>CM044564.2:25750282-25797782 GCA_024416835.2 Perccottus glenii | reverse complement strand
CATACCTTTGCTTTTTATATCATAGATTTTGTCAATGTTAAATTTTATTTCTTTTTTTTTTCTTTTTTGACAGAAAAATTTTAGAAAATCAGATTCTACATGAACCTGTACACAACTTTAAGATGGACACCCATGCTCTTAGGGTGAAAGATACGCCTCCTACAGCCTTCACTGCATGATATAAAATCTCATGCATTATTTACTTTAGCAAGCAAACCTAGTCCTGTACCATTGTGACATGTTGTCTTTTCTTCATTCTTGCAAGAATTAAACCTGACCATTCCTTTTTAAATCGTACTCTATGTCTACGTCTCTCTGGATAATATGGAAGAATTCTTATAACAACATGTCTTTAGTGGTAGGGGAAACTTGAGTGACCTCTACGCAGACACAGGGAGAACATGCAAACTCCACACAGAAAAGCCCTGCCCAGGATGGGAATTGAACCCAGGACCTTCTTGCTGTGAGACAGGAGTGCTGTTTGTGCAGTGCTTGGTTCAATGATGCTGCATGGGGTGCAGTCAGAGGAGACCAAACTAGCGCTGAAGCTGCCTCATGTGAAGGAGCCCCAATCATCTGATGTGGAGCAAAATAATATACCAAAGAGAATTCTGGTTTTATTGTTGACCAAAATTACATATAAATGCATTGATTCAAATATGGATCATTTTAGACTGATGTAGTGCATTAGTAGGAACCAGGTGCTTGCTCATCAAAGGGTTTAGATACCCTCTCTCTAAGGCTCTGGAAGAGGACCTGGGGTTGGATTAAGAAGACCGTCCACAAGAGTGAGAGGGGGATTATTTAGTTATGGTATGAAAGGTTTTGATGTATGTTATAAAAAGACAACTTCTACAAATGGGCAGAAAGAGTGTATTTGAAATTAATCAAATTGTCATCTTTAATTAATTAATTTGCTAATTTAATGGTGTATAGTTCATAAGTGGTGATGCTAATGAAGTTGTCTCTATGTAATTCCAAGAAACAATTCTGAGATCAACTGGTAGGAGAGCTGAGCTTACAGTATATCTCTAGAGGGAGAAGTTTCCCCTGAAACCAAACCTGATGGACCAGGCTGGTCTGGTCACATTGTTGTTGGCCATGAAAGGGAAGTGTGACTCCTGATGTGAGAGTTGTTAAGACTCAGGAGAGTCGTTAGTGACACTGCTCCATTCAGGTGTCGAGTCGTTACTGATACTGCTCCATTCAGGTGTCGAGTCGTTACTGATACTGCTCCATTCAGGTGTCGAGTCGTTACTGATACTGCTCCATTCAGGTGTCGAGTCGTTACTGATACTGCTCTATTCAGGTGCAGAGTTGTTAGTGACACTGCTCCATTCAGGTGCTGTGTTTGTTGTTCTAGGGTGCAACTCTTTTGTTTTAGGTTTCAACACACTGTTATAAATAATAGGCAACATGAATCTGAGACCGCATCCTCGGTTAAAGAGGGCTTTTACTTTAACCTTTTTTTAAGATAATCTGGATGACTGAGAACCTTCACAGACTTTGAAAGTCCTAGAAAACCTAACATTTGATCAGATCAGAATGACCTGCCCAACACATATCCAGCATAAATCTGTTATGACATCACAGGCCACAGAAGCACCCTGTGCCCACCACGTAAAAGATGGCACCTCCAGGTGTCTCCACCCTGTCTCACATATCACTGACCACGGAACCAGATGGAGGGCCCTCCACAATCCTGAGCCACAGGAGGTTCGACACATGAGATAATGGCCATCTGAGAGCCTGTCTATGAGTTCTCAAGATTTGCACCCTCCACAAGGCCACAGGCAAAACACACAAGTGGCTGCTCAATGCAGATTATCTGAGTTTGTCCAGAGAAGGATCTGATGAAGTGACGGAAATCCAAATCTCACCTGACAGAACCTGAAGAAGCATATAACTACTTCTGCTCATGGGTTCTTGTCATATTAATACATTATTTTGAAACAGACAGAAAAGATCAGAAAAGTGTTTTATGTCCTTTCCAAAGCTGCAATAGTCAACAGCAAAATAATGTATTTTCAAATTAAAATATATTAGTCTGAACTTAGCCATAGACAAGACATTAGACATTAGACAAGACGGAAAAGGTTTCATAACTGCATAGGTGTTTGCAAATTCAAATTGTACTTTTATTTTTAGATTTTATTTTATTTTTTCCCCGTAGGGAAAACATTTGGGGCTAAAGCCACGGAATAAACAACCTGGTGACAGCAGGTACAAAAGCCCCAATTGGGGGACTATGTACACTCAGAAAATGATGGCAAAGCAGCACATCAAATTGATCTGCTGAGACTCGGCTACAAGCACATCTAAGCCATTTACATTTTTCTCCAAACACAGACCAAACAGCAAGCAAACAAAAACAGGTGGTACCAAAATATGCCAATTTCTGCCCTATTCTTTGTTTCAAATGAGAACAATTATATTTGGTGCAGTTAATGTTGACATGTGTGGCTGTAATTTAAATAGTGTTTGAGCTGCAACTGCCTTCATCTAAAGCGATATTAATCCAATTTTTTTAGTTTTTTTTTCGGTTGTTTTTTTCAGGCGGAAATGTTATTATTTGGGGTTATTTTGCTCTTTTCCATCTATTCTGAAACTGTACCATTGCACATTCAAAATTTTTCACAAGTGCCCCCTTCATTTTGACACCAGAATTATTGAAATGCACCTTGTAGTTGCAGAGATATTGTCAATGTACTGTGGACATGTCTTTATTGAGCAGACACAAAAAAAAAAACAGGCTCAGGTTCAAAGGGTTAAAGTAAAAGCATCTGGACTCAGTTTTGAAGGTGAAGACCTTTCATCTCTAATTCAAGAGACTCAGACTCAATTCTGAGGAAGCTCAGAATTAGCTACTAGCTAACACCAGCTCAATGCAAAGACACAGAACATCCACAGCTTTAACCAGCCATTTTCTCACAAACCTTATCTTGTATCTTGTCTTTTCTCATCACAGCCCTACTAACAATAGCAAAGACTAACATTTTATAATAAACATTTAAAGATTTTTTAGGTCTGCACATTATTGTTGTATTCTATTTACAAAATCTATATGCAAAACAGAAAGAATAACTGTAATAGTATGGTATTCAGTGCGCCAAGAAAACACGTTTTGCTATGTCCAATCATTTCTGACTAACCTCAGAGACTATTGTGCTTTGGAAGGTCTCGGTGCTGTAGTCCCAGCCCTGGCAGCGTCCAGTGGGTTGTCTGTCCATGAGAGAGTGGTTAACCAGGCTCTTACAGGACCACTCAGGATCAGAGGTGGACAAGCTGAGGTTCATGCTGGGTGTGGCCTCAGAGGGGTGACAGAAGTGAGGAGGAACTGCCCCAGTGAAGATTGAGACCAGCATGTGAAATGCCAGGAAGATCTGGGGCACACAGATCCACACATACAAGAGTTTCTGGAACTTTCCAAAACCTCCAATGAGGTCCAGGATCTCGTCAAAGTTCATCTTGATGGCTCTTTACAGCCTTGCTGCACTTTAGCCAAATGTAGAGGTTTCACAACAAGCCAGTGATCAGTCTAAGTTCAGGCTCAAAAACAGTGACAGTGCATGTCCAGACTAGTTTGCTGTTGTCAGGCATCTGTTCGGAGTCTGTGGTGAGCTGTGCAGAGGTACGTGTTAATTTTGAGATGGGACAGCCTTACTAATGGGAGTTATTTGGATTCAGTAGGAGGATCTGCCAGTGCTGATTGGCTAATTTTGCGTTAACCCCGCCTCTTTCCTGCTACAGATTTTTGGTTTCACAACATGCATTATATACTGAATGTATCTTAAGTAACTTAATCTTAAGAAAGATTTTTAAATATAACATGCAACACATTTTCTTTACCAAATTTGTTTCATAAACTATGTAAGTGAGCAACTGACTGCTAAAATAATCCATCTAGTTTTATATAGAACAACCCCTAATAAATGGTGATCATGTTACTGTAAATACAACTTTTAAATTAATGCATGCTAGGGAACAAAGAGTGCTGTTTGGTAAATATAATAGTAATATATTTATTTCCATAAATTACATAGACTTGGACCATTATAATCCACAACCAAGCATAACATGTTTTTAAGGACCTTCCCTGCCTCTGCCTTTGGTAACATCTCTGTGAGCTATGCCTCAAAGCTGAGCCCTATTCTCTGTCAAAACAAAAATCTAAGAAGATGTTTTAATCCATAAAATAAAATATGTCTGTGCTAGAATATTTTATTTTTATTTAACCAGGATAGTCCCACTGAGAATACAAATCTCTTTTGCAGGGGAGTCCTGGCCCCATGTGTGTTTGGGGGGACTAATATTTTTTTTGTACATGTTTTTTTGTGGTAGGGGAAACCGGAGTACCCGGAGGAAACCTACGCAGACACAGGGAGAACATGCAAACTCCACACAGAAAGGCCCTGCCCTGAATGGGAATCAAACCCAGGACCTTCTTGCTGTGAGGCAGGTGTGCTAACCACTTTGCCACTGTACCGCCCAGCTTGAATGATCTTGTTGCTGGCACAAATACAATGTCGTACTTTCTAGTTTTTAAACCTGTTTTTCAAGAGCAGTCCCATCTTGCCTCAATTTGTGCCCACTTTTAACATGTAAAAGCATGTTTTAAATGGGAACGTGAAAAATTACAACATTTTGTCTTTAATATATGACATCATTGTACTATACATTTCTTTGGTCTACACAAACACAAGGAGAACATGCACACTCCACACATAAAAAAGCCCTGCTCTGGCTGGGAATTGAACCTGGGACCTTCTTGCTGGGAGGCAAGAGTGCAAACAGCTTTGTCAACGTGCTGCCCAGCTGACCTCATCACATGATGTACTCCAGCTTCCTTCAACTCAACTGTATTAAGGAGATGTCTGCTGGCTACAGAACCTTATCTTACAAAGCACCTCTGTTATGGAACAGACTCCCAGTGAAAGTGAGGCAAGCTGACTCTGTTATGGCTTTCAAAAGCACAACATACTTTTTTCATCAAACGTATGGAGATTGATTGAAGGTTATTGGTTGGAGCTGTATGTACACGCTTACACTGGTTATAGCTGTATGTACACGCTTACACTGGTTGTAGCTGTAGGTACACATTCACACTGGTCGTAGCTGTAGGTACACACTCACACTGGTTGTAGCTGTAGGTACACGCTCACACTGGTTATAGCTGTAGGTACACGCTCACACTGGTTGTAGCTGTAGGTACACGCTCACACTGGTTATAGCTGTATGTACACGCTCACACTGGTTATAGCTGTATGTACACGCTCACACTGGTTGTAGCTGTATGTACACGCTCACACTGGTTGTAGCTGTATGTACACGCTCACACTGGTTGTAGCTGTATGTACACGCTCACACTGGTTATAGCTGTAGGTACACGCTCACACTGGTTGTAGCTGTAGGTACACGCTCACACTGGTTATAGCTGTAGGTACACGCTCACACTGGTCGTAGCTGTAGGTACACGCTCACACTGGTCGTAGCTGTAGGTACACACTAACACTGAATGTAGCTGTAGGTACACACTCACACTGTAAGGATAAGAATCCTTTGGGGATGAGACACACCAGGATCTGTAGATGGTGTGCTAGCTTGCCCTCTCTACTCTAACTGCACTGTCCTATGGACAGTTCTCATATATCTATGCAGGTGTGTAATGGAACCTGCTCTTAAAGTAATTTTCATCTACTGTTGTTCCCATTGTCTGCTTCTCTTTCGGGTGTCACTCATAATTTCAACTACACCAACAGTACGCCAACTCACACACTCTCCTCGCCGCTATCTGACAGACAGTGTTGTTAAGGCAAGGCAAGGCAAGGCAATTTTATTTATATAGCACAATTCATACACTGGGTAACTCAAAGTGCTTTACAGGAATAAAAGACAATTTACAAGATTTATATTAAGAAACATAAGAAAAAATTAAAAACATTTTAAAAAGAAGAGTGCAGATAAAAGAAAAAAAACACTTTAGGTTGTAGTGTCGGTGGAGCTAAAGAGGAAGGTTTTTAACCTCACCTTGAACATTGTTAAAGTTGAGGCTGTTCCAGGTTTTTGCTGCATGAAACTTAAACGCTGCTTCACCTTGTTTAGTTCTAACTCTGGGCACGAGCAGAAGGCCTGTCCCAGATGTTCTCAGAGTCCGAGGAGGTTCATAAGTAACTAGCATGTCAGAGATATATTCTGGTGCTAAACCATTAAGAGACTTGTAAACCAGCAGTGCTGTTTTGAAGTCTATTCTCTGAGCAACAGGAAGCCAGTGCAGAGATTTTAAAACTGGCGTGATGTTGTTGTACTTCCTGGTTTTGGTTAGAACCCGAGCAGCCGCGTTCTGAATAAGCTGCAGCTGTCTTAACCCTCGTTTTGAGAGACCAGTGAGCAGGCCGTTACAGTAATCTAACCTGCTGGAGACAAAAGCATGGAGCAAGTTTCTCTAAGTCTGGTTGAGACATCATCCCTTTGACTCTGGAAATGTTTTTAAGGTGATAAAATGCAGATGATGTAATTGACTTAATGTGACTGTGGAAATTCAAGTCTGAGTCCATGATGATCCCTAGATGTCTAACCTGATTTTTAGATTTTAGAGAAAGAGACTCGAGGTGGCTGCTGACACTTTCTCTTTGTTTCTGTGGCCCAAAGATGATTAGTTCAGTCTTGTTTCTGTTCAGTTAACTTGCAGTAGAGCGCCACGCCACTTCTCTGTGTGACAGATTGAAAAGAAACTTGTATTTTAAAAATGCATAAGTCTGTGTACACTGTAATATATAAATATGTTGTTTATGGTTTTTCTGAGTTTATCTGTGATCAGTTAATTGACAATAAGTTGGACGATCGATTGTTCTAGTCTGCGTGAACACTAGGGGGAGAGCTCGCGGGATTTCTCCATTCTACATAAAGCTTGCAGTGGAGAAACAGCGAGTGCGAGTTTTCTGTGTTTAATTATCTTCCCCTTTTCAGGTATGAAGTATAATAATTAGTCAATACTTTGTATTGTGATGTTATAATAAGTTTAAAGACTATGCAGACGCGAGTATATTATTGATTCTGTGTTAGAAATGTTAAAACTGTTAGTTCAGAAATGCGCGAGCTCATGACTCCATTTTGAGCACGTTGGTCATGGCGTTAGGCCTATATAATAGTGCGAAGCTCGAATATGTCCGATGTGTCAGATATTTGTGTATTTAAAGTGTAATCCTGTCTATTTAGTGTTTATTTGTGGATTTTCTGAACAAAGGTGAATATATTGAGTATAAAAAGTGAATTGAGAATTCCAGATGCATTTTCAGATAAAATAACTAGCTGAAATAGTACATTTACGTGCTTATGACTGATTTGCCATAAAGTTAATATGCATTTATGACTAAAAATGTGAAAGAGTTGATTCTCAGGTAATTAAAATGCCTTAAATGCTTTTTTTTGTATACTTTATATAGAGTATGGGTTTCAAATAGCCTATTGTAAAGAAGTGTACTCATTTAATTAAGTATGTATGGTAAAAATAGTTAAATGTATGTTAAAAAAAGAAGTCAATGAGTTTGATTTGTACAAGAAAATGTTTAATGTGATTTATTACAAAAAGGATTCTACATAAAGCTTGCAGTGGAGAAACAGCGAGTGCGAGTTTTCTGTGTTTAATTATCTTCCCCTTTTCAGGGGTACAACATCAGCACCCCCTTCTCTGTTTTTACATAATGGTATGATCCCATATCCTTACGTCTGACATACCCCAATGCCATTGCTGACCAATCAAAACAAAGTTCCTTGAGCAGACCTCATGCTGAGCACTGACGTAAGCAGCGAAAAGAAAAAAACTGGGAGCCGGCTCTCACTTGATGCGAGCCGGCTCTTCTGATTCCCTGGCAAGCCCGCTTCGGGTTGGAAGCCTATTTGGAAGTAGGGGTAGGCTCCATCAAGCATGACCAACATTGACATCCATTGAAAAATCGGCGCCAATTACAAAGTGACTATTCTTGCCACAGTCATCATTCTAACTATGCCGTCTTTGTTTGAACACATTCTTATTATTCCCATAATCGTTATATTTGTCACATAACTCAATATATTAGGATTAATAACTGACCTATCAGCTGCCTCCATTCTGCTATGTTGGCTCGCGGGGGCGTGGTTTGGTTTGCACTTGCTTCGATCTTGTTCTTTAAGCTGTTCTCGGGAGAAGAAGCCGCTGGATATTTATGGACAGAAGGGAGACTCCCAGAGGCCTAACTATTTTATATCAGTGAAATTTAAGCTTTTTGCTACACCCAAAGATTTTTTTTGCTTATTCAATGTTTTCCGAAGCTTTTTAGCCAGTATGTTTTTGGTTTTTTGTTAATTAGTTTGTTCGCGGAACTGTATCCTGAGTCGGTCACTATTATCTTGATTCGGACACGCCCCTTATAGTGCAGTTTCTGTTCATTTAACGGCTAATTTGTCAAGTGTCAAAGGGTAAGTCACGCTGTTCTACACGTATTAATCTATTTGTATGTGAATTTTTTAGGTATTTTTGTCAATATTTAGGTGTCTAATGTTTGTATAAAAGCCATTTTCTTTGAGCTAAAGCAACAAGAATGCTCAAGTTGCTCTCGGGCGACGCTCTGGCTAGCTGATAAAGTGTACAGTGTTGTTATCTTATCAATAACTGGACGATTAGGGCTGCAAGAAATCCAGTTTCTAGCTAGTTTGACCCCTAACCGATGAAAGATCAGGCCAGTGTATGACACAAGCTTTATGGTGTTTTTTATTCTGTGAAAAAGTAAAAAAAAATACTGCCGCGAAAAGGCTTTGGCAACATTCTCGACGAGTGTCTGAATCAGGGTGTGGAAAAAATAAAAACTTTCATAAAAGAAAAGAGGTGGTAAAATCAATTTGAGCAACAGATTGATGTGTATGTTAATAGTTCTAAAAATAAACTGTGGAGTTATTTTTACTACCAGACAGATATGTTTTTGATCATAATATCCTGTTTAAGCAAAAAAGAAGAAAACCAAAGAAATATGATGATCAAATGTGTTAAAATACAGCTGGATATGTCACCACAAGTGTCAGGACATGTCCCAAACAGTATCAGCTTATTTACAGTCTGTCCTGAAAACAATCAGATGATAATTTGTTATTGTTGTCCAACTCTTAATTTTGAGTTTAATGGACGGTGCATTTGATTCTGATGTTGCAGATATTAAAGCATTACATTTACATTTATTCATTTAGCAGACGCTTTTATCCAAAGCGACTTACATTACATTACCAGTGTTACAGTCACTGGAGGTAAGGTGGGTTAAGTGTCTTGCCCAAGGACACAACGACAGTATGAACTGTGGGGAGAGTGGGAATCGAACCGCCTACCTTCCGGTTGAAAGACGACCACTCTACCCACTGAGCCACTGCGCCCCTGAAAGCAGTGAGATGCTCAGTAAAAAAAAGTTAAATTAAACAATGATATTAACTGACCACTTGTCCAATATTGTTACAGTTCTTTATAACATTGTTAGGCTTGGCTTTAACCCTGTAATATTATAACTAGGGCTTTTCATGTCCCTAACTTTTTACAAGTACAGTGTATTTGTTTATTGTTGTACTGTGTGAATGTGATATTGAAAATCTGTTTTGTTTTGGGTAGAAGAAAAGCTAAGTGGGACAGAAAAATAAAAAGAAAGAAGAGTGCAATCAAAAAAGGGTAGGTTTGTGCGAGCAAAAAGTGTGAGATCTATTTTGTTCTCAGGAGAAGAACAACAGTAAATGTTAATGTAAGTACCACATTTTTATAACAATATACATACAAATTTATATAACTGTTGAAACATAACTTCTAAACTCTATTCTCGTCAATTAACAGATGCAAAACAAGCGGCAGCTCAGAAAGAGACAAAGTCTGGCCAATAGAATCCAGAGTCCACAGCACAAACCCTAGTGAGTCCTGAAGTCCAGCCTAAATCAAATTTTATTTATATAGCCCAGTATCACAACAACAATTGCCGCAAAGGGCTGAACAAAAAACTGAAGACAAACAGGCTGAACTATACAACATCCCCTGTCCTTAGACCCTCCATCAGGGTCAGAAGAAAAACTCATAAAAACCCAGCCGGGCAAAAGAGAAACCTCAGGGAGAACCACAGAAGGAGGATCCACTCTCAGGACGGACAGACCGTGCAGTGGATGTGTCCAGGACAGACACTGACAAATAGTCAAAATGTACAAAATGACAATAAATCAGTTTTAAGTTCATACTGTCGTTGTGTCCTTGGGCAAGACACTTAACCCACCTTGCCTCCAGTGACTGTAACACTGGTAATGTAATGTAATGTAAGTCGCTTTGGATAAAAGCGTCTGCTAAATGAATAAATGTAAATGTAAATGTAAGATGGTCTATAATTGTACCAGGCCAAAGGAAAGTTCTCAACCCTGAAGATGAATTGACAATACGGTCCACTCTATGCCAGTTATCATTGAGTAGCCATGCTGTATGACAAGGAGACCCTTTAAATTCCTCCTTCACTTCTCCCTCAGTGATTTGGGGATACACCCTGTTAGATTTACAACTGGGACGAGTGGGATACATCTCTCATATACCACGAGAAATGCCTTTGTCTCTCTAGGATTGAATCAAATAGAAACAGCCACAACAACACTATCCTGTCCTGTTTAAATGCTCATGGTAGGGATGTCAAAAATTCAAACATTCTTTCACCTCCAGGATGAGAACATGTTCACAGACTATGATCCTGTGAGCTCCTCAGTAAGTAAATTGTATACAGCAGGCGCTCCTTAACATGCCACACACTACAGCAGTGACTGGCCAGAAGAGACTAGGATGCCTGGACAACACCTCTGTGGGGTCTGAGCTGCTTCCACTTCCTTCAAGTAAGCATCCATTTAACTGGTAACAAGAAACAAATGTTAAACAGGACCTTAACTACAGTAAAAGTGAAACTAGATAGACTTTAAATGACCAGCCAGTGTAATTTTTCCTCTTACACAAAAACATATCTTATTTGGAGTTTGATTTCCAGTCGGCAGAACAAGTAGAGCAGATTAAAGTTCCTCTGAATGCATGTGGATAGACACAAGTTATCAGAAAACATGGCAGTACCTGCATACTCTGGACAATCTCAAAAGATCAATCAATCAAAAACCAAAGTATTGCATGCTACATTTGAGGTAAATGTTCAGGATTTCTTTCCAATTAAATACCAGACTACTTTAACTTTGTAAAGTGGTTAAGTGTGGGGGGGGCAGGTTAAACACTTTTGTGTGTCAATTCTTTTGAACTACTCAACTTCAGGAAAACATTATGTTTGATATCTTTGTGAAATATTTCAGTGATGAACTGAAACAAAGCTCATGCCCCTTTACTTTAAAGAAGTTTGTGAATGGACAATTACTGTTGAACACCTGACTCATGGAACATCAAAATCTTTGCTTTTTACTTGGGAATGTGTTGTACAGCACAATTTCTTTTATCCAACTGTATACATCATTCTTCATACTTATACTACTGATGCCTAATAAACTCTACCTGCCGATACTGAACACTTTCTTCTTTTGTCTGCAGCAAACCACAGTCATAAATGAAGCTGAGCGTAAACTCAACCAGGAAGACTTCTCCCCTTCATCTACAGCACGCTGCATCTTCTCAGCCGACGGTCTCTCTCTTCCTAAACAACCCTCCACCTCAAGCTTTTAGTAAATGATCAAACAGCTGACAACATCTAAAACCCCCTCTCTTTGTTCTTGGTGCTGCTGCACCACCTCCGCAGCAGTGTGACCCTCTCTGTCCTCAGCATCAGCAGCTCCTCATGTCTCTGTCTCAGCTCCGGGAGAGAGCTACTCTAAAATCTACTCTTGCCCTCCATCGCATCCCACAACGTTTCTCCGTCAGGACCCTTTTTTAATCTATTAATAAATAATTCATTTGCATCATGCTTTTCTTTTGAGTGTCTCCAGGTTGAAATGGTTTCATGTGTTGGCTTATTGGAAATGAAAGAAAATTATTTATTATTCATTAATACATTTATTTATTTATATAAATGTATTAATGTCTTGTGTTTTAGAGTTCTCTGAGTAAAAAAATACACTTGACACAAGTGTTGACTTCACGCTGTTTGCAGATCATTATAACATCATTTTGCTTTTGACATAAGCTAAAGTATTATGGTTTAACTTTACTTAAACGTAAACTCAATTTATAAGGATTTCATATTCAAATATGGAAGTGTATAAAACTGACGATTTGAAATAAAAATTGGTAAGAAATAAAAAACTATTTCACAAAACAGCCAGCAGGTGGTGTTACAAACGCCTTTACATTAAGATTTTATTGTGAAGAATTAGACAAAATAAATAATTTTATGTTGAAAGGCAGAAATCCGACACCAGATGTGTTAAATAATAACTGCTGTATCTCAGACATAAAATAAAGCTAAAATCAAGCTTAAAGGTGAGTGTCCGACTCGTAATGATAGTAGCTTCCGGCTAAAAGCTCGGGCGATAGCGCTCGTTTTACGGCCACGGTAAAAACATTTCAAACAATATATGTTTAGAAACGTAAGAAATTACACTTCATTTTAAAAACAGTTAGTTGTCTGAACTCCAGAGACAAACAATGTGATCACCTGTTAAAGACAAAAAAGTTATCAAATTTTAGCTCAACGTGTCCGACTAAGGATACAATAGTTTAACAATAGTTTAATATAATAACTGAACCAAACATGCTTAATAATATGAAGGTACGATCATATCTAATCTTCAATTTTGGAAGAAATATGACATAATGCGCCTATAGTTTTTTGTTTTGTTTTGTTTATAGTAAGATAAGGATACATGTCTCTGACTAAATAATTACTGTGTAGTTTGCAAACCTAGTAAAGGCCATTATATAATCATAATAATAAAAGCAAAAATTAGAAGTGGGCTTAATGCACTCTTTTACAAAGATCTGGGTTGTGCCATTTTGGTAAATACATTTGACACATGCCTATTTTATGAAAATAGATCTTGTTCCCTCCACAGATTTCCTAAAGGTGATACTGTCAGGCTGAGGCTGATCAGAAGAAAGACTCTTGGTTGTGCTGTGAGCACTTTGAAGAGGAAATTCAGACAAAGGTGGGTGTTACATCACATTAAACATTACACCTGCAATGTCCACTAACCTCTGAGACTTTTTACTCTAGAAAACACTGTCCTTACTCTGCAGTCATACATCCCTTAGGCATTACTGTAGCTAAAGTGCATGTGTTAGTTATATATTTGTACATTTGTCATCTGTAAATCATGACAACAGTAGACAGGTAAATGTTTATGGCAGGTTTTAAACATGACAGACATTACCTCTAACCCAGTACAGTTCACATTTACTAAAGTATTATATTTAGGCAAATGTAAGTTCAAAACAAAGTCCACTATTTTCTAAAAACAGTCCTTACACACACAGTAACATACAGTGAGCTGGTGAATAAAAGACCAAGATTAATGTTGTAATTTGTTCTGTGATTAACAGTAAATCTCATGAACAGAGGTGACCGGTCCCAACAGCAAGACTTGTTTTAAACATAAGTTTTTACTTTGTTCTCTGTCTTTGCAGAGTCCCTCTACAGTTACCTGTCTGCTGCTGCTTCTGTCGGCACGCCACCCAGTCCAGGACTGTCCAGTACTGTTCAGTCTAGTCTAGTCCTGTCCAGTACTGTTCAGTCTAGTCCAGTCCAGTCCAGTCCAGTTATCAGTCTGCTGCTCTGTCGGTCCTCTCTGCTCCTGCACAGCTGACATAGCCCAGCCTCGTCTTCCTCACCTTCATCTAACTTCACATCCTGGTCCATCTACAACTTCAGCTTCTTTTAAATAAACTTAAACTCAATCAAATCTCTATTCATTAATGTGATTCTAGGTTTTGAAGGCATATATAAACTGTATTTCAAGCTCTTAAATCTGATATAATTTATACACTTTGTATTTAAGTGAGTTAATAACTTGTAAAAAGTGTTTTTATTCATTTTTAAGGAAACTTTTAAACTTTAAATCATTTGTTTATCACTATAGTGTGATGCCATAAGCAATAGAAGTTACTGTGGAAAATAATCAGAAATCATAAAACACATTGTCTTGTCTCTTTTTAAATTGGAATAATAAATTAGTGCTGCAAAGATGGAAGGGTTTCTTGAACTTTCAGGTTGTTTCTGAGGTCTTTGACCTGCAGTTGCACGGGTAAGGAAACTGAAAAACAAAAATCAAAACTGGGTTAACACATATTTACTCCATCTCAAAAATACAGCACTTGCTTTGACTACAATTTCTAAATAACCAGTTTCTTAAAAAAGGTATGCAATGTGTCTATTTTATGTATCTATTAAAAAAAAACTATTAACCACAGATGCTAAGATAGATTTCATACAGAAAATATAATTCTACATGATCAACTTTATATATCTTTACAACATACAGTTTATAGGATAACTATGCGAGCTTCTGATTGGCTCACTGGTTACCATGCAAACGGGTATATGTCGTTTTGTCATAACGACAATATCGGTGAATAGGGGACCAATGGGTGGATTACATCCATTTTTTTACAATCTATGCTCAATCCCGAGGTTCGTAACGCTATGGGTGAAGTCACACTCCTTATGTCCAGCCCCTTTACAGTCACTGTTCACTACAAAGCTCATATTTACTACAAAACTTAAGTCGCGTGGCTCATTTGCATAATTCCACAACGGGATTGACTAGTCTTTAATGCTAATTAAAAATGGAAAGGACGTGGCTTTGGTGGATTATTTGACAAGACCAGGACCAGGTCAGGAATATGTGTCAATTACAGCTGTTAAGGACTGTCTTTTATGTAGGCTATTGAAAAGCCCACAAAAATAAATTCTACAGATAACTAATGCTGACATATGATGCAAATAAATGCTACCTTTGCTTTGAACAACATGTATAATTTTAAATAAATATTTAGATTAGTAAGTAGTGAACTACTTTTGCCATGATACTGTAGCTTAGCTTGCTACATTTGTCTGGGGGGTTGCTTTATTGTAGTGAAGTTTCATTTAACGTAGAGTAACTGGTAACTAACCCTAACCCTACAGTAAGTATTGGTTTCAAAAGTTTTATGTTGTGAATCGAAAAAAGAAATCTGGCATTATGATCAATCAGTTACTTAGTACTTGAGTAGTCTTTAAACCAAATACTTTTTTACTCTTATTGGAGTAATGTTTTGGAGGACTTCTTTTTACTTCTACTAGAGTAAAATTATTTGGAAGTAACGCTACTCTTACTTGAGTACAATTCTAGGCTACTCTACCCACCTCTGGTTGTAGGTACATGCTCAACCTCTCATATGATTTATTACTCTGTTCCAGTAGGAAGACCCCTCCCCCACCTTGATGCTGCCTAAGCCTAAACTTTTGCTCCAAAGTGCGTCATTATAATTTAGATAATAGTGTATCGAGTAGGAACAAAAAAAAAAAGGTTGGTTATTGGGACAAGACACTTAAAGTAGAATGAGTAATATTATGTATGGAGAACATATTTTGCCAGGATCAGAGAATGGCAAAGCTGCTGTTTGTGTGAGGCCCTTCAGAAGTACTGTCTTTGATTGAGACTGTTTATTTTCAGTCTCACTGCAGTCTGACACAAAGACAGAACCAGTTGATCGGTTTGATTTTTATATAATTTTGTCACATTTGTCATCTTTTATCTTTTCTAGTTGCACCATTCAATGTCAGATTTGTATAAGAACCTATAATCCCATCAGGTCACTAAACTCTGTATTACAATTGTCGCTCTATGCGTACTGACCCATCCTGGGCTGACCTGAGCGCTGCTGTAGCTCTCCCAATCTGAATTGCTTTCTAATGTAGGCCATAAGTCAATGTCAGACTATGAGATCTGGGACCTAACAGAAGCTGAAAGTCTTTTTGACATTTTGACGTACTGGTTAATAGCTGTGGGCCTGTACAGTCCCAAGTCTGTAGTGAGCCAGCCGTCACACAGATGTTTAACTGTAGTCCAATCCCAGTGTGCTCCACTAACTTAGGAGCGAGGAGGATTTAGACCTAGAGCACTTCTGAGGACAAATATTTCCCTTCTGCAATTAGCCGGGAAAGGTGTGTTTGTGGAGTAGACAGAGGAGTGCTTTGTGCCCCTCACTCAGAGCTCTACCCCTCCACTATGTTCCGAAAACACCCCCGCTCTCCCAGAGCTACCCAGACCATCTTAACCCTAGAGATGCTGTCACTGCTCTGCTCTGCGCTGCTGCTTATCCTCGCTGAACTGGTAAGTAAGCTGGAGTATAAACTGTAGAAACAGGTAGGTTGTAAAGCCTACTTTGGAGAAGCTGATTGTTTTTAGGAATTCTTGAAAATGTGTCTAGTTTATTTCAGTGGCTAAACCAAGTTTCTTTATGCGTATAGCATCCGAGGAGCTACTTTCACATCATCTGTTGAGCTTGCTCAGTAAATCTGGCAGATAGGCTTCAGATTCTTGGCATAGCTTTCAAGTAATCCATTACAGCACAGCAGCACCAATGTGCTGTGGCTCCATTATGGTCCCAAATAATGTTTGAAACTAAAGCAGAGAGTGATGTATGAAGAAACCGCCAAACTGTTCTGTCGAACAGAAGAGGTGTTGTCACCTGTCAAGTGGTCAGGTAAAGATAAACCCGAAGGTAACTGCACACTGTCGTGTGACAGTTATTACTGGACCATATAGGGTTAAAAATCACTGCTGCTAATCATCAGACATTATGTTGTTTTTTACACACAGAAATATAGAATTAACAATTACAATTTTCAAAAAAAAAAATTACATTTACCATAGTAACTATTCAAGTTCCAAAAGTACATTTCCTGCAAAGAACTTAACTTAAAGAAAATAACATTTCTTTTACTCAGACTTTTATTTGACCACATGTACTTTGTTTTTAGATTGAACTGCTCATGACACTTAACTCTAGGCCCAAAATGATAATCTTATGCACAGGACCAGGCCAAAGATGGTGCAGATGACCCTGTGTTGTGTCTGCTCAGTGCTTCAGCAGGACTGTAAACTATGGACCGTATGTGGCTCCTCGGGACGGCCGAATGGTGGCTGAACGGCGCCAGTTCTGCCAGTGGCCCTGTAAATGTGGAGAGCGACCACAGTGCACCCCAGGGGTCACCGCGGTGCTGGACGGGTGCGGTTGCTGTAAAAGCTGTGCCCGGCAGATTGGAGAGCGCTGCAACGAGAGGGACGTCTGTGACCCGCACAAAGGCATGTACTGCGATTTCTCCAAGGACCGACCCAAATACGAGGTTGGAGTGTGCGCCTGTAAGTAAACGACAAAATATTGCAATAATAACTAATACTTTGTTAGTTGCATATCCTGCCAGAGCGTCCTGTGCTGATAGACAATATCACTCAGAGGCTAATTTATTAACGGTTAAGTTGTGCTGTTCTTAATGTTTTTTAATGCCATTAAAAGTGTTTTGATAGCTCATTAACTACTATTTCAGTCCAAAACCCCACAGTTGTGTTCCCTTGATTTTGTTTCATTGCAATGTTTGCCCTTGATGTTATGTCCATCTATATTATTGATTTATTGTAAGCTTGTAGTGGCTGTGCATCGGTGCCTCTTCTTTGCAGTAGGTTTAGACCTAGCGTGTTTGTGATTTTGAGTTGTACTAAATGAGTAGCATAAATTATAGAATGACTTGATACACTGTAAAAATACTAAATACTGTATTTCTTCTGATCTCTGCTGTGTGCACTGCCACACGGATCTCAGATTGGTGCATTTGGGCTTAAAGCTACAGAGTTGTTTTTATTTTTGAGTTTTTATTTTTTTATCCCTTTAGTATTCCTGCAGGGAAATTTATTATTGGCAGCCGCCACCATGTAATAGTAATAATAATAATAATAATAATAATAAGTTTTATTTATATAGCGCCTTTCCAGAGCTCAAGGACGCTTTACAATAAACAAACAACAATAAGGACAATTGACAAAGAGAGCAGACAGGACAACAACAGGCAACTGAGAGTTCAAGTACAGTAAGTGAAAAAACCCACTAAGATCTGTAACATTCAGAGAATAGGTGTGTTTTGAGCATGGATTTAAATTCAGAGATAGTGTTAACTAAACGGAGTGATAGGGGGAGAGAGTTCCACATTTTGGGCGCAATAACACTGAATGTACAACGTAATAGGCATGCTAAATAGACAACTCCCTGCAAGTACACTTCTATGCATTTTAACATGACAATTCATTTTATGTGCAGCAGTTTGTAGAGTGTCATGACATAGCAATAGGAGATCCAATGAAAACAGCCAGTTCAACAGTGGAAAAGGTGAGAGAGAAAATACCTTTAATTGCTCTTTGTTGCACTTGGTCTAACACTCACAGCCATGTTGGCCTGTCTTTGCGCTTGGCCCCGTTAATGGCTGCTCGCAGCTATATTTATTATTATTACAGAGAGACAGGATGAATGTATGATGATGAAGAAATAAGGTAAGTTGGACTAGGGTAGACATTAGCTACACTCAGGAGTACATAAAGACTGATGTTCTGTCCTTTCAGTGGAGGAACAGACAGTTGGATTTACGCCGGGGAATAAAAACAGGGTAATGCATGTTTTTTCTCAGACATGATGGCTGTGGGCTGTGACCTGAACAGTGAGCACTATGAGAATGGAGAAGCCTTCCAGCCCAGCCCGCTCTACAAGTGTACATGCATCGCTGGAGCCATCGGGTGCACCCCTGCATTCATCCAGAAGCCCGCTGCTCTGTTAGGCCCTGCCCCTCTGATGGGCAGTATGCCAGTGGGCCTCCGCAGCGACCAGAGCCCCAAGAAGCACCAGCAGGACACTGCATACATATCAGGTGTGTGTTTGGAAAGCAAATGTGCACAGAAGGCCCTCTCTGTCTGGACTGGAATGCTAAAGTTTGCCTGTGGGGGAGAGAACTGTTTGTCCCTGAGCTGAGGGCCTGGTGAGCCGTGGATGTGGTTTCAACTCACACACACAGGGGTGTCCCAGTTAAAAAGACAGGGAGGAATCTGTTTTTCCTAAAATAAATCTTGAATCTTTTAAAGGGACCATGTCAAACCATACACTTACCTTTAATTTAAAGCTCTCCTGTTTTACACAGGGGTGAAATATGTCTACAAATATTTTTTGTAGCTAAATAGATTTTTGACCTTAACCTAAAAGCAAAAGAAGCAACTTAAAAGTAGTTGTATTTATTAATTGTACAACCTTTCCTTCCCACCAGTCAAAAACACAAACTCAGATTAATAAATAACCAGCCCTATTTTATATTCACAATTAAAATTGAGCTGCACCATCAAAGAGTTTGTGAGTTACAAAAGTTTGGTCATTGGTTTGAATAACCAATAAGCAACAAAACAAAAAATTATCCTTTTAGTTTGGTTTGCCAGCAAAAAGCCACATCCAGTATCTTTTTTAAAAGACACTGTGATAATTAATGATGTGACTTGGGATTTAATGAAATGAAATTGCAGGCAAGGGTTTTTGACACTTTCTCTTTAACTGTAACACTGAAAGCTTACAGGGATCCTCCTTTAGCCTGGAAGAGAAACTGTCTGGTCCAGACCACCCCCTGGAGCCCCTGCTCAAAGACCTGTGGTCTGGGCATCTCTGTGAGGGTCAACAATGACAACAGCAAATGTGAGATGAGGAAGGACCGGCGGCTGTGCCTGCTGCGGCCCTGCGATAACTTCCTCAAAACAGTCAAGGTGAACATCTACCTTTTTTATTTAGTAAAAAAAATGTATTCAATAAAAACATTCAAAAAATCTTGCTCTTAACAATAATAATAATTAAAGCTGCTGATTGTCCCTCACCGTTGCGACCCAATGCTGGTGCCAAGGTTAAACTGTGTTGCTATCTCAGATGGGGTTCTTTACGAAGGCTGCCAATATTTTCTAAATGTAGCTCAGCTGCTGTTGTGCGGTTCTAAATTCTGTATTTCCTCAATAATATATAACATTTTAGAGGACTAACAGGCTACAGTAGGCGCCCTCATAAGATTTAATAAATAGAATTTTGGTTAATAATGGAATATGTTATATATATATCTATAATAATGGAATAATGTCTCAGGTCTGTGTTTAGAGCCTTGCAATATTCATGTTAACAGACTTGCAAGCGTTTGCTAACACTAGGGAAGTAGCAGCCAAATGGGGTTTAAATTAATGCTAGCTTAATGTGCAAAACTGAAGTTACTGAGCTGAAAACTGGAAAATATAAGGCAGCATGCCAGGTACTATAAACGACAATAATTTGGAAAACAACTAACGCAATATCTCTGGTTTACCATGGAATCATGCATAGATTTGCTCTAAACTTGGAGACTTGCAAATATTAATGTTAACAGACTGGTTAGTGTTTGCTAACTTTAATTAATAAATTTAGTAAAATTAATAATGTTGCTGATAGCTACATTTAGATTTTGGTTAAACCCTATGGTACCAGTCCCATGCATGACAATTTTATTAAGGTAAAGTAACCCTAACCCTAAGGTAAAATAACAATATAAAAATTGTTGCTGCATACCTCTCTGAGTAGTTGCACCCCTGACCATGTATTGCCACCTTTAACATCAATTATTATTAGGGGCCAAGCACCGAAAGGTGCGGAGGCACCTATTGAAATTGTTGATTCTTATTATTATTATTCCGCCATTGAAGTCTATGGCAGCCCATAGAACCGTTTGATAAAAAGTTATGGAATTTGGCACACTCATAGAGGACAGTCTGATCTGTCACCATAACAGTCACCATAACATTGAACCAGATCATCTTCAGACTATGCTGACAAAACTATATTAGAATCAAGATGATTAGTCAAACTATTTTCGAATAACACGCCAATGAAATCGACTTAATGCCCACAAAAATGAAAGTCAGGCTATATCTCTGCAATGCTTTAACATATTCAAACCAAAGTACTAACTAAGTATGTGTTATGGCAACCATGACTTGAGGCTGCCTGCAGAGTTTTGGCGCAGTGCCACCTAGTGGTCCAGAGATACAAAAATGTGACATTTTTAATTATTACTTCAGAATGCTTTAGTCAAAAATTTCTGGTCTCTTTAGATTCGTGGCATCATGCCAAGCCATAGCATAGCCAATTTTCCCATATCAACTATTTTGGGAGTCGGCCATTTTGAATTTTGTCAAAGTGCTATATTTTATGAACGCATTGCCGTATCATTGCGAAACTTGGTATGCGTCTTCGACGCAAATGCCATTTCCCAATTGCCAGTATTCTTCCTTTAGAGGAGGCAGCGATTCCTGAGTCATCTCAAATCTCCAGCCAGTACTTTGTTTTTCTCGCCTTAGCCCAAGCATAATCTATTATTTTCAAAGGTTCAGACAGCTCCCAGGAAAACCAGGGATTGTGGAGACCTTTAACTCTAAATTACAAGGTGGTGTAGCAGGCCCCAGCAGTAACACAGGCCCGGTTATTTGACATTACCGTGAAGTTTACGCTTTAAAGCACGAAATGCACTCCTCCAAGTGCATGTGTCCCCGCGGTCTCAAGGGAGGCGAGGGCCTTTATCGCCGCTTGCGGCTTTAATTATTATTATTTATTTAGCCCATTTCATTTTGTCCCAACATTCACATTCATATGCCAGACTCACACATTCATACATCAGTGCTGTGTCACTGGAGGCAAGGTGGGTGTCTTGCCCAAGGACATAACAGCAATAACTGTGGGGAGAGCGGTAATTGAACCTCCAACCTTCCAGTTATAGGACGGCCGCTCTACTGCTGAGTTACTCAATGATTATTATGATGTGCATAACCGGTGATACGTTTATGGGTAAGCAGGAGGATTTTGTGCTCGATCCGCAATGAGACAGAGAGCCAGTGCAGAGAGTGTATAATGGGGTAATGTGTTGCTATTTACGGCCTCTCATTAGGATTATCTTACACTGTCACAGCAAATATAGACAATAAAAATGATATAAAATCAATGTAGAGGCAGTCGAGAGGAGTTTGAAAAATATAAAGTAGAAAGTTATGAGTGATGAGTGAATGACGCAGGTGCTGTCAATCATTTTTATTCTTTTTGGTATACTGTATATACACCTTTGAAATGAGAACTGGCCAACTGTTAAGTCAATATTTTACTGGTTAGGTGCCAAAGGATAAGACGTGTCGGCCCAAAATCCAGGCAAAGAAAGCAGAAATGCTGACGCTATCTGGCTGTACCAGCACCAAGAAGTTCAAGCCCACGTACTGCGGAGTCTGTATGGACAAGCGCTGCTGTGTCCCCAACAAGTCCCGCATGATTAAGGTCAACTTCTCCTGTAAAGGGGGCTCCAACACTCAGTGGAAAATGCAGTGGATAACATCGTGCGTGTGTCAGAGGAAATGCAACGACCCGGGCAACATGTTCTCTGACCTGCACCTGCTCTAAAGGCCATATAACGACATGGATGACCTGCGGACGGGAGTAGACTGGAACTGTGCTACAATATACTGAGATATTTTGAGGAGAATAACCCTCAAGTGGGGCAAAACCTCATTTCATTAAAACAAACACAATTTCATAAGTGAAGTGTTTTCAGTTTTCAGAAGAAGCTTGTACAATAACAGGATAATGGTCAGTGATGGACTGCTGCACACATTGACAGTAAACAAGAGTGGACTTAGCCTGAAGCAGAAGTGGGGCAACTTAAAGCCCATTTTTCAGTTATAATCCAAGTCTCTGGAAGAAAAGACAAACAGAAGCTTTGGAAAAGTACTCTCAAAGATTTTTTATTGACATCTGTGGTCAACGAAAGCAGTAATGGAAAGCAGCTCCTGTATATTACAATCTAATCCTAACCTACTGAGCTAACACACATCCATATCCATCTTTTTATCCCTGATTTGATCAAAACCATATTGCTTATCCTTTAACGATACCATCAGCTGTTCTACTAAGGCTTACCAATGCACTACGTTTTGGCTGGTAACACCTTCTCAGACTCGACACAGCGTCTTATTAGTTCACTCCTCTTTACGGTCATTGGTTCCTCATGATACTAGACACTGCAGAGCATTGTGATGGTATTTTAAAACTGTCATTTTTTTAATGTTAATTTTTTCAAACAAAAAGCTCTTAAATTAGTGCATTATTTAGTTCAATGGCATAGATGTATAATTTATAAAGCATATGTACAAAATTATGTTATTAGATGCTTTTTACATAACTATACACAAATACAGAGCACAGAAGAGGGGCTGTGAGCGCAAATTTTCACGTAGCTATGCAGAGTCTGGAAGCGTCAGGCATCAGTCTGCCTTTGGTGGCGTCCAGCTGATGGTACTCTTCGATAAGTGAGCTGAGAGAGGAGACGGCCTCTGAGAAGGTGCTCTGCTCCATCCCCTCCACATGCAGGTAGTGATGTAGATGAGCCTTTAGAAAACAAAGGAAATGTTAAACTAGCCTGTATAAAAGAAGGACAAGGCTGATTGTAAAACTGAAGATGGTAAGTTTGATTTGTAAGAAATGTTTTGAACAATGATGGTTAAGAGCAGTATCTAACAGTTGCTGTAAACCCTTGGCTGTGTGAAGCATCTACTTTACTACTCTGAACCACTCTAAAATACTACATTAGTTTTGTCTTCCCAGGAAAAATCCTAAATCCTTTCTATTCAAATTGTCCCAGTTGGAGCTCCATGGCAGAAAAGCTTCCAACAGCCACTCTTGAAAATCTGCATAACCTGGATGTTCAGACAATATTCAAAAGAGATTTGAAAAAAAATTGTAAATTGTAAAAAATGTTTAAGACAGATTTCAGGAGAAAAAAAAATCCTATTAATGTAACAATTGAAAAGTATGGCTCAAAGATAATGGCTGCTACGGTATAGATGCACCTTCTTTCTGTAGAGCTTCAGAAATCGCTCTTTCAGTTCTATAAATGTGGGTTTGACACAGGTGTTGTTTGCCAGCGCCAGCAGAGAGTGTGAGTGGCCGACAGGTGGAACTGCACACAGGCCTGTCTTCCAGCCTTCCTGGTTCCATGAGACGAAGCGCAGTGAAGGGCTCAGTCTGCAAAGGAAAAAAAAATTATCTAAAAAGGAGCCTGACAACTTATCAATCATAGATAGCATCATATTCCTCAAAATAAGTTTGGAAACATTATTTCCATTAGTGTGTAAACATTGCATATGAGTTTAGTTTATCCCTTATTTCTGTGAAAGAGTGCAATCATCCAATCCACCAAGCAACTCAAAACAAGACTAAATACCATCAGGAGAATATTGCAGGGGTTTTTGGCACATTTATTTGGGGCTCTACCGACACATGTAGTTGTGTGGCTTATTCCACAAATGCACAATCCTTACAAGTTGGACCTGGTTGTAAAGGTGACTAATCAGGCTTTACCAATTTAAAATATACAACACCAGTTGGATTCATTATAAAGGAGAAATCATTGACTGAGGTGATATTTCCAAACTTTTTTTTATGGAGTGTAGTTGTTTCAGTTACAGTATTGTTCAAAATAATAGCAGTGTGACTAACCAGAATAATAATAAATAAGTGGCAAACAAGTTACCAGTAGGTGCAGTAGATTCTCAAAAATCTAGCAATTTTTCTGCAATTTAGCAATTATTCTGGTTAGTCATATTGTACTACTATTATTTTGAACAATACTGTATTATTTTGGAAAATAAACTATTGGTTACTCTTGTTTCTGATTCTGTTTTTGTTTATTTTTAACAATTGTTGGCAATTGTTTGACAATGTTGGTGAAAGCTGTGTAAGAAGTTGGTGTTTTGACCTCTCAATATTCCTGCGGAGGTCGGACACCTGCACGTTGCCTCGGACCATGAGGGCGCAGGCGAGGTACAGGCTGTGTTTGAGGTCTGCACGGATCAACTGGTGGTCTTTACTGAAGGCATCGCTGAACATCTGATCCAGCCTTGGGAAGACAAAAACAAGTCACCCAAATATGTCAGTCCTGTGCTAAACATAAGATGGTGTTGTGTGAAAAGAAATCTATAAATATATGGGTATTAATTTAGAATTTAAATGTCAATGTAAGGACATCTTTGGTTGTGAATTTGTGAATATTGTTTTGGATACCCTATTCCTGTATTTATAGGCAATAGTTTTAACCTATTAGCAATTCATTTTATGGTAAAAACATATGTGATCTAGATACTATGTCCACTTTAGTGATAAATTCAGCCAACTTGGGGCCAATGGGGGCCCTACTTGAGAGAGATGAATATTAACCTTTGTGTGACTCAAGTGGTTGTGCTGACATGCAGCATATTTAAAGAACACCATGGCGGCATTCATACAGTCGCATGTTGACGCGAGAACAACCACAGCCGCTGATGAGCCGCTCTGATGAAGCCTCACAAAGGGTTGCTGTTGGGCTGGATGTTGACAAAGGATGTGGCCAGATCTAGACTTTAATGATAATGTTCTTTCTGCAAGACTAAAGTGTAAGATACAGGACCAATGTTACCAAGTATAATCTTTCATATCTTTAGAAACAAAACCACAAAAATTACAAGGAGCTGTGGGATTTCATATTTTTGCTTATTACTCACTGTTTAGTTCAGAGTTAAAAAAAATAACATAAAAATGTTAAGAATCCCAAACAACCCTGTGATGTTTAACATCTTGCGTTTGACTGCCTAGAGTGGAAAACAAAAAAACATCTCAACAACTGCAACCTCTGTCACTGTTTAAACATAAACTCCCAAAACATTTTTTTTTTAAATAAAAAAGAAACTAACCCAAGAAGCTAGATGTTTCTGGAGACATTAAGGTCATAATCTTTAGGCTTTCTTCTTTTAACTGATAAGTCTGGCTTCTTCTGTTGTGATCTCTGTTCCATAAAGCAGACTCATCATGAGTCAGACTCATTGAGCAGGAAACTGAAGTTCCCGGTCCAAGCCTGGCCCTATTTTAGGTCCGGTTCAGACTAGGGATGGGCGATATGGCCAAAAATCCATATTGCGATATACATTGCAGCCTCTTGCGATAACGATATATATTGCGATATATAAATTATAATAGAATCATTTCAGAACAGGTTACATAGATCCTAAGGAAAGCCAAACTGCTAAATGTATTTTTTAATGTTATTCCTGTATTCCTGAAAAGGAACTCACAATCTTCTTGCATAAAGCAACAGCACGGTCAATTCGGGATCTTTCACACTTTTTCTGTTGACAAACGTAAGATTTTATATGTTAATTTAATCTATAATCTCTCTCTGCGCTGCTCCCGCTGAGGTCAGAGACATCTCTCTGTTTCTCGCTCCCGCTCGCTCGCAAAGGATTTTGGCTGCATTGCCTGGCTATGCTAGGCTTGGAGAGGTCAGCTCATTTAGTCTAACAAGTGTTAGTCTGGCACTACCACACTAGTCTTGGAAGACTGGCTGTAAAACTGGAAATTCATGCTTTTCCCCACACACTCTACAGAGTATAATTTGCTGCTGCGTCAGCTTAAATCAATTACGTCCAAATAATGGATGTTGCGTCTTTTCACCAGCTCCTCCGTTTAGCTTTCAGCCATGTTTCAAACTGCAGCTAGGCTGTACACATCATCAACATGTATTCAGACCCTGTTCATGTCAGGGCCTGAGACCAAAGATTTGGTGAATCAGACTCATTTGACAACCATCCCTCTAATGGTAATGAACTTAACCAAGATAGTTTGAATTTTTAGTTTTAATACTATTGTCCAAAATATCACCTGTATTTTAAATGGTTTGTGCATTTCTTATTGCAGTTTAACTTTTTTTGGAGAAATGATTTAGACAAACATATTTGAAGACTTTTTAGTCCACATTGACTCATTATCATAATTAAATCGGTCTGGACTGGGGGTCCCTTCTGCTCTGTCAAACTGAGGTCAGAGACACTGCTTCTGTTTCTCACTCGGGATTTGTTCAAAGGATTTTGTAGGTGGCTGTTTAAGGCTTGGGTGTCACCGCGGCTCATTTAGTCTAACAAGTGTTAGTCTGGCCCTGAGTCCACACTAGTCTTGGAACTGCTTTAGCCCTGAGGTTCACACTAAAACTGAAATTCATGCTTTTTGAAGCAACTTTCATGGTTTACAAGTGCGCACTGTCCATCATTCCCAGCTGCAGGAGCCAGAGGTATAGATGTGCAGAAAGCTTTAATCAGGACTTTAAAATGCTACAGTTAAACTGAAATCAACCAGTCCCAGATGCTGGTTACATATAAATATAAGATTTTCTACTTCTTATGTCAGAGATGGGAGGCACTTTGGGAATTTGGATTTTCCTACAAATGCATGTCTTTGGACAGTGTGAGGAAGCCAGTGCTTCGAGAGAACCAACAATACCACAGAAAGGTCGCAGCAGGCCGGGGCCCTCAACCTAACTACTTAAAGGCAGATGTGCTCAGCAGAAGTTAAATCTACAGTGGGTGCATTATTAACAGACCTTCCCATTGTGTAGAGAGGAGACAGGCTGGGGACCAGGTAGTGCAGTCGAGGGAACGGCACCAGGTTCATAGCGATCTCATTCAGGTCCATGTTGAGAGAGCCCTCGAACCGGGCAGAGCTGAAGTCAGACACAAACAACATGCATCAGATATTAAACCACCCTAGGACCACATATCTTTTACATATTCAGTGGCACGGATTATTGTTACAGACTAGTGTTTAACCTACTACTGCTCTGTTTGTCCCAAATGACACTGTATACCATTTTGGAACCCTTCTTAACCCTTTTGACAATAAAAGTGCAACTTTGCATCTCCCAGAGAAACTTCACCAAGGTTTTAGAAACAACTATTAAGTCCAGTTCAAAGTCAAGTACTTAAAAATAACATGTAAACTAACTTGCGAGTAAATGTGAAGGAGATGATTGGTGTTATCCTTTAAACAAATAAGTGATTTACTTAAAATTATTTATTAAAAGTTTCTAAAAGGTTATTAAAACATAAAATAATAAATGTGTTTATCACAAAGTTTCATTAGCCCAGGCACAACAGTGTATTTTTAAGACCTGATTACCATTCGTATTATAAACTCAGACAAAAGCATTCAAACACTGGAGCATGTGAAAATGTTATAATAATTTTTATTATTATTATCGTTGTTTATAGTTACTGGGTGCTCATAGTTCTTTACAGGTCATGTCAAATCATGTCATGTCCTCCATGTTAGTCCAAGCATGGAGTAGACATAACTAGAGACATGGCTTGCCACGACTCTTCTGCACCTGGAGCTGGGGCCTTGGGGAGGGTGTATGGAAGATACACCACAGCATTGATATAAAATCTTTTCAGTAATGATAATTACTGATTGCAATTTTGGTGAATTTGAATAAATAAAGAGAGACACATTATTTTGATTTTACATTTGATGTTTAAGTTTCTGTTTAACATTGACTGAGGTGAATTCTTTATGTGGCATCTGAATTCCAAATTAGTGGAAACATGAAAATAGTAACTGATAAAACGTTTTTATGTTACGTTTAAATTAATATGGGAAAAATACAAAAACAAACTGGTTTATTGTATTTAGCACCTGGTGGTAAAACTGAGTTTTACAAAATCATAAAGGATTTTTATGTGTGAAGATTTTAAAAGTAAATAAAGCAGAATTTGAACAGAACTTTGATTTTATGTTTAGTCTTTTCTTTTAAACGACAGTCACAAAGGTGATGGTGTTTTGGAGGAAAGCAGTGTGAACAGAGCAGAGGCTTTGTGGTGTGTTCAAGCAGCTGAGACCATAGATAGTATAATTATGGATGATATCCACCCATTGGTCCCCTATTCACCAATATTGCATTACGAATGGGCAATAAAATGGCCGTTACATCCGGGATTTTCGGGTTTTACTCCATAGTAAAACAATAGTTTTTAGATAGCATAAACCAACGTAATTTTCAAAAATTCACCCCCCCCAGAGTTGTCACGTAGTAAAAACTTAGCTCTAGAGACCGGAGCCATCTTTTGTACCAGGCTGTAAACATGAGTTTTACTCTTGTAAAGTCGCCATTGGGTTTCTCCTTATATTTCCGCTTTTGGAGCCTGCCCTCTGGTGGACGGATGTATATCGCTGTATTTTGCTGTAAAATCACCGTATGGCGGCGCCCTTACACGAGGACCATTTAAGAGGTACCATGGGAGAGGCTTGGCTGAGACATGCTGCCAGGTTTAACCCCAGAGGGAGGGGTCTGACCCAAGGGAGATTAAGAAATTTTGTTTGAAGTAAGAGAAAAAGGTATTTTCTATTAAAAGAAAGTAATTTGAGGTAAATTGAACAATATTTTGAGAATATTCTAATTTAAAAGAACATGTGAAATAAATTGAAGGTGAATGTTTAAAAGTTTGTGACAATAGATCATGAGAAACCAGTTCTGATCTATATAAATTATTTATGTTTGCATCAACTGAGTTAAAATTGATCAAATTGTGGAAGATACCAATTACAGTTACAGATAAAGACCTACAACTAATGGTAACTAAGATTAAAACTGAACTAAACAAAGTGAAGTTTTAAATATAACATAAACAAAAGTGATGCTATTTGGAAAACATAAAGAAGATGAATAATTAGAAATGCTAATTAATGAAATAACAATTTAAGGTGGTAATTTAAAAAAAACATGTTTTTATTTTATTTTTATTATGTTTTATTTTATTTTGTTCATTTTTTGTGGTGTTTTGAGCCATGGTTGTCCCAAGTCTCAAAAAGGGGGGAGATGAAGGTTTAAACTAAAACTGTATTAAAGTGATGAAGTGATGCTTGATTAACCTAATGGTTAGCATAATGCTATAACAACAGGGTTTAATGCAGTTAAAAGAGGAGTTTAAATCAAATAATGAAATAAATAAAGTTGACAGGACTTTTCTGGAGAAGCACTGTTTAGTCTGATTAAACCTTTTCAGATTAAAATAGATTTCCAGCAGACCATATCTGTGGAAACAGGGTTTATCTGCTGTTTCAATTTTATGGTTTGATCATTTTAAGGGCTTTTATGGTTTCGTTTGACGAAAACCTAGGAGGCACTTTCTATGGGTCTATAATGTCAGATAACGTTCTGATTTGTTTGTTTGTTCTTTGTTTGGATGGAAGCCAGCTACAGCAGGTGTACCAGTTCAGAAAAGGAGTTTTGACGGTTAGTGTAACCACCACCAGTAGGAGCTGGTGTTGACATGGTTCTTTGAACTTGTATCATCTTGGTTTGCACCTGTGTGGGGGGGTGCATCTGTGGGCGGGGCTGGTGGCGTGGGTGGCTTCCTGTGACATCGCTCTGGGCTTGGCTGGCGGGGAGATCGGGGACGGGTGCAGTGCGGGGTGGAGGTCTGGAGGTTTTGTGGAGGTGGGACCATTGGACCGGCGTTGCCTGCTGACCGGAAACGTGCGTCCTTAAAGGATCCTCATTTTATTTGTGTTCACATACAATGTGACGGAGAACATCGTGAGTGGAAACTCACACTTTAGGAGCCAAACAGCAGCTCCCTCAGGTTCATTTGAGAGCCCCATTTACATCGACAACAGTGGTGTCCTTCGAAGGTGTCCTTAATGAATATAAGGCTAAAATTCAATTAGCATTAGGATTTGAATTTTTAACATTTGAGACAATTTATGAAAATGTGGATTAAAATAAGTATAAGTATAAACAACAAAGGTTTATGAATTGTACGAGAGATGCTGTAACTGTTACTTAAAACTGGAAATGAGAGAAAACTGGTCCAAGGACTGGACAGAACAAAATAGCACTGTGCATGCTTTTAGCTGAAAAGGGGATGTACAAAAGGATTTCCTCCAAAGTAACACAGGTCTAGTTACAGCAGAACTAAAGTCTTTAAGAAAGGACTTCAAACTCTAGCAGAGGAATTAGAATATTATGGAATAGAGAAATTAATTTTGACCTGGTTTTACAACATATTTGGAAAATTTACTGGGATTTTAGAATCTGTATTGAGATGCAGTACATGTACTTGTTGTTGCACTTCCATGTCTGATAACTTTTGTTTGTGTTGCTTTACATGTATCCGGAGCTTGTTGGTGAGATTGATGAACGTGGCCATTGCTGGGTCAACATTCCTGGACATGCACCTGCCAAACGACTAAGGTCAAGGCTTTGACCTCAGATGAACACTTTGATATCTGAGGGATGTTATTGTTTGCATGTACACCAACGGGACAACAGCTCCAGGACGGATCATACTACAGACCTAAGGGCCGTATGGTTCATTGAATTTATTGTGCTGAAGAGAATTGATTTTAATCATTATGAATGTGCATAAGTCTCACTCCATGTGTTTTTCTTTTCGTTACAGGGACAGAAATGGACAGGCAGGGACAGGCCAGAGATCTTGAGTCCAATGGGTTGACCAGCTTAACCTCTGGCAAATTTTTCTACTTTATTTTGGCACTGACACTGTGTTTTGATTTATGATTTATGGACATTTATGATTTATGGACTTTAAAGAATTTGACTTTGAAGAATCAGTGCATTACTCTGTGGTAGGGCTGGGCGATATGACCTAAAAATAAAATCTCCGATTTTATATTTTTTAATTCGATTTATGATTTTTTTTCCGATTTCCCCCCCTACTTATTAAGAAAAGCAATAAGTACAAACGGCAGACAACTTAAAGCAAATTTTGCTTTTATTTAAAAGCAAGACAAATGTAACCCCCATTTCTGGGATGAATAATAAATAAATGAACACCCTCTTGGTACTTGCGGCTAGGTAGCTCATATCTGGGGTCTAAGGTTTTAATCAAATTAATAAACCCAGTCTTCTCCACTGTATATATGGGTACCATGTCTTTGGCTATGTGCTAAGTGACCGCTTTAGTGATTGTTCTCCACCGTGCCCCTTTCCTGTCATATGCGGTGCCGTGTGAAAAGGATTTGGCTACAGTTAGCTGTTTTTTAGCTAAGGTTTGTTGGTCACTGCGGGTTTGTTCGTCTCAGAGAGACTGGCATTTTTCATATTCGGCCAGGTGTCTCTGTTTCATGTGTTGGAATAGGTTTGTGGTGCTGCTGCCTTTGACTGCAATGGGCTTTAGGCAAATGTTGCAGCGTGAGGTCTCTTGATCCACGTCTGTCGCAGTAAACCCAAACCAGTTCCAAACAACAGATGATTTTATTCCTTTCTTGGGAACAAACTTCCCACTTTCACCGTTAGCCATGTTGTCGCTTTCTGTTGCTGTTTTGTGTGTGCTATGATGTTGTTGTTGTCGCGTGCCGTACTGCTCTGCTATGTGAAACTAACGCTACGGAAGCTCCGGGGAGCCAAAAATGTGCCGTTACACAAAAACTCGATTTACTTATTTTTAAATCGCCCGCCACAAAAAAATCGAATTAATTCATTCAATCGATTTTTCGCCCAGGCCTACTCTGTGGGTTCCCATTTGATTTGAAACATATCCAATTATAATCATTTGTTGTGTTTGTGTTGACATGTGTTGTAAGTTAATCATTTGAAGTGATTACATACGTTTGATGCTTGATGTTTGTGTTTTGTCACTGCCTTTTATCCACCCCTCGCGGTGGATAGAAGAGTTTTTTCCCAGTGTAGATCATTTTACCAATTGGTCAAATGTTCTCAGGCTAGGTCAAAAGCCCTGCTGGGTTTTTGCTTCTGTCATAGTTTACAATTCACACTCAAGCTAGTAGGTTGTTTATGCTAATGGTTATCAGCAAAAAGAAGGGGGGAAAAGAGGGGGGAATGTTATAATAATTTTTATTATTATAATTGTTTATATTGTTTATAGTTACTGGGTGCTCATAGCCACGGGACTTCTGCACCTGGAGCTGGGGCCTTGGGGAGGGTGTATGAGAGATATACCCCTCTCTGACAGCCCCCACTGCAGTGATATAAAATCTCATGTTTTGTTTACTTCTTTAAGCAAAACGCACTCTGTACCTTTGATTATATGCGTATCTTTGCTTCATTCTTGCAAGAATAAAACCTGGCCTTTCGCTTTTTATAATATAATCTGTCTCCGTGTCTCTCTGGATAATATAAGGATATAGAATTCTTATAACAGAAAAAGAGGAGCATTTGGCAGTTTGCACTCAGCAGAAATGAGAGTACTGTATGAGCCCAAACAGAAGTACTACACCTGGTGATGTTGAGCAACAGATTCGCCACAATGTTATTCATGGCATCAAAGGGTTTCTCTGCCACAGTCAGACCACCTCGACCTGAGATGACGCTGGAATCTTTTTTAATCACAGAGCCTGCTTTTCCACTGTATGACATGTGTCTGATCCTATTCACTATGTCCACCAGTGACTGCAGGAGAAGAGAAATGGTTAGCATTTGGATTTATGGACATGGACATTAAGCCTTATAAGGATATAATGCAACTTCATTCTACTAAATATTGCAATCTGTTGATTGGGTGAAGAATTGTCACTTAGTTGTAACATCTTACAGGTTTTAATTAGTGAATTAAATACACATTTTGGAATAAATCAGTTATTATCAGTTTATTTTAAATGCAAGGCAAATGCACACGGCTGAGGTATTGCTATTGTTATTTTGTGTTGGTAGCGATCAGAAACATTATATTTTATTGAACAAATACCTTTTTAGATCAGTAGCAAGAGCAAAAAAGGATTAGGGTTAGTAAATTCTTTGAAAACAAGAACAAAAACATAAATGGGGGAAATTATTGTTTATTATCACTTTATTTGACACTACACTACACGTGTATCTACCTACTTATGTAACAAACTGTAATAACATGTACCTGTATCTCTGGTACATACTGTTGTGCTCATAAGTATACATACCCTGGCAGAATTTGTAATTTCTTGTCCATTTTTCAGAGAATATGATTGATGACACAAAAACTTTTCTTTCACTCATAGTGAGTGGTTGTGTGAAGCCATTTATTGGCAGTAAACAATTGTGTTTACTCTGTTTATATCATAACAACAGAAACTACCCAAATGACGCTTATCAAAAGTTTACATACCCCAGTTCTTAATACCGTGTATTGCTATCTTGTTAAAGGTGAAGTTTTTTGTGGAAGTTGTGGATGAGGCTCTTTATTTTCTCAGATGGTAAAGCTGCCCATTCTTCTTGGCAAAAAGCCTCCAGTTCCTGTAAATTCCTGGGCTGTCTTGCATGAACTGCATGTTTGAGATCTCCCCAGAGTGACTCAATGATAGAGGTCAGGACCAGTTCTGGCCAGTCCAGAACCTTCACTTTATTCTGCTGTAGCCAATCACAGGTCGACTTGTGCTTAGGATTTTTGTCATGTTGGAACGTCCAAGTACATTCCATGTGCAGCTTCTGGGCTGATGAGGGCTGCAAATGTTCCTACAGAATTTTCTGATAACATGCTGCATTCATCTTTTCCTGTGCCTTTGCAGCTCACACATCCCTGCTCCATGTTTCACAGTAGGAATGGTGTACCTTTCATCATAGGCCCAAGTTTAATTTTGGTCTCATCACTCCAAATGACTTTGTTCCAGAAGTTTTGAGGCTTGTCTCTGGGCTGTTTGGCCTATTGTAAGCGGGATGCTTTGTAGCATTTGCGTAGTAATGGCTTTCTTGACCATGCAGCCTTTTGCTTTCCCCATGACAAAGAATACAGAAACATCAGTGCAGCACTGGATGAAAGATGCAAGGGAGCCCAGAAACTCACAGACCACAGAAGCAAACAGATCACAAGTGAGGAAGGTTACCTTTCAAACCCGTTTGTGTCAACTTGTGTGCATGTTATCAGGCCAAAATCACCAGTGTATTTTCGGTAGTTTCGGTTGTCATGATTTAAAACGAGTAAACAAAATAGTTTGACAATAAATGGCTTCACCCAACCACTAACGGAGAGAAAGAAAGGTTTTGTGTTATCATTCATATTCTCTGAAAAATGGGCGTATGTAAACTTCTAGGTACAATTTATTACAGTTTGTTACAGTGTGTTACGTTGTACTTAATGATGTAGATACAATGTATCAAGTGTAGTGCCAAATAATGTGTTTAACAATAATTTATCTACTCTGAACTAAACTAGAGCAGAACTAGTGACATAAAAGACTAGTGCAGGTTCAGATGGAAAGGGTTATGAACCTGGTTCTCCACAGGCAGGACACAGTGAGCGTGCTCCGTCAGCTCTCTCATGGCCAGCACACTGTTGTAGGGAGAGGTGACCACATCGTCCTCCACAGACGGATAAATGGAGGTGACAATTCGACACACTTCAGGGAACTCCTCCTCCAGCAGGCTCAATACTCTGGTCCCGAGGCCAGAGCCTGTACCTGAAATAAAAGCACAGCCCGCTGAAACGTTTTTAGGAAAATAAATGTATAAAAAATATGTTACTTGTACTTATTTCCAAACAAAAAGAGTGAAAAGCTTATGATAAAATTGTTTGGAACTTTGGATTCCGTCTTCAGCTAGGATTTAAAAAGGACCTGCTCTTGTCTGTCAAGGGTCACACCACTTAAGGTCACTTACATAACAATGGTTCTCTGACAGAAATGTTTCACTACCACTGCTAAATCTTTTCTTTTGCAAAATGATTGCAAATAGAGCCTTACCTCCTCCCATTGAGTGAATAAGAAAAAAGCACTGCAGACAGTCACAGTGCTCTGCTGTCTTTCTGAGCTTCTCCACTATCTGTTCCCTGTAGGTAGTGCCATATGTTATGTGTCCTTCCGCCCTACAGAAGACAAGACATCAAGAAACAACAATAGTAAACAGCTGTAGGTGAAGTTTGTTTTACTTGGTCACAAGTAATTCATGCAGTACACAATTAACAGGAAGAATTAAAAGTTAACATAGCCATCAGATTGCAGTACCTGTGTTATAAGTTAGCATTTGGTGTGTTGAGATAAGATACAGTGGGGATCGAAAGTTTGGGCACCCCAGGTAAAAATTTTCATTAGTGTGCATAAAGACGCCAAGAAAAGATTATTATTATTATATTATTATAGTTATATTTATATAGCGCCTTTCCAGAGCTCAAGGACGCTTTACATATCAATTATTCATTCACTCCACAGTCAGTGGGTTAAGTGTCTTGCCCAAGGACACAACGACAGTATGAACTGTGGGGAGAGCGGGAATCGAACCTACTACCTTCCGGTTGAAGGACGGCCGCTCTACCACTGAGCTACTGCCGCCACAAAAGGCATCAAATGACAGATTAGACATCCTTATAATAAGTCAAAAAAAGTTAAATTTTATTTCCATCATTTACACTTTCAAAATAACAGAAAACAAAAAAATGGTGTGTGCAAAAGTTTGGGCACCCTGCAGAGTTAATACCTTGTACTGCCCCCTTTGGCAAGCTGGGACCTGACAGTGTCATGGATTGTTCTCAATCATCGTCTGGATAGACCAGGTGATGTCAATCTCAAAGGTTTTAAATGCCCAGATTCATCTGACCTTGCCCCAACAATCAGCACCATGGGTTCTTCTAAGCAGTTGTCTAGAAAACTGAAACTGAAAAAAGTTGATGCTCACAAAGCAGGAGAAGGCTATAAAAAGATAGCAAAGTGTTTTCAGATGCCAATATCCTCTGTTCATAATGTAATTAAGAAATGGCAGTCATCAGGAACAGTGGAAGTTAAAGCAAGATCTGGAAGACCAAGAAAAATATCAGACAGAACGGCTCGCAGGATTGTGAGAAAAGTAAGTCACAACCACGTTTGACTGCACGATCCCTCCAGAAAGATCTGGCAGACACTGGAGTTGTGGTACACTATTCCACTATAAAGAGATACTTGTACAAATATGGACTTCATGGAAGAGTCATCAGAATAAAACCTCTTCTACGTCCTCAACACAAAAATCAGCGTTTGAAGTTTGCAAATGAACATATAGACAAGCCTGATGCATTTTGGAAACAAGTTCTGTGGACCGATGAGGTTAAAATAGAACTTTTTGGCCAAAATGAGCAAAGGTATGTTTGGAGAAGAAAGGGCACAGAATTTAATGAAAAGAACCTCTGTCCAACTGTTAAGCATGGGGTGGATCGACCATGTTTTGAGGTTGTATTGCAGCCAGTGGCACAGGGAACATTTCACGAGTAGAAGGAAAAATGGATTCAATAAAATTTCAGCAAATTTTGGATGCTAACTTGATGCCATCTGTGAAAAAGCTGAAGTTAAAGAGAGGGTGGCTTCTAATGATCCTAAACACACCTCAAAATCCACAGTGGATTACATCAAGAGGCATAAACTAAAGGTTTTTCCATGGCCTTCACAATCTCTTGACCTCAACATTATTGAAAATCTATGGATAGACCTTAAAAGAGCAGTGCGTGACAGACAGCCCAGAAATCTCAAAAAACTGGAAGACTTTTGTTAGGAATAATGGGCAAAGATACCTCAAACAAGAATTGAAAGACTCTTGGTTAGTTACAAAAAGCATTTACAAGCTGTGATACTTGCCAAAGGGGGCAGTACAAGGTATTAACTCTGCAGGGAGCCCAAACTTTTGCAGAGACCAATTTTTTGTTTTCTGTTATTTTGAAAGTGTAAATGATGGAAATAAAATCTAACTTTTTTTGACATATTATAAGGATGTCTAATCTGTCATTTGATGCCTTCTGGAGATTTTTCCATCTTTTCTTGGCGTCTTTATGCACATTAATGAAAATTTTTACCTGGGGTGCCCAAACTTTCGATCCCCACTGTATATGTTATTGTCCGTTTGTAGACAAATAATAACATTACATAATAAAATAAAAAAATGTCAAGATGCATCAATAAAAAAAACAAGCAATATGGTGTAATGTCACTAAAAACATTTATTTATATAAAAAATTAGGTAGGCGACAGTTTGTGTCTATAAGATAGGAGTAGGGAGTTACTACTTTGTGCTCCACTGCTGGTAAAACAGTTTAACAGAGTATATGTTCTTTTTACAGCACCTCCCTAAAAGGCAAAAGCCTCATGAGCTGGATCTGGATACTACATTAGTTTGGATCTTTTCTGCCAGCCATGTTTTTTCCAATTTTCAAAGAAGACGCTGCAGTGTGGCACACCAGTTTAGAGCAGATGTTGAGAATCTGAATCTTGGGCTGGGTTGAGAGGCCACAGAGCCAGTCCGAGCCTCCAGGCAGCCCACTATTTATTGTAGCTGAGAAAAACTGTAAGAGAATTGGCTCCAAAAGATCGCAATCTCCTCAGAATGTAGATTCTCTATTGGACTTTGCTGCAGAGATAGTCTATGTGACGTGTCCATGAGGGTACTGTGCACATACACTCCAAGATATTTAAAAGAAATATATTTAGACCCGAGCCAATGATAACCGGGAGGGTCTATTGTTTTTGCTCGAGTTAATTTATTTTATTTATTTAATGCGTGACCACGTAAAATCGCACCCCTTGTGCTAAAGGGTTTTTATCTAAACAGCTCCAAATTTGGTGAGTATCAACTAGACACGTGTGCCAAAAAAGTTATCAATTTGTTTTTTGATACATTTGTGGCTGTGGTTGTAATGAGCATGTGAAGAGGCAGCCATTTCTTTGGTAAATAAATGCCATTTCCCAATTGCCAGGATCCTTCCTTTGGAGGAGACCCCTCCAGAGCCACGGCTAGAGTCTTAGAAAACTCCTCAGAATCTTTTGGAACTTGTAAACTTGTACTTTTGGACAAGTCATATTTACATTTTTCCTTTTTAAACAGGGGGGTGCGGCTATTCCTGAGTCATCTCAAATCTCCAGCCAGTACTTTGTTTTTCTCGCCTTAGCCCAAGCATAATCTATTATTTTCAAAGGTTCAGACAGCTCCCAGGGAAACCAGGGATTGTGGAGACCTTTAACTCTAAATTACAAGGTGGTGTAGCAGGCCCCAGCAGTAACACAGGCCCGAGGTGATGAAGCAGGCTCCAGCCAGAAGAAGATTCAAGCAGTAGCACAGGCCCGGTTATTTGACATTACCGTGAAGTTTATGCTTTAAAAGCACAAAATGCAATCCCCCGAGTGCATGTGTCCCCGCGGTCTCAAGGGAGGCGAGGGCCTAATTATTAGGCCCGAGCCGGTGATGACTGGGAGGGCCTATTGTTTTTGCTCGGATTATTTATTTATTTTTTCTGCAAAATGATCCTAAATTTGACCCAGTGAACATGCACAAAAAGTCATTTTTATTGGTCCCAGACATCAAGCTTGGTGAAAAATTTATGTATTTGAAGTCCCTGAAAAAAAATTACAAAAAATGACTCAGTGGCGACCCCTAGAAAAGTCAAAATATATTGGGCCTATGGAAAGTGAAAGTAACTTTTTTCCAACGTAGAAAAATGAAACTTGGTACATCCATAGGACACCTCAGGGCAAACAGAAAAGTCTAAGACAGCCACACACACCCTAAACTCAACAGGAAGTCCGCCATGTGGGGTGAAACGCGCGGCCTCTTAATTCGCACCCCTTGCGCAAAAAGATGCAAATCATTGTGTTTTAATCTAAAATGCCCCAAATTTGGTGAGTATCATCTAGACATGTGTGCCAACCAAAGTTGTGACTTTGTTTTTGATATCTTATCGCGTATGGGTGTGGCAAGCCTGTAACGAGGTGGCCATTTTTGTGAAAATAAAATTTCTCTTAACTCTCAAACGCCTTCTCGGATCGAGTTGGACCCAAAAGGGCATTTGTGCACATTCATGACCTTAACACAAAGACATGTAAATAAAAGGGTTATCTTTAGAAATGGCTCTCCTGCGCCCCCTACAAACTTAAAATGGGACCCATGAATTTAGTTTGTCATAGAGACATAAAATTTGGTACACACATCTCTTATGTCATGACGAGCATAAAGCCAATAACTATCTATAAATGTGTTGCCATAGCAACGCCCCAAATATGTGGACAAAGTCAATGGGAAGTGAAAATTTTAGTTTGTCGTAGGCAAATGAAACTTGGTACACACATCCAGCATGAGCTTATGAACAAAATAGCCATTGGGGACCACACCCTATCACACACAGGAAGGCGGGCATTTTGAATTGAAGATGTGAACCACCTTAAAATAGACCTCGCTGCTTCATTCCACAGCCGGCGTTTTTTCTTGTCGTTTTTGCTCGAGTTATATATTTTTAAATTATTTTTCAGTGAAATGATCCTCAATTTGACCCAGTAAATGTGCGCAAAAAGTAAATTTTACTGGCCACAAAATTCAAGCCTGCCGAAAAATGTATGTATTTGAAAAATGCATTCCTCCGAGTACATGTGTCCCCGTGGTCTTAAGGTAAGCGAGCGTCTTTATCGCCGCTTGCGGCTTTAATTTATATTGTTATTGTGTAAAATTGACTGGAGCTAGAGTCTGTAGTTAAAGTCCAAAGATGACTTAATCTGTTTTAGAGGAATTTAGAAATCACAGCTTGAGCATGTTAAAGACTAACTAAACCCTAAAACGAAAAAAAAAAGGTTGAAGTAAAAGCATCTGGACTCGGTTTTCAAGGTGAAGATGTTTCGTCTCTATTCCAAGAGACTTTGTCAATTCTGAGGTAAACTGGGTCCAGATGTCTTCACTTCAACCTTTTTTTCAAGATGTCCTGGATGACTGAGAACCTTCACAGACATAAACTCTAAAACAACTTTTTTTAGTTAATGATCTGTAAGAATGGGGCTTTATTAGTGCTGTTCATTGATTTGAGTAAAAGTTTTGACATTTCAGTATAAAGTATACTAATTCTACAATATATGGAGTGCTGCCCTCTTCAAGTTAAACGATGGTTACCACAATTGTATTTTTCTATTTGAAGTTGCTTCATCATGTGACGTAAGCAGGGTCTACCAACGGCTCACTACCAACGCCCCTGGCACCAGCTCACCACGTCCCTGGCATAGGCTCACGTCCCTGGTATAAAAACATCTTGTTCCCAAGTAGCGAGTATTGAAAACATCAGGCTAGGTATATTTGCATGTACTTGTAGTGTTGCTGGTTGCAACAGCACTGCAGGACTGCATTGCTTTCCAGTTGAGTTGGAAATTAGGCACCAGAGGTTGCATGCACTTGGCCTGGAAGACCATGAGTTCCCGCTGAGAGCTGGAGTGTGCATTGGGCATTTTAAGCGGGAAGCTTCTCCAATGCAATGGAGGTGGAAATAGGCTTCTCCAAACAGCTCCCGCTGAAAAGCAACACAGCGTCAAACGCTGCTCAGGATTTGACAGGATTTCTAGGCGCCTGTGGTCCCCTGGTTTGGGGACCACAGGATCTCATCTCTGCTTGTTGCAGATGTTGTCCTGTTGGCTCCATCAAGCCAGGACCTTCAGTGTGCACTGGGACGGTTTGCAGTCGAGTGTGAAGCGGCTGGGATGAGGATCAGCACCTCCAAGTCTGAGACCATGGGTATCAGTCGGAAAAGGGTGGCTTGCCCCCTTCAGGTTAGTGGAGAGCTCCTGCCTCAAGTGGAGGAGTTCAAGTATCTTGGGGTCTTGTTCACAAGTGAGGGAAGGAGGGAGCGTGAGATTGAAAGACGGATCGGTGCAGCTTCTGCAGTGATGCGGTCGATGTACCGGTCTGTCGTGGTAAAGAAGGAGCTGAGCTGCAAGGCAAAGCTCTCGATTTACCCGCAATCTACGTTCCTACTCTCACCTATGGTCATGAGCTTTGGGTCATCACCGAAAGAACATGATCCCGGGTACAAGCGGCCAAAATGAGCTTTCTCCACAGGATGGCGGGGCGCTCCCTTAGAAATGGGGTGAGGAGCTCAAAGTAGAGCCGCTGCTCCTCCACATCGAGAGGAGCCAGCTGAGGTGGCTCGGGCATCTGTTTCGGATGCCTCCTGGACGCCTCCCTAGTAAGGTGTTCCGGGCATGTCCCACCGGGAGGAGACCCCGGGAAAGAGATAGGACACGCTAGAGGGACAATGTCTCTCGGGTGGCCTGGGAACGCCTCGGTATTCCCCGGAAGAGCTGGAGGAAGTGTCTGGGGAGAGGGGAATCTGGGTCTCTGCTTTGACTGCTGCCCCTGTGACCCGACCCCGGATAAGCGGTAGAAGATGGATGGATGGATGGAATTTACAAAGTTTTTGTCGTTTAATGATGTATGAGAATTTACTATCACATTTATTTTTTATTTAAATTAAGAATTATGGAAAGGCAGTTTGAGAAAAGGGTGTCATTTAGACATTAATTTGTAAATGTTTGTGTTGATACTAGGGCTGGGACTTAAACGCGTTAATTAAGATTAATTAATTACGGGACTTAAATTAGGATTAATTACGCAAAAAATAAATAACATAATTTTAACCACACTTATTTTTGCACCGCGGAATGTTTTTCAATGAATGAGTTTTGACGGACCGATTATACTGAAGCACCAACTAGCGTTCTTGACTTCCGACAACAACAACGAAGAAGCTGACGAGACCGCTTTGCTTGGCCCCGTGGATTGGAAATTTTGTTTTAAAAAACGAAAGGATGGAAGCGTCGACAAGAGCATGGTTGTGTGCAAGCTATGCAACAAGGAATGTGCGTATCACCACAGCACATTGAGCCTCAAATATCACCTCAACGCAAAACACATAGGAGTTAGCGTGGACGTTAGCCCGACTCCAAGTCCAAGGACCCACACCCAACCCACACTCCACCAGATGATCAGGAGCAGGGTAACTACACTGCTACACTTAATGGCAAACATTGCACTGGTCTGCTGGACTGAAATAAATAAACAATATTTTGTTGATTAAGCTTATGTATTCAATGGTATACTAAAAATCCATGTGAAAAATTACTTATCACTGTTCTCAGGTCAAATATGTATATGCAATTAAAATGCAAATAATTTTTTTAATCGAAACCTGGCCCTAGTTGATACATGTTGATGACTTTATAATGCATGTTTTTAAACATTTGTTTTGTGTGTAACTCCAGGTATAAATGCTTCTTTATATTTCAATGTTTTATTTTTTATAAACCAAATATACTTAAAAATCTAGAGGTGGAATCCTCTAAGGACAGCACAAGAAGGTAAGACCCAAACCTGCTGGCCCAGGTATCTCCATGCTAGTCCAAGCATGGAATAGACATAACTAGAGACATGGCTTGCCAGGGGACTTCTGCACCTGGAGCTGGGGCCTTGGAGGAGGGTGTATGCAAGATACACCTCCCTCTGACAGCCCCCACTGCAGTGATATAAAATCTCATGTTTTGTTTATTTCTTTAAGCAAAACACACTCTGTACCTTTGATACATGTCTTTGCTTCTTCTAAAACCTGGCCTTTCCCTTTATATATATAATCTGTCTCTGTTTCTCTCTGGATAACATAAGGATATAAAATTCTTATAACAGAACCTTCGTTAGCATTTGCTGAGCATTAGCCTAAATTAGACAATGCTAACGGTTTATCACTGGCCTCATTTGCTCTTTCTTCAACTCCAGAAGAAGAACTCAAAGAAGGGTAGCTGGGCTTCAAAAAACGTGTACCAGGCTTTTCCCTCTGTACCCTCCTTTAGGTTGATAAAACAAACTTTGTCCTGCCTAGTCTGGTTCTCCATATCATCCAAGCCATCAGCCAACACCTTTATTTTCTTCAGGTAATCTCTCCTCCAAAATGGCGACTATATCCCCCACATCCGACACACTTTGCTCTGCCGAGGTAATGCTTGTAGAGTAACTTTCAAGCTTGGAGGGGATTTTTCTATTACTTTGCTGAAGTATTGAATTACCTTGCTGATCAGAGCCATAGTATCCACCGATAGCAAGGGTTGTTCACCTGTTAATTGCATGTCACTTTTCGAGGGGTTAATTTTTGTCTGTTTAGACATCCTTTACTCTCCCATACTACTAGTTAATTCTGGGACACTGTATGACTGATGAAATTAGATTTATTTCTAAGGATATGGGAAAACATAATCATTTAAAATAAATCACAATTCCTGTTTTGATTCAATATACAAAAAATATATATATAAAAAGAAAAGAATATCAATCCCAATCCCCAAAGCTACACATGCTTATAAGTTGAAAAAGTCATGTATATTTGAATATTTATAATTGGGAACTTTGGTTTTGGAACCAGAACCGTGTTGAGCCTTTCAGTGTATGGAACAATGTTCTCTATGGTCATAATACGTGAAATCTGTTTTGCAACCCTTGCTCAGAGCTGTGGTGGCCTGTGCGCAGACGTCGTCCTCACCAGTTGTTGCCTGAACCCGAGACGTCTGTGAGGAGCTGGGTGCTGTCAAACACCTCTCTGAGCGGACCCTGCAGAATCTGGTTGACCACGCCCTCCTCCATGTCCACCAGCACCGCCTGAGGAGGATAACACGTCATCACTACAAAAGGCCCTTTTTTTTTTTTTCTTTTTAAAGGAGGAAATCTGTCCTTTCTACAAATGGGCTTCAGTTTGATAAATGCCTGCTGTAGACTACTTTGTGCTTTATTTCACGTAAAGTTAATCAAGAGACCAGTGTGATTTCACTGTCAAGTCTACCAAGTATTCCAGACCAAAACTTTCCCCCAAAAGCTACGCATCTCCATTATGAAATATGGAACATATTGAACAAAGTACAGGTTATGGATATGTAAAAATAAAATAAATAATAAAATACATTACAAAAAACAAGCTCTAGAAAAAATTCTGCTGGTCACAGTAGTTCCGCAGTAGTTTTTGAGTTCAAAGGTCTGAGTGGCCAATTTTATTTTGGTGAAAAAGCCAAAATCTTTGCAGTTAGCCGGCTGAAAAATTATTTATGTTTCCAGTCGGTTGAGATGTTAATTCAATCGCAATTCATGTTTTGAACAGGGGCCCCTCTGTTTAATGCAAACTAGCTTTTAACAGGTTGTTGTAAACAGTTTCTAGCATGGCGACGAGAGTGTGGATGTTAATATTTTATAAAAGGAAATCGTGACAAAGGAAAATTGTGAGATAATAATTGTGATTTAAAAGTTAAGTGAATTGCTACATTCCTACTAAATTTTAATGATTGTACAACGTTTGTAATATGGAACATATTAAACATGTTACAAAAACAATACATTCTGCAAACTTACTCTGGCCTTCAAATGATAAATTTTCCCACCAACATTAATACTGTTTTTTCTGTACAAACAAAAAACAAAAACAAACAAAAAAAAAATTATTAAAGTATATTATTTGCTATCAGCATGGTAACAATAGCTAATCTTTAAAAAGCTGGGTGTTTACCTTGAATCCACATTTCGGAAAAAACTACTGAGAGCCTCATCATAAAGTCCATTCTGTAAAAAATACGAAGACAGTATTAGTATTTTAAAATTAATGTACTGCCAGTGAAATTCATTCAAAAATAGTCAGACTGCTGCATTCTGTACAATTTGTAGATGGTTGATAAAACCCGTTACCAGTGGTCCAGTCTTGGGGAATAAAGGGGAAATAATAGTATATATACATATACATATATACATATATATACATATATATATATATATATACATATATATACATATATATATATATATATATATATACATATATATATATATATATATATATACATATACATATATATACATACATATATATATACATATATATACATACATATATATACATATATATATATATATATATATATATATATATATATACATATACATATATATATACATATCTACTGGAACAAGACAGAGATGGGCGAGATGCGATAACAAGGCTCTGTTGGAATGCTACTACTCCAGTAACCCTTGTCAGAGGGGTTACATGAAGAGAATGTGGGATGAATGGTTACTACGAAACCCACAATCCAGGCTTACATCGAAGCAACTAGTAGCTCAGTGTTCCAACATCCACAAGCGGCAGCTGCTTTTACAACTTGAGATTGACGAGATACAACAGAAACAATGCTACGGCAAGGGGGAGCCAGGACGCAAGGTCAGAGGGAAGCCAACGGGGGCTCCCCAACCAGAGATTGGGTATGAAGCCCCAACAATTGAAATAACGCTAAACGAGGCAGCGACTGACCTGAAAGACAAGATTATGGCGAGAATGAATACAAGGCAACCCCGACGCCAATTACAACGGCTAAGTGAAGTACCATCAGAAAGTCTCCAAGAAGATGTGAATGCAGCATTGAGTGCGATCCCTACCACATCCATCACTGAAACCAATGAGCTGCTATACACCTCCGCAGCAGTGATCCTCGAGATGCTTGGCTATAAGAACAACCATGGGAGCCATGAGAAACAGTACCCACCATGGAAACGAAGGCTGGAGGCCAAGATCAAGCAGACATGTAGAGAAGTAAGCCAACTGACAGAGGCCAAGAAAGGTGCAATGAGAAAACAGGTACCCAAGAGGTACAACCAGATGCCCATACCTGAAGCACTGGAAACTGCCAAACAAAGGCTCCAAGCCTTGGCCAGCCGCCTAACGAGGTACACAAGAGAGAACGAAGCCAGAAGAATAAACCGGCTGTTCGCAACTCAACCTGCAAAAGTGTACGCTCAATGGCAGGGTAATAACAGCAGAGCAGACCCTCCAAGGCTGGAAACTGAACAATACTGGAAAAGTATATGGGAGAGGGAGGCATCACACAACAGCGATGCACAGTGGCTGGTGGCTCTGAGAGAGGACCACAGAAACTTCCCTGAACAGAATCCAGTTACCATCACAGCGGCAGACATCCAAGAAAGACTCTCAGGTATGAAAAACTGGACAGCACCGGGCCCTGACAGGATCCACACCTACTGGCTAAAGAAGCTCACTGCACTCCAGTGCCTTGCAGCACAAATGAACCAGCTGCTAAGGGATGGGACGCACCCTGAATGGCTTACCGAAGGGCGTACAATCCTGATCCTGAAGGATCCCACAAAGGGTACAGTCCCATCCAACTATCAGCCAATAACCTGTCTCTCCACAACATGGAAGCTCATGTCAGGCATCATTGCGGCTAAGATAAGTGGGCACATGGATCAATACATGAGCAAAGCACAGAAGGGCATCGGCAAAGAAACCAGAGGAGCTAAACACCAACTCCTGGTTGACAGAACAGCCAAGACTGCAGAACCCGACACACCAACCTGTGCACTGCCTGGATTGATTACATGAAAGCATATGACTCAATGCCACACACATGGATCACTGAATGCTTGGAGATGTACAACATCAACAGGACTCTAAGAGACTTCATTGCAAACTCAATGAGGCTGTGGAAAACCACCCTTGAGGCCAATGGCAAGCCACTTGCACAAGTATCCATTAAATGTGGCATATACCAAGGAGATGCTCTATCCCCACTGCTGTTCTGCATAGGCCTGAACCCCTCAGCCAAATAATCGACAAGACTGGCTATGGATACCGACTCAGGAATGGGGCCACCATCAGTCACCTCCTCTACATGGATGACATCAAGCTATACGCTAAGAGTGAGCGGGACATCGACTCACTGATCCACACCACCAGGATCTACAGCTCTGACATTGGGATGTCATTCGGCTTGAGAAGTGTAGTCGAATGGTGGAAGAGAGGAAGGTAGTCCACACAGAAGGGGTCTCACTCCCAGAAGGAACAATAGCAGACATTGAGGATGGTTACAAGTACCTTGGAATACCACAGGCAAATGGCAACCTCGAAGAGGTAACAAGGAAAACAGCAACTGCCAAAT
>CM044564.2:25355282-25742782 GCA_024416835.2 Perccottus glenii | reverse complement strand
ACTTGCCAAACTCAAGGGTGTATGGGTAATGTAGTCTCTGCTCTTGGTGGGACGAATTAGGAAGCGTGCATTGTGAAGGGCGCTCTGGAAAGCGACAGAGCAGGCAAAGGATTAAAACCTCTATTAAAACAGATGTCCAAATGAGCGTACCAGTACGCTAAAAGCACGTTCTGGGCGCACGGAGAAGTGGCGGTACTGAGTACAGGTGCGTACCGGCCATTCGTCTTTCACCATACTAATCGGCCGACGTTAACGCGCGATAAAATAATTGTCGGCGTTAATTCATTAATGCGTTAACGCGATAAAAACGTGTTAACTTGCCCAGCCCTAATTTTATATATATACACACACACACACACACACACACACACACACACACACACACACACACACACACACACACACACACACACACACACACACACACACACACACACACACACACACAAGGATCAACCTGAAAGTTCAATTAACCCTTCCATCTTTACAGCACTACTTTATCCTTACAATTTTAAAAGTGTTTTATGATTTCTGATTCTTTTCCACAATTACATCTACGGCATGCTAAAATAACACTATATTGATAAATAAATAAAAACTTTAATAAATTAAAGTTTTGTCTGTTTGCGTTCATCTACTTTCATGTTATTTAAAAGTTTCTTTAGAAATGAATGAAAACACATTTTACAAGTTATTAACTCACTTAAATACAAAGTGTATAAATTATGTCAAATTTATGAGCTTGAAATACAGTGTATATGCCTTCAAACCTAGAAGCACATAAATGAATAGAGATTTGTTTGAGATTAAGTTTATTTAAAAGAAGTTGTAGATGGACCAGGATATGATGTCAGATGAAGATGAGGAAGACGAGGACTGGAGAGGGCCGACAGAAGCAGCAGCAGACAGGTAACTGTAGAGGGGCTCTGCAAAGGCAGAACAAAGTAAAAACTTCTGTTTAAAACAAGTCTTGCTGTTGGAACCGGTTACCTCTGTTCATGAGATTTACTGTTAATCACAGAACAAATTACAACATTAATCTTGGTCTTTTATTCACCAGCTCACTGTATGTTACTGTGTGTGCAAGGACTGTTTTTAGAAAATAGTGGACTTTGATTTGAACTTACATTTGCCTAAATATAATACTTTAGTAAATGTGAACTGTACTGGGTTAGAGGTAATGTCTGTCATGTTTAAAACCTGCCATAAACATTTACCTGTCTACTGTTGTCATGATTTACAGATGACAAATGTACAAATATAAAACTAACACATGCACTTTAGCTACAGTAATGCTTAAGGGATGTATGACTGCAGAGTAAGGACAGTGTTTTCTAGAGTAAAGTCTCAGAGGTTAGTGGACATTGCAGGTGTAATGTTTAATGTAATGTAACACCTACCTTTGTCTGAATTTCCTCTTCAAAGTGCTCACACCACAACCAAGAGCCTTTCTTCTGATCAGCCTCAGCCTGACAGCATCACCTTTAGGAAATCTGTGGAGAGGGAACAAGATCTATTTTCATAAAATAGGCATGTGTCAAATGTATTTACCAAAATGACATGACCCAGATCTTTGTAAAAGAGTACTTCTAATTTTTGCTTTTATTATTATGATTATATTATGGCCTTTCCTAGGTTTGCAAACTACACAGTAATTATTTAGTCAGAGACATTTATCTTTATCCTACTAAAAAATAAAAAACCTTTAAATTTGCTTCAGGTCTAAACATGTAAGTTTATATCTACAAAAACTAAAATCTAAACAAACAGTTTAAGAGCATTATGCCTTCCAAATTGAAGGTTAGCCCAGTTATTATATTAAACTATCGTTAAAACCTTCACCTTCGGGTCAGCTAACAAAAGCTCAATAGTTTAGCCAACTGTATATATTCTGAACAGTATTTTAACACATGCAAAAATGTACTCACCTAGAAACTGGAGTGTGGTTTATTTAGTGCGGTTGGACGATAAAAAAGTGATTTCAATCAGCTGAATTAAACCAAACACAGTTAACACAATCTCCATTCATGAACAGCAGCAACATAAAAACTAATTAACAAAAAACGAAGACATACTGGCTAAAAAGCTTTGGAAAACATAGACTAACTATAAATAATCTTTGGGTGTAGAAAAAAGCTTAACTTTCACTGATTTAAAATAGTTAGGCCTCCAAGAGAATCTGTCCATAAATATCCAGCAGCTTCTTCTCACAAGAGAGCGGGGTAAAACAACAAGACGGCGCGAGTGCCAATCAAACCTATCAGCCACACACCGCGAGCCGACATAGCAGAATGGAGGCAGCTGACAGGTCAGTTATTAATCTTAATATCTTGAGTTATGTGACAAATATCAATATAACGATTACGGGAAGAATATGTTCAAACAAAGACGGCATAGTTAGAATGATGACTGTGACAAAAATAGTCACTTTGTAATTGGTGTCGATTTTTCAATGGATGTCAATGTTGGTCATGCTTGATGGAGCCTACCCCTACTTCCTAATAGGCTTCCAACCCGGAAGCGGGCTTCCTATGTCCAGCCCTTCTACTGTCAATGGTTCTGTCCTGCTTTCTCTTTTGTAGGTGTCAGCCAAGCCTCTCTCATGGAACCTCTCAAACGGTCCTCGAGTAAGGGCGCTGCCATACGGCAATATACAGCGAAATACAGCAATTTACCACCGTCCACCAGAGGGCAGGTTCCAAAAGCATAAATATAAGGAGAAACACAATGGCGACTTTACAAGTGTAAAACTCATGTTTACAGCCTGGTACAAAAGATGGCTCTGGTCTCTAGAGCTAAGTTTTTACTACATGACAACTCTGGGGGGAGAATCTTTGATTAATATGTCCGTTTATGATATCTAAAAAACTGTTGTTTTAATATGCAGTAAAATCCGAAAAGCCCAGATGTAACCGCCATTTTATTGCCCTGTCATAACGTCAATATTGGTGATTAGGGGACCAATGGGCGGATTACATCCATTTTATTTACAATCTATGGTGTCAGCATTCATACAAGCTGCCAGTCTAAAAGCCTTTTCACCTAGTTTTCTGAGAGGCTGGACAGTGTGTCTATAAATTAATGGATGTATTAAACCTAAAAATCAATTCAAATACAGCAATGTGTTATCCAATAAATTAACTGTTCATGTCATGTGTGATTTTAGGAGATTTTTTTTTTTAACTGCTAAAGGTTCAAAGTGTCCCGGTTGTTTTCAGGTTTGGAAACATGGTCACCATGGTCAGCCAACAAAGAGTAGTTTATCAAACCGTCAAAAAGGCACTTACTTTATTTACATGTGAATGTTCTCTCAAAGCAAGATCCCAGAACCTGCAGCCGACCTGGTTTCCACATTGTCCAACTGCAACATATGAGTTTTATTCTTTAGTAGCCTTTATTTCTAATGGACTATAACAAATAGCTAAAAGGTAGCTCAACAAATACCCTGGAGTTGAACTTACCCTGGACTACGACCGACTGCGTCATATCAGCGAACACACAGAAATAATGACATATTTTTCTTACATTACTTGTTTGAGTTTTAACGCGTATTTAAAACATGTTTGTATCCATGACACTAGCGCGCCCGACTGACGCCGAGCAGCGTTTGGTCGCATTTTGATGACGTCGTACCATGAAAGCCGCAGAGCTCAGCCCACGCGCAGTGATGTGTGAGCTCTTCTCTTTTCACTCTGTCCGAACAGAAGACTAGCCCATTTTTGGCTTCAGTGACGTTTCTTACTGACTTTGAACCAATAGGTTGTTTTCAGAGTCATCTACATTTTTATTTTTAATGCCGACATCTGTTAGGAGAAGTGTAAAAACAGAAGAGGAGATGCCATGACGCTACTCAGTAATAAAACGTTTTGTTGAAGTATCTTATGAAACAAAGAGACCATTGTGTCAACTGTCCACAAAGTCATAGCTACTCAGTATACCACTGAGCTTTAATACACGTTAATGCGTCCATTCATATTATTTTTGTGCAGCTCTACTTGGGGGTTATCTTTCATTTATTCAATGTCAACAAATCATTAAAATGTTTAATCATGTAACGTGTGTGTGTAGTAAAAAAACAATATACAAAATATTTTCTGCTGTTTTCTAAACAGAAGAGCCCAGACATATTTGTAAAGTATGTTTTATTGGTCAGAAAAGCAGTACAAAAGAAAGTGACGAATAGTTAAATATTGTTGTATGTAAGAGTTAAGGATGTATTGATTATTTGATAGGCAATTGTGTAATTCTTTTGTGTCAATTGTCATAATTGGTGTTGGATGGCATTGTTGATGATCTTTTTGTGTGGTGAAAATCTGGATAATGGATGTTATCTTGTAAAACATGACAATAAGTAAGTAAACACATGACTACTTCTCACTTGATTTTACTACTTTTTTAAAAGTATAGTTTTATAACTTACTACACCAGAAGGCAATATTGTCATTTTTACAATTCAACAGAGAATCAATCAACATTCTGAGGATATTTTAGTAGATTTCACAATATTTTCAAATTAAAAATCTTACATATATGTTTTGGTCAGTGCTAATGGCAATAGTGCAGCTGAATAGAGTATTATGCTGCTGGACAGGTGCCGACGCTCACGGCTCCATGGACCAGCACTGCTTTACTGAAACTCACAGAGCTGTGGTCAATGGCCAGATTTCTCATACAGCCCACATAAGGCCTGGTTGGCCATATGCTGTCTGGCAGGAAATGTTTGGACTCTAGAGGAGTAAATAAGAGCAAGTCACATGAGAACATTGTGGGGATAAGTCCAAATGAAGGTGAAGTAGATGGCTTACCCGGAGTGCCGCCGATGAACACGGGGTCTCTGAAGTCAGCGGAGCTGTGACTCACGGGAACCACCACATGGTTCACCTCAGAGTCCACATACAGCTGGATAATGTTAGCATTTCGGATCACTGAGAGAGAAACAGGAACATTTGTCACATTGAACAGTTTAAATGTATAAATGTATGTTTTTCATTTTCAAAATGTAATAAAATTAGACAATGCAGGGCAAAAAAACATTTTCTTATTGTATTGCTTTTTGATTTTTAGTTGTTGAATAGTCTAAGGACTTAGTATTTTAATTTGCACTTGGGAAGAGTCAACGTATTAGGTTTGTATTAAATAAATGAAGAAATATGCTCAACACAAACATCCACTGGTCACTGTCTGGACTTTTCAATTTCACGTGCTCTGATTGGCCAATAGTAAAAAAAAAAAAAATAATTAAAATATTTTTTTAAGCTTCTTTCCTGTAGACACACAGAAAACAGAGTGAGAGAGGGGAATGAGATTGGGCAAATGCCCTGAACTGTAATCGAACCCAGGTCTCCCAAGTATGTAAGTATGTGCTCCACCAGGTGAGCCACAAGGAGCCCAAGACCAGTTGTTCTGACCTGCAGAGTGTAAAGGTTTAATACATTGAATACTATAAGACTGGCACTGATAAACAGAAGAAAATGAATGGGTGGATCCTGCAGTTGAAGTAATCTTTGTGATATATCCATAAACATTTACTGCCAGTATGTGAGACAGCGGAACAGCGGAATGGCAGTCAAAGATGGAGGGGGTAAGGGTACAAACACTTACCAGAGATTCTGTGCCAGTTGCCAGCACACAGATTGCGTTTTGGTGAAACTTTGGTGAAGAATTCATGCGTACCATCACTTACCAGAGCAATCACCTGAAAGTACAGTTTGTCTTCATGAATATTCTTCATTTAATAATCTAATCTACATGTTGACATGACTGTAGATTTAAATCCAGAATAAACTGGGCTTACTGCTTCTTGGTACATGAACATTGTGAAATAGCCCTCTGCTGAGCGCACATGCAGTAGCACTCCAGAATCTACCCGGGGGCGCACCTCCATCACCAGTTCAAACCTTAGCCCCAGGTTAAAAGACTCGTCTGAAGAAGAGAGCAGCAGCAAGTAGAAGCCACATTAGCAGAAAGAAAATGTATCTCTGGACATGGTTCATTTGACCACAGTATTTCAAAAGAATTTTAAAATCGAAGGTCAAATGTAGAATAGAAGTTAGGAACTCTTTTTGTGAGCCATTTAAAATGCCCTTTTTTATGTACAAATGTGATGGATTTACACACTCACGAGGGATATGGTGTTAATATTCAGTTCCATGCTAAAATACTATAATCTATGATGATTAATTATCTTTACCCAAAACAACATATCCTCCTTCTGCAGAGAAATATGTTCCTTCCTCAGAAAGCCCCTCAAAACACTGAGTGACTCCAAAGGTCTCTGTTGCTGAGGAGAGCCACTGGCCATTCAGCTGGAGGTTCTTCAGACAGCCCGAAAAGCTGTACACAGAGTTTCTCTGAAAAAATACATACAATTATGAAGACTGCAAAAATAAATGTATGTTGGAATATTTTTAAAGCAGCATTTGTTTGTGTTCCTGGTTTTGGTTTTGAGCTCATGTCTCAGTTCTATGAGAGCATACTGTACAGCAAGATGTGTTGATATTTAATATAATAAATTATATTAAAGCCCTTTCTGTGACCTGACCTTTCTGTGATCTGGTGCATTGTGTGCAATGTGGTTTTCATCTAGTCATAAAACACTGGACCAGCTCTGTCCCCACTCCATTGTGATGGAACATTCATTGAACCAGTTCAGTGTGCGCAGCCTCTGCAGCAATTCAGTGAGATTTTGTGCAGCATTCTGTTGTGGTAAAGAAGGAGTTGAGCCGCAAGGATTTACCTGCCGTACTACATTCCTATTCTCATCTATCGACATGAGCTTTCTCAGCAGGGTGGCTGGGCACTCCCTTAGAGATCAGTTATTCAGGAGGAGCAGTAGAAAGCTGAGGTGGCTTGGGTATGTGTTTCAGAGTCTAAGAGCTAAAGGAAGTATCTGAGAGGAGGGAGGTCTGGGCATCGCAGCTTAGACTCTCAAGTTATTGTGAAAACCTTTAAAGCTTAGTAAAATAAGCCACATATCCTGAACTTAACTCCGTACCGGAATGTTTTTCTGTGCTTTTCCTGGAGGGACTCCTCCAACGTACAGCGGACTATCGACGTGCCACGAGACGTTTCTGGCCTGAGTTCTATCTTCCAGAAGCGTGAGCCCATCAATGATTAGACGGCCCATATTTCCATCGTGAATAAAAACTACCTTCAGAAAAAGAAGAAACAATATTGTCACTTTGTGCACATACCATTCATGCTCTGGGATGTCCTACTCAGAACTGCAAAAAATGAAATATAAATGTAATTTGGATTATTGTGGATAAATTAGTCTCATACAAATCTGAAGTGGTATGGTATATATTATCAAGCACCCTAAAATACATTCAAATTTACTCAGTAAAGTAAAAATATACTTCCTAAATATCCATTAATTTGAAACCTTTCCCATTTCTCAAACTATCTGACCCTGGATTGCCTTTGATAGGGCTTTTCGATGATCTGCAGCAACCTAATATAAAAAAAAAACATTACATGAACTTACATTGTGCCATGAGTCATCATTGTATTTCTCCTCACTTCGGATCTTGAGTCTGTGCACTCCCACACTCAACGTAAATATGAGCTTCCCGTGGGCTAGGAACAGAGCCATGAAGGTGTCCTCTGCAGCATCACAGACATAGAAGATGAGGCCAAAGGAGGACTGGGTCTTCAGCGACAGGGAGATGTGGGAACTGCTGGGACATGTTTGAGAAAAATGGGCAGTTAAAGCCGCAGACATGGTTTTATGATTACACTCGTGACAAAGTTTGCTACATGGAGAACACCAAAAGATAACACAATAATGTGCCATTTATAGACTATATTCACGTGGTCCTTGGAAAAAACATGTTTTTCTGAATTGAAAAATGGAGAGGAACACCTGGTTAAGTTAAAGAAAAAGTTGAGTTTTGAAGTTGAAATTTTGTGCCCAACTTTTTGACTTGACTTTTTAGGCCGTTTAAGTAGTTCAAAATATGCATCTTACACATAAACACTAAATACATTTATAATATGTGCATATACAATTAATACTCAATTTAACTTTATTAATCCCCAAGGGGAAATTTAATTGTTAGGTCTCTTCAAATTATTTGCTTCAGGCAGTTTCCTCTACTGACTGATTGTTCAGTCTTATGTCATTCTGTCCTGCAGCTCACTGGCTGGTTTTGTTGTACAAAAGCCCAATAAAGAAGTTTTTCAGTATAGCGTCCGTCCTGTTGTCTGTTTAACCAGCATCTTCAAACTAATACCTATAGTTGAACCAGCCTTCTCTATTCTTAACTTGGTAAAAATTACATATCCCTTAAGTAATTCAAACCATGTTAAGGCTAATAAAAGAGTTTCTGTAAAAGCAGTAGGACCTGAGCAGGCTGTACCTCTGGTCTAGGGCGTGTGGGGGGTGAGTGTAATGCTGTCTGCTGTCGGCAATGCCTCCATAACGGAACGCTCGACGAGTGGCTCTGGGGCTTGAGGACAGGAAGCAGGGCACCACTTCGGCCTTCGATGTGTCCGGGTTGTCACTCTTCAGTTCCATCAGGCCCAAAGGGATACCGGGCCGGTCCCTGCTCACCTACAAAGGCACAGTAAGTACTCAACATACTGACAGTCAATGTAACACTGCTTCACATGACGCACTTGTAACAACTTGTCCAATTTATTTTCAGCAAAATGCTCAAATTGAAATTTAATTTGCACCACAAGATACATTTGTTTTAACAAAAAAAAAAAAATACAAATCTGGACCAAACAAACATATACCCCTACACCCATAGGTAAAGAAACAAGAGCCTACACAGCCCTTAAATATTATCAGGTTTGCATTGGAGATTTGCATTCAGCCTAAAACTGTTCAATTTTTAAAGCAGGGGTATTATGACCTGTAGACATACTTTGTGTGAGGCCGGTCTGGTTCTTGAAGACAACCGGGACAGTAGGGCTGCTGGGGGCCGCTGGACTGGACACTCCTGCAAAGAAGTCTTTACCTTCTCTGAGTATCTCTGGAAGTCCTCAGGCTCAATGTCACGGTCTTGCCTGTATAAAGACCGTTCTGATCACAAGCAGACTGAAGACAGCAGGAGGTATCCATGGCAACAAGTTACAGCAAAAAGGTTTGGAGTGTGTGGCTGTTTGGTCACAGGGAAAGGAGCAAGTTCCCAATTCACGTGTGTTTCCATGGCAACAGCTCAAGTACTATCATGTGATGTAGCAGTTAGCTAATGTAACAATCTTGGCTAACATGGCTAACCCACAATGCTAAAGTATAGGACTGTTCCTTTGATGCAGCCATAGATAGTATAAATATGGATGAAATATGGATGAAAAAAAAAATTCTCTTATCCTTAGCATTGTATACTGCGCTGGGTTTAAACTGACTAGTTCTTTGTGCACTTATGCTTTTTGTACCTTGTGTTGTTAAAATTGCTTCCATTGTTTTCCTCACTTGTAAGTCGCTTTGGATAAAAGTGTCTGCTAAATGACTAAATGTAAATATAAATGTAAATGATATCCGCCCATTGGTCCCCTATTTACCAATATTGTCATTATGAATGGGCAATAAAATGGCCGTTACATCCAGGCTATTCGGCTTTTACTCCATAGTAAAACAATAGTTTTTAGATAGCATAAACCAACGTAATAATCAAAAATTCACCCCCAGAATTGTCACGTAGTAAAACTTAGCTCTAGATTTTTACACTTGTAAAGTCGCTATTGGGTTTCTCCTTATATTTCCGCTTTTGGAGCCTGCCCTCTGGTGGACGGAGGTATATCGCTGTATTTCGCTGTAAAATCGCCGCATGGCGGCGCCCTTACACGACGACCATTTAAGAGGTACCATGGGAGAGGCTTGGATGCAGCAGACTGCAGACACTTTACATTACAGAAATGTGAAACCTCTTCATCTGTTTGTTTGTGTGTTTGCTACAGGGACAAGGCTAACATTGCAAACCACAGACTCCACCACCTGATGCAGCAGATCTCTTGACTGTCCCCTCAGAGATACTGTTTTTTAAGTTGGTTTACCTGCTGATGTAGGCATAGCTGATGCAGCCTGTGAAGTTCTTCAAGCTGCTGTTTGGAGAGCCTCCGTAGTAGAAGCTCTTTTCATTAGAATCTGATATGGATCTGGTCACAGAGGCCGGTCGTTTCTTTTCTTGCTTGTCTTTGTCATCGATCATCAGTGAATACCTAAGTCACAACCGTCAATAATTTGGAATTATTTTTACAAGCCAGTTGTTAGAGGGAATCAAAGCTTTTGTAAAATGAACAAAAATATTTTTTTACCATATGTTCAACTGCCATTTGACCTATGTCATTTGATATGCAGTTATTTACCAGTCTAAAGATCACTTCTTTCTTTTTTCCAGTTTCCTGGATAACACTGCACTTAAATACTTGTGGGATATGTATGTGCATTACTGCAAGTGTGCAAATCACAACACACATATCAAATATGTTTCATTTTCGTTTCATATAAACTATTACATTTTTTTGTCTGTTTTCACTTCTCTTTTCATGATTTGGTTGTGCCCAATGTACTGTACTGTGTATAGCATGTCTGAAAGAGCAACTACATTGTAAACACATTAAAGTTTAAGGAGACTCATGTTGTTTGGATCTATTGCACATATTTGCTTACGTTCTGAGGAATGTCAACGTAAAAATACTTGCTTCTGATTGTTGACTGATGCCACCAAGAAATGTGTCCTTCCATCATTGTACTGTTTCTTATGTGATTTGACTTTGGTGCCTCTGTTGTTCAGCATCACTCCTCCGTTCTCCAGAGAAATACTGAACTCATCCAACTTGAGTTAGACGGAAAAAGAAAAGGGTATCAACTGGTGTGAAACAGGAGAGTTGGAAAAAAGTAATAAAAAAGTATTAAAGTTAAAGAGATCATTTGATCTTTTCCGATATGATTGCACAGACCCCTTCGCGGTGGTAGAAGAGGAGGCCGCTAGGCTGCAGGGTTCGGAAGTTGAGGCCACCTTCAAAGCTGTCAAAAGGTGCGATTCTTGCTGTGGATCCCAGGTAACTCTCTCCCGTGAAAAAAGCTTTACGGGACATCTGTCACAAAAAAATAAAGGACAGTCTCACCTCTCTCCATGCTTGTCACTCTGTCAGCTTAACATAAACTGATTTCCAGAAAAAAACAAAACTGTATTGATAGACTGGACCAGGGGTTCCCAACCTTTTCAGATGTATTCAAGAGTGGTGAATACATCAGTAAACTTGTCACTTGTCACCCTTCAGTTAATTCTTTGCTCAAATCCACAACAACAAATTCTACATATTGAACATGGAAGGCCACAACAGGTGCATTTATTTTAATATATTGAACTTCAATGTTTCTTTTCTCTCTGAATTCATTCATGTATGTATTGTGCTTGAATAAAAGTGAAAGTTAAACAATTGTAATTTACATTTTTTTTTTTTTTTCACAATTCTAGTTTTAGTAGGAACCCTCTGGCCTTGTGTTGATCATGGTTCACTGATTGACTTGCTCTTGACTAAGTGAGAGTGTGAGGGGACACTGACAAAGGACTCCTCGGGGCAGCCGCTGCTGATGCCAATGGTGCCCGGCTCCTCCAGCAAGTTAAAGTCCTTCTTCTGGAACTGGAAACCCTTCACGCAGCCTTTCAAACCCACCACAGCTGCCAGCTCTGGACTGCAGTCAGACACACTTTTAGTACATTTTACAACATATCTGTGGAGGTTCTCAGTCATCCAGGACATGTTCAAGAAAAGGTTTCAAAGAAGACATCTGGATGTAGGTTTGAAGGTGAAAAGTTTATGTGATAAGAGATAAGATAAGAGAGTTTTATATCCCTCAGAGGGAGGGACTGAACTATGAGTCTACTGTGATTGGACATAAAGTTTATGAACACTAAAGTATGTGTGGGCTGTTTGTGCTGTTATGTGCTGGAGCTATTATGCTACTGTGGATCATTCACAGAACTACTCCCTTCAGGTGTTAATGGCTTTTTAAGGAGAAACTGTTTTGGTTTTAGTTTCAATACACTGTTGTAAACGGAGGAAAGATTGTGTCAAAGTGTCATATTGACAAAAGCACTGTGATGTTTGTCACTCACAAACATCTTTAACCTTTAAATCTATGTCCAGATACGTTCAAAACCTTTTGTAAAGCATAGGAAAGAAATTGCTAGATATCCTATTTATACAGTGTATTCAAAGTAACATGGCAGACAACAGTAAAGTTCTAAACAAGCTTGGAAGTGGACCTTTCCGTGACGCAATGTTTCTGTTTTGTAAGCAGTAACCTGTATATAGGGAGCCTTTGTAGTTTTTGATATGTATTATTGCATTCTGCTTTTGCTGATGCAGGTGGTGGAAGTCTCACCTGGCTCTGAGGATGTGTGATGGGACCCCTCCAATGTAAATGTCTGAAAAGGGCAGTGTGGTTTTTGGATTCTCCAGAGATTTGACATGGCCCTTGTCTACCAAGAGGATGACCTTTTTTGACTGATGGTAGATCACTGACAACTGAGAAAACCACAACGTAGCACAATGACATTCTTTCCACATTATTACATATTCTTATGTTTCATATAAAAGGTCTACCTCGTGGTATTTTGCATCATTTATTTGCAGCGCAGGCAGTTTCTCCTCCAAACGTTTAGGTCCACTGCCAAAGCCAAAATCGTACATTAGACGTAGGTAGCCATTCTTCAACTCCAAAAGGAAGAATTTAGCCTAAAAAACAAGACATACAGTTACTAAAAGTGAATTAACCACTTATTACTATAGGATTAGGAAAAGGACAATTTCAAATGAACTAATGAATTTGTGGAATAAGAAGCCAGTACCCCATTGACCATGAGAAGTAGGACTCCATCGTTCGCCACAGTTCTCATGGAAATATCAAATCTTGTGACAACCCCAAACTTGCCCCTTCGCTCAATGTTGTTAATAAGGGCGTAGCCTGTGCCATCAAACAGGTAACTGGCTATTCGACTCTGGGAAAATGCCAGCTTGTATCTGACATACAAAAAATATATATTTTAAAACATCCATATGTAGGTTTTAGATACATTGTCAGGATCTTGCACAGACACATACCTGGGACATGGTGCTGAAGCCACTATATCAATTTGGTGAGTCTCTTTAAAGTTGTACAGACTAATGACGTCATTATTTATTGACTCCAACTCGATGCAGCCAACAAATGGAGCAAGGCTCAGAGGTGGAGGCAACTGTGACAGAAAAGGGCAGAAGTACAGTCACATGGATATATCTAATCATATGGGAATTTAATTTAACCATTGTTTTTATTCCTTTATTATTCTTATAGGGCAATTCATTGTCAGCAGCTACCACCAGGGGGCTCCACACAGAAAGGGAGTGGGAGCCAAATTCATTACAGTTTACAACTTGATGATTATCAAGTAACTTTCTGTGGAATAAATGCATCACAAACACCTTTTAGGCAGTCTACTGTGTGTTTGTAACAACTGACCACAGGGAGTTGTAGGCTACAAAAGACACCAGGTTTTTCCCTAGAAAACTGGGGTTAAACAATGCTTCCATGAGATCACATGATGATGGCTGGCTAAAAGATGTGTATCTGCTGAGCTCCAGCTCCCACTCTGTCTTTTCTGATATTTTATTTGCATTCCAGTCCACACATGTTACTAACCTTGAGATTTATGAACTAGTAACACTGATAAAAACAGCTTTTGGAAGACCTGTGCTGTGCTGGGGAGTGCTCTGGCAGTAAGGGGTCAGGGGCCCTTTGCTAAGGGCTGTCCCATTCCCTGTAAGACCGGAGCATGCGCTTGGTTCGCATTCAGCATGTCAGACCTGTTCCCGGGGCATGTTGGACTCTGGCAGGGCTACACCTGTGTCACCGGTCCATTATCCATTATAGACAGGATTTCTAGGCGCAGCCAGGAGCCGGAGTGAATCTGGTTTGGGGACCACAGGATTTCGTCTCTGCTTTTTGCAGATGATGTTGTCCTGTTGGCTCCATCAAGCCAGGACCACCACTGTGCACTGGGACGGTTTGCAGCCGAGTGTGAAGCGGCTGGGATGAGGATCAGCACCTCCAAGTCTGAGACCATGGTTCTCAGTCGGAAAAGGGTGGCTTGTCCCCTTCAGGTTGGTGGACAGCTCCTGCCTCAAGTGGAGGAGTTCAAGTATCTTGGGGTCTTGTTCACGAGTGAGGGAAGGAGGGAGTGTGAGATTGACAGACGGATCGGTGCAGTGTCTGCAGTGATGTGGTCGATGTACCGGTCTGTCGTGGTAAAGAATACCTAGTGAGGTGTTCCGGGCATGTAAAACTGGGAGGAGACCCCGGGGAAGACCTAGGACACGCTGGAGAGACTATGTCTCTCGGCTGGCCGGGGACGCCTTGGTATCCCCCCGGAAGAGCTGGAGGAAGTGTTTGGGGTAAGGGAAGTCTGGGCGTCTCTGCTTAGACTTCTGCCCCCGGGACCCTGCCCCAGGTAAGCGGTAGAGGAAGGATGGATGGATGGTATTGCTTTATACAATTTTAGTGTTTTTAAGAACTGTTTTTAAGTGTTTTTTGAACTACTAAGACCAAGCAATTTCTCTTGTAGATCAATAAAGTCTGTCTAAGTCTGAGGATGTGAAAAACTCAAATGTCCCAGAAGAATAAATTAAGCACACCCTCTGGCAGGCGGTGTTAAGGGGAGGCAAGGTAAAACGTGGGAAAATAATGTTATTTCAATCACGTAATGTTTAATGAGGCGGAGATTATTGCTGTCCTGACTAATGCTAAGATAATGCTAACCGCTAAACTTCAGTTTGGCATACTGTATTAGTATTTTGTGGAGGGGCGTCTGAGACAACTGAAAATCAGGTACTGGAGATTTATTAGGCTAAGTGTGTTTGAACATAGACATGCAGCTCATCTCCTCTTTTCTTCGCGTACTGGATCGTACCAGCTTACTTTCACCCCTAAATGGTGTACAAAAGTCACGGTTTGATTCGGTTCTTGGAAGTCTTGATTTGGTACATTTTGGTACAATGTTGGCACACAAATCTCGACTTATCCATACGTTATTATTTTTGACGGGGAGGCCAAAACGTTCCCATTCAGGAGACCTTTATGATGTCGGAGGGTCTACAAGCTCTGGCTTCATGTTGAGCACATGTAGTTAATAAAATAAAACTTTCTTGCATGTAGTCTATCCTATTAAAATTTATTTTTAAATAAATTGTATGTACCGTAATTCAATAAAAATATTTACTTGTGATTCTTCTCTCACTGTGCTATAGAGGAGAGAGCAAACCAGACAGTTTGTGAAGTGAAATATGCTGAAATGTAGATCTAAATAATACTCTCCCCTAAATAACCAGGCTAGTGCCCTCTCTACTATTTGTTATGAGATGGGTCTTACTGATGAGTAGCGGACTCTCAACCCAACGGAAAAAGATTTCACATTCTACACGCCTTACAAATGCCACACTTGTATTTATTATGTAAAAAAAAAACATCTTCCTATCTTGGATTAGTGACAAATCTCCTTCCAAATCTAACTGGCACAAACTTTTCCAGGAGCTTTTCCCCCAGGAATACTTGACCTGTCGGCAAATGCAGTCAGTGCTCTACTTTCAATTTTTTTCTTTTTTGTTTCCTTAGACTGTGCTGTTTGTTCATTTGTTGTTTGTGTTTTGATCATTTGTGTTTAGCTTGTTGAAATATTTTTTTTTATTAATAAAAATATATAGTAATAAAAAAAAAAAAATGCTTCCATGTATTGTATGTAATTTGGTCCTCCATCCCTAATAAGCCTGTGTTACTTACTGCTAACTCACCTTGACATTTGCTGGCACACCACCCACAAAGAAGACTATATCTTTGGGATCAATGTCGAACAGTGAGTCAGTCCCTAGAGCTTCACCTTTCTGGATGAACTTCTGCTCGTCAGAGGAGCTCTGGCTGGGAATTGTCAGGAAGACTTTCCCATGTCGGCCCAACCTACCAAAAATGACGTGAAACCTCATTTAAATACTATGTCTGAGAGACGTGAGTAAAATAATATCAGGGCTGTGCTTTCAGTAAACCTTTACCATACCTTTCTACTTTGACATAGTTGAAGACTGCAGGCCATTGACTGACAGGTTTGGAACCTAACGGAATTTCAACATCTTCACCTCCAAGCTTGTAAACGAACACCAGGTTGTCATTCTTGATGGCCAGTCCCATATAGTCTTTCCTGCCCTTTGTGAGAGAAAACAAATCTTATGAGTTTTTAACTATTCATTTCTACCTAGTCTAAACAGCCTAATCATAAATCCAGTGTATCCAGTTCTTTAAACAGCCAGTTTCAGATCCTTCTGTCTGGTCAGATACTTGCTGTACCTGAACTAAAAAGATGCAGGAACAGTTTTTTCCCTGCAGCCATTATCTATATGGTAGATTATCTATAAGATAAGCCAGTGCTGCTAGGTGCCCTCCATTTTATGTAATTAATTACCTGTTTTTTGTATGTATTTTATTTTTATTTACTTGTTTGTTTGTTTGCGTGGGTGCTAATGTACAGTTAGGTCTTAAATAAATAAATATTGGGACAGACACAATTCTAATCTTTTTGGCTCTATACACCACCGCAAAGGAATGAAATTAAACAAACAAGATGTGCTTTAACTGCAGACTTTGAAGGTATTTACATCCAAATCAGGTGAACGGTGTATTACAACAGTACAACAGAGTGCCCACTTCCCACTTTTTAAAGGAACCAAAAGTAATAGGACAATTGGCTGCTCAGCTGTTCCATGGCCAGGTGTGTGTTATTCCCTCATTATCCCATTTACAAGGAGCAGTTAAAAGGTTCAGAGTTCATTTCAAGTGTGCTATTTGGAAACTGTTGCTGTCAACTCTCAATATGAGATCCAAAGAGCTGTCACTATCAGTGAAGCAAGCCATCATTAGTGCTGAAAAAACAAAACAAACCCATCAGAGAGATAGCAAAACTTTAGGTGTGGCCAAATCAACTGTTTGGAACATCATTAAAAATAAAGAACGCACCGGTGAGCTCAGCAACACCAAAAGACCCGGAAGACCACAGAAAACAACTGTGGTAGATGACCGAAGAATTCTTTCCCTGGTGAAGAAAACACCCTTCACAACAGTTGGCCAGATCAAGAACACTCTCCAGGAGGTAGGTGTATGAGTGTCAAAGTCAACACTCAAGAGAAGACTTCACCAGAGTGAATACAGAGGGTTCACCACAAGATGTAAACCATTGGTGAGCCTCAAAAACAGGAAGACCAGATTAGAGTTTGCCAAACAACATCTAAAAAAGCCTTCACAGTTCTGGAACAACATCCCATGGATCAACTTGTACCAGAGTGATGGGAAGAGAAGAGTCTGGAGAGGGAAAGAAACTGCTCATGATCCAAAGCATAGCACCTCATCAGTGACGCATGTGGTGGTGGTGGCGTTGGCATGTATGGCTGCCAATGGAACTGGTTCTCTTTAATTTATTGATGATGTGACTGAAGTGTTTCGGGCAATATTATCTGCTCATATTCAGCCAAATGCTTCAGAACTCATTGGACGGTGCTTCACAGTGCAGATGGACAATGACCCAAAGCATACTGCGAAGGCAACCAGAGAGTTTTTTAAGGGAAAGAAGTGTGTTGCATGTTATGCAAATGACAAATCAATCACCTGACCTGAATCCAATTGAGCATGCATTTCACTTGCTGAAGACAAGACTGAAGGGAAAATGCCCCAAGAACAAGCAGGAACTGAAGACAGTTGCAGTAAAGGCCTGGCAGAGCATCACCAGGGATGAAACCCAGCGTGTGTGTGATGTCTATACATTCCAGACATTAATGCTGTAATTGACTGCAAAGGATTTGCAACCAAGTATTAAAAAAGAAAAGTTTGATTTCATTCATTCATTCATTCATTTTCTACCGCTTTGTCCCGTTAGGGGTCACGGGTGACTGGAACCTATCCTAGCAACTTTGCCGTCCGCCGCATGCGTGACCAGTCATCAAAAAAAATAAAATAAAATAAAGCATGGAGGCGACAGCAGCATGTAGTAAGGCGTATGATCATTTAAATTCCTTCATGTAACTTGTTTGTTGAACCTGCCTGGTCTATTTTTCCAGGATTCCAATATTCTGTTTTAGCATGTGGACAATGGAAAATTATTAAAATGTAAAAACGTTTTCACCTTAATGATTACTGTCCTGTTTTTCTTTGAATAATTCCTCATTAAAAAAGACCATTCAAGCAGCACGTTTTTCCTCATGTTCTTGAGAATGTACTGTAGGGTTGAAAGCTGCAGCTGCTACTAGTGTGGAGTGAATGGACAGCAACAAAGCATTAAAGCAACAATGTCCCCTCAATGCTAATGTAAACCCTGGTTGGATAAGGATTGAAAATTGGATATGAAAATTAAATCTGACGCATAGCTTCATTGTTAAAACTGATAAAATAATTGCTGTCTGTGATTCTACTGTATATGGGCTGTGGCAATAATTTTGAAAAATAATAGCTCGCAGCAACATATGGAAAAAAAGAACTATGAACTAGTTCATTTTTGGAACTGTGAACTTAGTTTAAAATTTTGAAGTTTGAACTATGAACTGAACTAGTTCATTTTAAAATTTGTGAACTGAACTTTGAACTAGTTCTTGTAGAAAGTGAACTTTCCCAACACTGCCACGGTAACACATGGAAGACATGCAGAATCCTCACAGAAAGACCAGAGTCGGTCGAGAATGTTTGATTTATGATTGTTAATCTGTCCCATTACTTTTGGTCCTTTAAAAAGTGGGAGGCACAAACTGTTGTAATTCCTACACTGTTCACCTGATTTTGGTAAATACCCTCAAATTAAAGCTAAAAGTCTGCAGTTAAAGCACATCTTGTTAGTTTCATTTCAAATCCATTGTGGTGGTGTATAGAGCCAAAAAGATTAGAATTGTGTCGATGTCCCAGTATTTATGGACCTGACTGTATATGGATGCCTCTCTTCCTTCTATACAGCAAACAATTTACCTACAGTTATGAAATAAAGCAACCTGATTTACTGTCATTACCTCTGATTTTGTTAAGCAGGTCAATCATCTTAGTGTTTGGACTAAAATTTTAGAGTTTGTGGAGTTTTCCAGCTTTGAGTTAGTTCTGCCAAATACCTAATAATCAATTTGTGAAGTTTGCAGCGTACAAGGCTGTGGTAGATTTAATCTAGCCTGAAATACCTGGGTGTGCACATGACCTCACATGGGCTAAACACAGCCAACATTATTTAAAAAAGGCCCACCAATGTCTGTACTTTCAGAGAAGGCTGAAGTGGGCTTCTTTGTTTACTCAAGTCTTTGCAGGTGGAAATAACAATAAATTAGCTTGTAATCCTTGTAAATTTAAATTAGGCTTTTACATTTCTATCTCCCAGGTACAGGATGAAGCGGTCCTCGATGGGGTCCTTGTCAGGGTCCACTCGTATGAACAGGCTGATGGATGTTTCGGTCTTCAGGTCGTCCAGATCGGTGTGTGGATGGATCTCTACCGCCGACTGACCGTTAAACTTCATGGACACTTGGATCTGAGGGGAATCACGAAGAGTTATCCTTGTGTATTTTGTTTTCCTATGTATGTGACATGAAGACAAAAGATGAACTGACTTTTTTTGCCACACTCCTGGCCTGGGCAATGAGCTGTCGGATTCTCATTATGTTGGTGGTTACATTGTTCACAGGCTTCTTCTGCTCCACTACTTTGAGTTTGTCTAACAGTTCAGGCACAAGCACATTCAGGTTCTCCACTGCAAGGCAATAGATATTCTTTTGATTACAATATTCATCATAATAAGCTAATATACAATATACAATATTTAAATGCACAGTTTTATAGTTCTGGTCTATGTGACTGAATAGGCATAAAAAGATTATAATCTATCTGCCATGTTTATCTTGGTTCCGTTGTGTTTTTAATAGTTACATTTTTTATTGTATCCGAGACATAATCTTTGTCATAAAACTCATTTATTAACTATAATGTAGGACTATAGTTAATTTTTTAAGTGATGGTGTAGTCCGATGGTTCTTAAACAGTACAAGTACCACTGGTGTTCCTCTGACTTTCTTGAGTGGTACTTAGAGAGTTTCTGAGATTTTCTTTTAAAGCCAGATATTTAAAGTATTGCGTTAAAATTTTTGTTCAGTATAACTCAGAAGAGTTGGTGGTTCTCAAAAAGCCAAACATTGTTTGAGGTGGTACTTAGTGAGAATAGTTTGAGAATCACTGGTGTAAATAAATAAACACAGCAAGGCAAATAATTCTTTTTTTCTTTTTCTGCAAAATGATCCTAAATTTGACCCAGTAAACATGCACGAAAAGTCATTTTTATTGGTCCCAGACTTCAAGCCCAGCGAAAAATGTATGTATTTGAAGTCCCCGAAAAAAAAAAAAAGAAAAATGACTCAGTGGCGACCCCTAGAAAAGTCAAAATACATTGGCCCTATGAAAAATGAAAGTAAATTTTTCCAATGTAGAAATACAAAACTTGGTACGTCCATAGGACACCTCAGGGCAAACAGAAAAGTTTATTACAGCCATACCGTAAACTCAACAGGAAATCTACTATGTTGGGTGGAATGCGTGAACACCTAAATCACACCCCTTGTGCTGAAGGCTTTTCATCTAAACAGCTCCAAATTTGGTGAGTATCATCTAGACACGTGTGCCAAAAAAGTTATCAATTTGTTTTTTGATACATTTGTGGCTGTGGTCGTAATGAGTCTGTGAAGAGGCAGCCATTTCTTTAGGAAATAAATGCCATTTCCCAATTGCCAGGATTGCCAGCATTGTTGTGCTGTTGTTGTGCTGTTATTGTGTTGTTGTGCTGTTGTTGTGCTGTTGTTGTGCTGTTATTGTGTTGTTGTGCTGTTGTTGTGCTGTTGTTGTGTGCGTTACCTGCTTCTCCTGCAGAGACCACAGTGTTTTCATAGGCATCAGTGGAGTACTGGTTATTCTTCATGTTGTTGGCCCACTTCTCCACCTTGTTGCTAATGGGAGTGATGGTCCTCAGCACCTCTGCAGAGCGGTTCAGGGTGCCTTCAGCCACTGTCAGAGTGAACTCCAAACGTTCCGGGGTTCGGTCTGCATGTGGAAGAAAACCACACTTTCAGATTAATGATGATTTGATGTTAATGTAGTTAGCAACAGATCCTTCCTCACCGGTATGAATTTCACTGATGTCTTGTTTTATCTCCTCCAGTCTTTTGATGTTTTTTGCCATTGTGTCTTTTGTCTCCTGAATATAGTTGAGCTTGTCAATAACCTCTATTTCTATCTCTGTGAAGCCAGTCAAATGAAGTTTGAGAGTATATTAATAGGCTAGTGAAAACAAAAAATATAACTGCAGCAAACATTTGTGAACAAACTTTGAGAGAAGCATTTTGTTTAATCATATTTTTATTTGTTAGGTTTGATTTATTTTAAGAATGTCTTACCACTTTGCTCTGAATGTAGTGAGACTGATTCCTTGAAAACATTGTAACTCTGTGTAATGAGGAAACTGAGCTGTGTGTTGATCCCATTCATGGCCTGAGAAAAAAGAAAATAAGATTTCCCTTTGAACCAATATTATTATTACATCTAGGTGTAATATTACGTACATCTTCTGCTCTTTGCGACAGGTTGAAGGTGGTGAGCGAGGTGATGTTGGCATCATCAATGTACTTCACTATGTTGTTGTAGACATTAGCTGCACTGATGGCCCTTTGCACAAAGCCATTGGCATCACTTTCCCTCAGGTCCCTGCAACAATGACAACTTTGCTTTTTACATAAAAAATGAAGTTCAAACATTCAAATGGATAATATGTAATTTCTTCTGAAGGTTCTGAAAGTAAGTCATGATCAGTGAATTTAAAAAAATCTGCTTCTTTGGAATTTTTGGATCTCATTAGAACTTATTGTGTTTGTATAACCAATACATATTGAAATACTTTAGCCTGAACGTAGCAATAGTCCAGTTACGTAACCAGTAGGCCCTACTAGAACATTGTGGTCTAATAAAAGGCATTCCCTGAAGTAAGATGCAGAGAATTCTGGAGTTCTGTGGTGACCTGTGTTCACATTTAGGTGATATTTATGTATTTTCCACAAATTTTCGGCTCCTCAGCCCTTTAGTCTTTCAAACTTTCAAACATGTCATCATAACAGGACATTATTGCTATTACTTTTGGTAATGCTGTCTTTTAAAGTTTTTGTAATATTTTAGATTTTATGCCATTTATTTTCCATTCATTTCCTTGGAAACCTATTCAAAATCCTTTTTCTGCCTTTACTTCTGCTTCTGCCCTTCTAACCTTTTTGCACCGGTCAAACTTTAAAAGAATCCTTTAGATTTAGTCCTTTAGATCAGAGCGGGAATCAAACCGCCAACCTTCTGGTTATAGGACGACTGCTCTACCACTGAGCCACAAAGGCACAATCAAAATTGATGGCAAGATGAATGCAACATGTTATCAGTAATACTGGAGGTAAAGTTGCACTCATCACCCCAGGAAGCTTTGCATGGGACGTACTTGGACGTTCCAACATGACAACAATCCAAAGCACAAAGCCAAGTCGACCTGTCATTGGCTACAGCAACATAAAGTGAAGGTTCTGGACTGACCATCTCAGTCTCCTGACCTCAGTATCATTGACCCACTCTGGGGAGATCTCAAATGTGCAGTTTATGCAAGACAGACCAATGCAGACCAATTTAGAATGGGCTTTACCATCTGATAAAATAAAGAGCCTCATCCACAACTAGCACAAAAGACTTCAAGCTGTCATTGATGTTAAAGGTGGCAATACACAGTATTAAGAAATGGGGTATGTAAACTTTTGATCAGGGTGATATGAGTAGTTTCTCTTGTCATTATGATTTAAAAAGAGTAAACACAATTGTCTGACAATAAATGGGTTCACCCAACCACTAGCTAATAGTTTTGGCGTTATCATTCACATTCTCTTAAAAATGGGCCAAAAAAAATAAAAATCAAATTCTAAATAAAAATTCACAAATTCTACCAACTTATGAGGAGAACTGTATATGTTAATATACTGTATCTGTATCTATATTTAGATATGTATACGCAAGTATGTATATGTATATGTATGAAGAGGTCTCACTCCTCCAGAGCATTGGCCAGTCTGTCCAGATCCTCTGTGTGCTTGTCAGCTTTCAGCACCAGATCTCTGTCTACAAGCGTCAGGCGCTCGGACTTGTCCATCAGCTTCTGACCAGCTCCGTCGATGGCAGCGTGGTACTGCATTACATTCTGCAAATTCACATCAACAGACAAAAATACACAGATTATATAACTCTACTGCATTTAGTGAATGGTTACCACATGTTTTGGTTTGTGTCTCATTGACAAAGACAAGAGTATTTGGCTTGAGGTTTTATCTTTAACAAAAAATGTAATTATAAGATTGAAGTGGAAATACTGTTTGTTATATAACAAACAGTATTTCCACTTCAATCTTATAATTACATTTTAATAACATTATATTTCTATTACAAGTTGTTGCAAATGAAAAAAGCTTCAGTAATTATTTGTATACTTTACCTTCAAAAAAGTTATATCAATCTGTGTTATAATAAATCAAAACACTGTCATGTCTTCTGCATCCGAAACTGTCTCTGGCCTCCGACAGCGTGCCATTGACAGCATCGTACTCCTCTGTGAGTCTTCGCAGCTTTGCCTGAAAAAGCAGGTCCACATGTCAAAACTTTAAAACCATCTACATACTGTATGTCGCTAGCCTGGTATACATTTTTCAAAAGGAAGACGGTCTTGTAGTCATACACAGGTAACTCGGCTCGCGAAACTAGTCAAAGCATTCAACATGGCGGACATTGCTACCAAGAGGCCGTTTTCTCTTTGGTCTTGCCTTGGTTTTGGATAACCAGCAAAGTATAAAAACAAACCGCTCTGGTGTCCGCTATACTGCTGGCCATGTTAACTAGCGGCGCTAATGTGGCTTCCTTGTTGAAAAATGGTTGTGTAGTGTTGGCTTTTTTGCCTCATGTCCAAGCCTCTCCCATGGAACCTCTTAAACGGTCCTCGTGTAAGGGCGCCGCCATACGGCGAAATACAGCGAAATACAGCAATATACCGATGTCCACCTGAGGCGACTTTACAAGTATAAAACTCATGTTTACAGCCTGGTACAAAAGATGGCTCCTCATTCCTCTGGAATTTGAGGATGTTGACCCTGTTCTTGTCTTCCGACTGCTGGATGGTTCCGACTGCTCTCTGGAGGAGACCATGAGTATTGGACAGTTTGTTGAAGAAGCGGGACTGGAGCTCCCTGACAGGTAGGAGGCCGTCATTGGTGATCATCAGCTTTTTCTTGAGCTGACGCACACGCTGCAGCACTGTGGACACGTGAGCCTTTGTTTAGCATTACTTCATACACAAACTAATAGGATATGATCGTTTATGCTATCTGAAAACTATTGTTTTACTGTAGTAAAAGCCGAAAAGCCCGGATGTAACTGCCATTTTATTGCCCTTTCATAACGACAATATCAGTGAATAGAGGACCAATGGGCGGATTACATCCATTTTTTTTACAATCTATGCTCACGTTCAGCGTTTGTCTGATTGGTTAAAACTCCTCTTGTAAACCCTGCCCTAGAAACTGAATGCAAGCAATAGGGTACCAGACTATCGTCTGAATAGGAAAAGAGTTAGTTGCGACTGGCCAGGCTAGTATATCACTGTACAATTGCCAAAAAAAATGCACAATTCATGGTCAATTCATGTTTCAAATGCAAACTCTATGTACACTGACTGTAAGCACCAGTAATTAAAGTAAAGCATAGTATGTCACACAAGAAGAACTGATTTGATTGGCTGTAGTAGGTTTTGCTTAAAGAATGGAGAAGGGTTGGTGTTTGGATAATGCTCCATTCATGGAAGTGGTGTACAGCAGACACTCAAATTCAGAGATCTGTCTCCAGATAACAAACCAACATAGAATGTGGCCACTGTTTGACTAGACTGCAGAATGTCCCAGACCCACACAGAACTCGACAACTCAATCTGAAGCTAAATTCCATACCATGACAGTTCTAATGTTTGAGAATCAGAAGCATTTTAGCCTTTTACTACCCAATTATATCGTTGCAAGTTCTCAAATAAAATATATTTAATTCTATTTATTTAATAGTGATGGTCTGGTAAATCCAGCTACTCAAAAGGAAATGTGTGTATCTGTGCATACTAAAAACCATGACTTGTACTGCATTTGGGGCTGTAACATGTAACAAGTCACCCAAACGTCTTTCTCCTAATGTAGGTGCCTCCACACAGTCTCTTTAGCAGAGTGGATACAAAGAGTCACCAGTCACAAAACCAGTGGGAAGTTGAGAGACTCAGGGGTCATGGGAAATCACCTCATTCCTCTGGAATTTGAGGATGTTGACCCTGTTCTTGTCTTCCGACTGCTGGATGGTTCCGACTGCTCTCTGGAGGAGACCATGAGTATTGGACAGTTTGTTGAAGAAGCGGGACTGGAGCTCCCTGACAGGTAGGAGGCGATCATTGGTGATCATCAGCTTTTTCTCGAGCTGACGCACACGCTGCAGCACTGTGGACACGTGAGCCTTTGTTTAGCATTACTTCATACACAAACTAACAAGGTTAAGTAAAAGATGTACTATCACAAGGTGGACACCCACTCAAAAACATGGTTGTGAATTTTACTTGTACACACTTTTTTATATATATGACAATAGCACCAGGGCTGGAGAATCAACTCAGAGGAGGTTTAAAATGATGTGTACAGTGAAACTGGTGTGCATTCCTAAAACATAGTTATTTATTACCTTCAGAGTTGGTAATTTCAAGTATGAGTTCTCAAGCATTTTTGCTTCAGTTGAAAGGGCCTTAGTCAGCTGACAAACATCTGCAGCTTTAATCAAGCATCCAATCAGCTGACCTACCCAGTCAGCTAATTTACTGTGCAGTAGATATCACAGGCGCAATTATCTTTAGTGATGAAGCTAATCATAGAGCACATTTTTATTGGCTAAGATAATATTTGACCAGTTGTGGCTCTTACAGTTTTGAGCCTCAGACAACTCATCAGTTGCGGTGGTGGGTTCTCTTGGAGCTTGGTCCAATTTCCTCATCCAGACCACCATTCCCTGGGCCAGCTCTGAGTTCTGATGGAGCACCTCTGGATCCACTTCCTGCTGGACACTGTACAGCTCCCAGTCATGTATCATTTCTGTAAAGGAATCATGTATACTATATTCATTAGCCATATCCAGACACATATTCAGTGTGAAAGATGAATGAATGAATGATATATTGTGTTTCACAATCATTTTCAATAAAAAAAAATATCATATTTAAAATGCCAATTCAAATTTGCAATAATCATAAAGAAGAGTCTTGTAGTACTATGCCTTGTTTTCAGAGAACTGTTTGTTTTGTTAGTGACCTACATTAGTGCAACACAGTGAGAGCAGAGCAGTCAATGTACAGTGTCTTCACAAACACTAAGAGAGTTAGAGAAAACCAACTTGTTAATAGGCTCTGGCCTGTCATAGAACACGACATACATAATTTCACCTAATGGCCACCTCACAGCAAAATAATGTTCTATTAAAAAAAGCTGTATGTAAGGTACTTTCAAATATGAACACACCTGACACCTCCCTAAGTCTAAACAGCCTTACAGGTTGAGTCCACTGCCTACTACAAGTAAATCACTAAACATACACAAGATTTACAAAAAAATAAATAAAATCACATTTATAGTGGCTAAGACACAATAAAATGACAATTCTGGTAAACCATACTAAAATACAAGTTGTGAGCTATGCCTCAGATGAGTGAATGAGCAGAGCTGACATTTACCTTCAATGCGGACATTAAGATCAGTGAGGTTAGTGCTGAGCTGCTCGCCCAGAATGAACGTCTCCAGAGTGTTGTTGTCCAGCTTGTTCCCCAGCCCCGTCACTACACTTTCCTGGGAAATCAACAGCACACCACTCATTCAGGGCAGAGGTCACCAGACCCCACAGGTTTCTGCCTTTATTTTCGACTGTATGTGCTAGAGAAGAGATATTGCAAACCGATTCTCCCAGCTGGATGATGTCCGACTCAATTGCATCTGCAGCTCCCTTCAGGTCTGCTGTCTGAACTTGCAGCAAAGAGGACTTGTTCTTCCACTCCAAAAACTGAGCCTGCCACAAAAACAACCATTTATTAATCACCATATGTATTTCCATTGGTTGGGAAAGTCAGAAAATAACATTAGTTAAATGCATCCTTAATAATAGTAGACTTTTCTATACCTGGAGTCGATGAGTGGTGTAGTTGTAGTATTTAATCCTGTCATTAGCCGCTGCTCCTGTGGAGATGTTCAGCAGTTCAACTTTGAGCTGGTCTAGGGTCTTGTTGGAGAGTTGCAGGTCTCCAATCAGACTCCAGATGCACTCATCACAGCCTGAGAGCCAGAGCCAAGAGAGTTAGAATGGATTCGTGTGATGTGATTTGCTCTGAAGTACTGTCACTGTTACACTCACTGATGTTGCAGAGGTTGATGGCAGCCTCCAGCAGACACTCTCCTGTGTGCATGTCACAGTGGCCGCTCTCACAGTCGCACTCTGTAATTAAAAAAAAAAAAAAAAACAGTAATAAGGATTTCATAAATATCAAAATATTAGCAATTTAGCTCATTTATTGGGTCCAAACTCCTACATTTACATTACATTTACATTTAGTCATTTTTTCATCTTTTTTTTAGACACTTTTATCCAAACCAACTTACATTTACCAGTGTTACATTTACGGTTGACGCTTTCATTTTAAAGCGACTTACATTAGGGTTCCATAAGTGTCTTGCCCAAGGACACAACAACAGTATGAACAATGGGGAGAGCGGGAATCGAACCGCCTACCTTCCAGTTGAAGGACGACCACTCTACCACTGAGCCACTGACGCCACTGACTCCTGCGCCACAACAGAACAATCTGGCCAAAGATGGATCCAACGGACCAAGACAGGCTGAGACACGGTCTGGCTAGGAGCCCCACAGGGCTGTGTCCTGAGTCCCCTGCTCTACTCTCTCTACACACACGACTGCGTGTCTTCGCACAGCTCCACATCCATTATCAAATTCGTGGATGATACTGTGGTTCTGGGCCTCATTCACAACAATAATGAGACCGCGTACTTGGATGAGGTAGAGAAACTAACATCATGGTGCCAGGACAACTGTCTCTCTCTGAATGTGAGCAAAACTAAAGAACTGATTGTAGACTTCAGGAAGACGCAGCAGCAGCCCTACACTCCTCTCATGATAAGCGGGACCCCTGTGGAGAGGGTGAGTAGCCTTAAGTACCTTGGTGTAAACATCTCTGAGGACCTGACTTGGACTACTCACACTCAAACTCAGGTAAATAAAGCCAGGCAAAGACTGTGCTATCAGACAGCTGAGGAAATTCAGGGTCTCACCAGCAATCCTGAAAACTTTCTATTCTGGAGCTATAGAAAGTGTATTGACTCAATGTATCTCAGTGTGGTATGGGAACAGCTCCAGTCAAGACTGCAAAGCCCTGCAGAGAGTTGTGCGCTTAGCTGAGCGCATTTCAGGGTCTGCTCTCCCCTCTCTGCAGGACATCTACCACAAACGCTGCAGAAGTAGAGCTGCAAAAATCATCAAAGACTCCACCCACCCCAGTAATCATATTTTCACTTTACTGCCATCTGGTAAGCGCTACCGCAGCCTGATGGCAAAAACCGAGAGACTCAGGAGGAGTTTCTTCCCCCGGGCCATCAGGCTCCTAAACTCTAAACCAGCTTCTTAACATCCTCATGCCTCCACTTAATGTCCACTTTATCTTTTACTTTATTCACTACCTCTCATAGACACACTGACAGTGTCACCCTGTTTTGCACGTTAGCTTCTTGTACATTCCTGTGTATCTTAATATTTAAGACTACAGCTAAATGCATATATGCACATTGTACATCCCTGTACATCTTAATATTTAAGACTACAGTCTTACATCTACATTCATGCACATTATTTTGCGTTCTATATTTAATTCCTCAACACACATTTTTAATATTTTATTCCTATATTTTTATTGTTTACTTTTATTTCATTCTTATATAGCTATATTTATGTAAATTTTCATCTGTGTTGTTTTCTTTAATAATTGCACTGTCCATTGAGCAGACCTGACTCACATTTCACTGCTGGTTATATATGCTGTATATAATTTTGTATGTGACGAATAAAAATCTTGAATATTGAATCTTGAATCTTGAATCTTCCCAGGGCACCCTCGCCGGACAGAATGACCAGATCCTACATACAGAGGCTGAAGTTCACCAAACCTGTAGTGAGGACTACCGAGAGGTGGACTAGCGAGGCAGTGGAGGATCTACGCACGTGCTTGGACACTACTGACTGGGAGATGTTCAGAGCTGCTACAGATATTTTGGATGAGTACACTAACACTGTAAATGTATACATTCGATACTGTGAGGACAGCATTATACCAACACGCATCAAAGTGACTTTCAATAATGACAAACTCTGGTGCACACCCAAACTGAGACAGCTAAGGCAGCAAAAGGAAGCAGACCATAGAGGTAGAGATTGGGGCAGCTACAGACGGGCGAAGTATGGATTTAGCAGGGAGGTGTCAAGATGTAGAAATAAGTACAATGCATGTCTGGAGCAGCAGTTCTCTGTTAACGACTCTGCTTCTGTGTGGAGGGGGCTGCCGGCTTCTTACAAACTACAGGAGAGCCCCCCGCGCTGCTGACGATCAGAAACTGGCTGATCAGCTAAACTCACATTATGCATGGTTTCAAACTTCACACCCCTCCCCCACCCCAATCACTACAGTGGACACTTCAGCCAGCCCCAACCTGGTCACCCACTCCTCCCCCACTGCCCTTTTTAGTTCTGGAACAGGACATGCGGAAGCAGTTCAGGAGACAAAACACCCGCAAAGCACCCGGTCCAGATGGTGTCTCCCCCGCCACCCTGAGACACTGTGCTGATGAGCTGACTCCTGTCTTCACAGACATTTTTAACACCTGTCTGGAGTCTTGCCAGGTCCTGTCCTGCTTCAAGTCCTCCACCATCGTCCCTGTCCCCAAGAAGTCCCGGATCACTGGACTTAATGACTATGAGCCAGTGGCGCTGACATGTGTAATCATGAAGTCATTTGAGCGCCTGGTTTTGTTCCACCTCAAGTCCATCACCTCCTCCCTCCTGGACCCCCTGCAGTTTGCCTACAGAGCCAACAGATCTGTAGACAACGCCATCAACCTGGCCCTCCATTCATCCTACAGCATCTGGACTCCCCCAGAACCTACACCAGGATTCTGTTTGTGCGTTCAACATCATCCTCACTGCTCTGCTCCAGGACAAGCTCTCCCAGCTCAACGTGCCTGACTCCACTTGTAGGTGGATCACTGACTTCCCTAAAGACCGGAGGCATTGCGTGTGGCTGGGCAAGAATGTTTCCGATACTCTCACCATCAGCACAGGAGCTCCACAGGGCTGTGTACTTTCTCCTCTTCTCTTCTCCCTGTACACCAACTGCTGCACCTCCAGCCACGATTCCATCAAACTGATTAAGTTTGCGGATGACACTACCCTCATCGGGCTCATCTCGGACGACAATGAGTCTGCTTACAGGAGGGAGGTGGACCAGCTGGTGTCCTGGTGCAGTGGCAACAACCTGGAGCTCAACGCCCAGAAGACAGTGGAGATGATTGTGGAAAGTCACAGGGAGCGATAGGTGGCAGTTTTTTTCTATCCAGGCATACGTTCGATGCTGATGGGGGACGTGGGGGTGTACTGTCACGGTTGTGTGTGTGTGTGTGTGTGTTGTAGTGTCAAAACTGATCTCTCAGTCTTTGTCACCATAAAGTATGGTGACATAGAGTTTTTATTGCTCACAACCAACACAATAAACGACCCGAGTAGACTTTCCCCCAGCTCTGCTAAAGATTGTACAGTCGACATAAGCTTTTATACAGTTTTGATATGACAGTACAGTAGTACAGTAATAACTCTTCCTGTAAAGCTTTGAAGATCCTTATTAACTTTCTGATATCATCTTGTAAGGCCTGGTAGATCTCCTCATTAATTCTCTGATGTCATTCTGTAAGGCCTTAAGGACCCCCTTCTCCCTGGGCTTCCTTTCCTCTGTAACCTTCGGTAACAGGCACCTGTGTCTTTATCTAGATCTTCCCTGTGTGTGTGTCTGTGTGTGTGTGTGTGTGTGTGTGTGTGTGTGTGTGTGTGTGTGTGTGTGTGTGTGTGTGTGTGTGTGTGTGTGTGTGTGTGTGTGTGTGTGTGTGTGTGTGTGTGTGTGTGTGGTCCTTGGGGAGCTGGCAGTGCTGCACCTGTGGACAATCTACAATCAAGACCTAGCCTTCTTAGAGCCAGCTCTCCAGTCAGATTCTGACAGATTGTTTTGTCTGCTTTGACAGTGAACTACAATCAGCCGCATTCTCTGAAAACTTTTTGCCTTGTTACCTGTGCTCCCGTAGCCCTGTTTTTTGTTGTTCCAGTTCGTGTGTGAATTTTCTGGCACTCCTGGTGGATCGTTTTTAAGACCTACCTCACTGTTTGTTTGTTAATAAAGTCACCTAGGTCGTACCTCAGTTATGTGTCCACTTTTTTTGTCTAAACTCCTGCGCCACAACAGTGGATGGAGGCAGTGGGTCAGGGCTGTCAACAAATTAATGAACAGTGAATAAAAATGCACAACTGTTGTTTTGGTTGCAGGCCAGCAAATCTGCTTTGTGTAAGTCTAATGCTTTACACAGCTGTGTGTGTGATGGATCTGGGCTGGATGTGATGTCATTGGTCTCTCTGTGGTCATAATGAGCACTGCTGCAGTGGGTGTGGGAAGACACAAAGAGCTGCTCTGGGAACAGAACTCTTCAGTCAATGTGAAACCAAATGTGGGTGTTATTTCTACAGACTACGTGAACATCATGTCGACTTACTCTGGCAGCCAGAGGGGCTGTAATCCCAGTAGCCTGGGAGGCAGTGCTTACAGTAACGCCCCCCAGCCCCCGGGCGGCAGGGACAGCTGTGGGTAAGAGGATGGCAGGTGGGTCGCATTGAGGCTGGGCCACATTCACACCTCCGACAGCCCTGGCAGCTATAGAAACCTGAGTATCCTTCCTGCAGAACATGAAAGACACTTTGTTACAGGCCAGAAAGCGCAGATCACATTCACTGCAAAACAGTTAACTGTAGAAAAATGAAGACAGAACTGCCATTCCTAAGACTAAGCACCAAGTTGGATGTGTTGACTGATGCCAGCAAGAGACATATCATGCCATTCTTGAAGTCTTGGCCAATGTTAATATTTTCTAGATGGTTTCCTTCTGACGCATTGTGATTCACTTCATCTTCTAACTGGATACTAACATTAAAGTTTTATTAGATGCTTAAGTTTTTTGAATGCTATAATTCTGCACTTGGTGCTACTGCATACCATTTCCATTAGTCTGAGATATAGTTCCTTGTGAACTATACTCCTTTTCTCAGTGGACAAAATCTAAATCTAAAGTCTTTTACTGATAAATATTTTATTTATTTTACTGTTTCAGAAACATACAGTCTCTATTAGATGACACAGAGACACATTTGGAGCCAAAGCCTGTGTGGGTTTGTGGCCAGACGGTCTCACCTCACACTGTTCACAGAGGCGTCCGGTGACCCCCGGTTTGCAATGACACACTCCCGTCCTGTCATCACATGAAGAGGTGCCACATTTGTTGCACTTACACTCTGCAGACATTGAACACATGCAGAAAGCTGAGCGTTAGAGGTCACTGATGTTACCAGCACTGCGCCTGTGGTTATTTTGGGATGTGGAGGACCATAAGAATGCTCTAAGACTTCACGCTCATTGTGACTTTTTCAACAACGTTTTTTCCACATGTAAACATATTTTTTTTCTGGTTTTATAATACAGTGCATATGCTTTTATCACAGAAGCTTCAAAGTGAAACAGGCTGCTACTAACTCTTTACTTTTATTTTAACCTAACCAAACATTTGTTGATTGAAAGTTTGCTGGGTGCAATGCCACAAAGCACACTGGTCTGTAACGTTTCAGTATCTAGAAATATTGGCTGTCCATATTTCTACTGACAGCAGTAGGCTTCCTATAATACAATAAAATACTATAAAATGTTATAGAGCTCACCCAACCCGAATTTAGTCCGCTGGCAAGAAATTGCCACATCTGAGTCTGTACATTGAACTACATTAGTAGTAGACTCTTCAGCTACGGGTAGGGGCGGGACTATATTTGGATAAAGTATACATGCGGCCAATCACATGGAAGGACAGACTACAATCATATTCCTAAGCTCCTAAGATAGCAAGTGTAGTGAAGCAGTCTGGGTACACAGAGTGACAGAGAGAGGCGGATTTGAAAGCAAGCGCGTTCAAAAAAGAGCATCTGGCTGCATTTTAATAATATTTGTGAACACAATGCTGAGTGCAAACTTTTCTGTTGTTGTGTTCAATTGTTTTATTAAAAGTTTTTTTAAATTTAAATAATAGGCTAGTAACTATACTTTTTCTAACAAAAGTGTGAAAATACTGAATTAAAAAATTGCTTACCAACGCAAAAAACATTCACAATTGCTTAATTACGATAAAATAAAAGGCTCTGAGTGATACTAACTTAAGAGCCATTTGGGAGCCATTTGGGAGCTATTTTAAGGGAGCCGAGCCAAAAGAGCCGAATCTTTGAGAAGAGCTGTGTTTTCCATCACTATGTCTCACTAACACATTTGTCTGTGAAACATTTAGCTAAACAGAAAAAAAAAAGAAAACAGAAAAAATTATATTGATGTTAGCTTTTATTTAGCAACCAGTGTTATTAACCAGCAGATTAGGAGCAACTAGTAAGCTGTAAATCAGACATACTAACAGAGAATAGTTTTCACAATCTATAAAATAATATACACGCCAAAAATGTCTTTATATAGCAAAGAAAAAAAATAAAATATAACCAAAGAACACACATGGCTAATTAGCATAAAATACAGCACATAAATACAGTGAAGATGCGTTGCACACTATGAGGCTAAACATGAAGCTAATGAGGCTAATGTCTTTGTCTAATATCTTTTAGTGACAGAGTAAATAATTGTTGTGCAACTGACTCCAGAATTATCTCCAGAGAGGTAAGAAACTGAGTATTTGTATCATGTTGCTAAAGAGGATACCTAGACAAATGAAGGAAGAGTGTTTTGATCCGACCGCAACTCTGTACAACCGCTTCAGAGTCAGATAACATCAAATAACAACTCCTTATGTTTGTATCTCTTTACTTTACATTTACGGACCTGCACACCTTATGAATTTTTACATGTCTTGCTGTTTTGTGACTTTGGGGTACAACAACAAGTAGCTAGCCATAGCTAATAAAGCCTGTGTGTTGTAGGTTTATGTGATCGGATTAGATCGGATTAGTTCGGATTAAATAAATGTTTGCCTGCTGCAGGATAATAATAAAGATTTAATGAAGAATACCTTGGTTAAATAACTAGTATTACTGTGTTAAATTAGTTCTGTCCGTTTGAAATTTACACTGGCACTGGTGCTTTTTCCTGCCATTATGGCCGATAGAACGCATTTAGTCCAAGCCTCTCCCATGGAACCTCTTAAATGGTCCTCGTGTAAGGGCGCTGCCATACGGCGATTTTACAGCAAAATACAGCAATATACTGCCGTCCACCAGAGGGCAGGCTCCAAAAGCAGAACTATAAGGAGAAACCCAATGGCGACTTTACAAGTGTAAAAATTATGTTTACAGCCTGGTACAAAAGATGGCTCCTGTCTCTAGAGCAGAGGTCGCACTAACTGAATATTTCCCATTTTAGCAGGGACGGAAAAATCTGAATGCCATCCGTCATTTTGAAGGTTTATTCTGAGGGTGATCTATTGTAATTCCTACTCCTGACCAGTTGGTGGCGAATGTATATATATCAATCAGCAATTATCTTGAATCGTGTCATCTTTGTCACGCTGCATTCAGTTGCAAAAAGGTCACGGCAGCTGAGTGCGAGTAGTTTTTTCAAACCGCCAAAAAGTTCTGATATTGTAAATAAAGGTGAACAAAGAGGACATAATGCAGTGGAGGGTGAAGAAGGACAAACAGAGAACACTGAGCAGTCACCAACAGATGTTACGGGACAAAAAGGAGGTGAAGAAGAGGGAGTATTGTGTTCAGTGGGAACAGGAGTTTACATGGCTGAGGTGGGAAGGAGGAAAAATGTTCTGCGATATCTGTAGAAAAGCTAACACAAGTAACGGACTTGTCAGGGGGTGCATAACAACAGCGATGGAATTAAGATCAGTTTATTTTGGTCGGAATCATATTGTGTAATATACTGCGTGCTCTAGAGTTCAATCACAAAATATCCTTTCACTTTTGTGTAACGTTATCTGTTGTACTTAAATAAAACAAATAATCTGTCAACTATGCTCGCCTTGAAATTTCTTGAAACGTGAGTAAAACAAAAAACATCTGCTCCAGAGCTACGTTTTTACTACGTGACAACTCTGGGGGGAGTATTGTATTATACAATATTGGTAAAGGGGACCTTTAGGGGACCAATGGGCGGATTACATCCATGTTTATTTACAATCTATGATTTAGTCATGTGGTGTCCGGTGCTCTATAGGCCTACACAGTGCTTTGGTTTGTGCAATGCCACCACTGTCTGAGGTCCACATTTTCACAAGAGCATCAGTATGGGTGTTAAATATGAGCACATTGTTCGAACCTCTGCAATTCTTGGCATTGATGGCGTCACCATAGAAACCTGGGGCACACCTCTCGCAGTTGGTGCCAGCCGTGTTGCCCCAGCAGTGCAGGCACTGGCCCGTTACGTTTTGGCACTCATTAAAGATCAGGTTGGGGTCAGAGTTGCTGTTACAGTCACACCGCTTACAGGAATTTCCTATTGCCAGTGGGTTGCCGTAGTAACCAGGAGCGCACCTGGGGAACAGTGAACAGTGTGTGAACAGTTCAGAACAACAGTGTACCTTCATTTTTGACATTAGTGGTGATGGTTCACACGCAGCGGAAGAGTCACCACGTCTGATAAAGTACTAGCATAAACCTTCACCAAAATCTTCACATAAAAGAAATCAATAGGCTACACATTTTCTTTTCAAACAAAATGTTTTGCAATTAGAACATTTTTGCACTGTGTAAAGAATACAATTTAAATTATATTAAAAAATCATTGGCCTTCATAAAAAAAAAGGTTTAAGTAAAAGCATCTGGAAAAGCATCTGGACTCAGTTAGGTGAAGACGTTTCGTCTCTAATTCCAAGAGACTTTATCAATTCTGAGATCATCTGGTAGGAGAGCTGAGCTTTATCTCTAGAGGGAGAACTCTCCTGAGCCTTAACGACTCTCACATCAGGAGTCACACTTCCCTTTCATGGCCACTGACTGTGAGAACAGACCAGCCTGGTCCATCAGGTTTGGTTTCAGGAGAAACTCATCCCTCTAGAGATAAAGCTCAGCTCTATTACCAGTTGATCTCAGAATTGATTAAGTCTCTTGGAATTAGAGATGAAACGTCTTCACCTTTGAAAACTGAGTCCAGATGCTTTACAAGATGTCCTGGATGACTGAGAACCTTCACAGACATTGGCCTGCATAGCTATGTTTTGGTTTTCTGTTGCATTTTGCGGTGTTTTACTCCATTGTTCTGGCAGCACTGACCTTTCACAGGACTGTCCAGCGTAGCCCTCCTGGCACTTGCAGCGCAGAACGCTGGATCCTCTGCCACAGGCCACTGCAAAACTGGACAGACAGACATTTAAGACATAACTGTGCTCGCCAACAGCCAACAGCAATGTTCGGGCTTACTTATTGGAGGGGACTGAGAGTGGGCAGGCGCAGGGCTGGCATGAGCGGCGTCCATTTTGAGTTGGCGCCAGAATGTAGCGTTCCTCACACAGCTCACAGAAGTCACCTGTGCTGTGGTTCTTGCAGTTCTGAGAGGCCAGACCAACACAGTTTAAAAATCTAGTTACATCAATGGAGCATTTTTATTCATCAAAGAGAACTCACTACACAGATGCCAGTGATGTCCTCACAGTAGTCTGCATTGCCTTTGCAGTTACATGGCAGGCATATGTTCCGTTCACTCAAGAAGAAGCCTTTTGCACAAACCTGCACAGTCCAACACAGTCAGTGTTAACTTTTAGAAAAGAGACTAACATCCCTGATCATAACCAGATATTCTCACTTATTAGAACTCTTTCAAGCTTTTTGCCAACACAAAATACCACAAACAGATCCCACACATGACTGCACATGGGAAATATATAACATAAATAACACATTTTACACAGAATGTTGATATTTTATTAGGAAAGATAACACAAATCTACAGATTTTCATTAAAAAAATTTTTAAAGAAAGTTTAGTGTTTGAAACTACAAAATGGACAAGTAAGTCATGAAAGTTGCTGATGAAACATTTCCATAGTGTGGTTATGAGTTTGCTCAGGTCAAAGGAATGGTCTGAGGAAGCTCTGTCAATAGCAGTACTTCCTGTCTGGTGGTTGTGCTCTCAGGCTTCTCAGGACAGGGTAATGTCGATGTTCAGAGCCGCTTTTGAAGCTGCTCCTTACAGCGAGGCGAACAACAGCACTTTGTTGAGGACAACCCCCGCAGTTTGACCTCTGTTCCAGTTAGTCAAACGGATGTACATTCCTCAGACAGAGCTCCATACATACATGAGTCATATGTGCCGCTGATAGTCACAGATTGGAAAAAGACACATCTTTGTGTGGGATGTCCTAACAACTACTCTTCATAGACTTTTTTTCAGTTTATATAGACATGGAATCCTGGTTCAGTGTGAGTTTAGCCTGGGTTAAATCCCATATTAGTCCTAATATGGTCCTAGTTTGGACCTGGGAGTACTTCTCGATTAACTGTGGTTTAGTTTTACTTATGCCCTCATTCACATCTGGTTTGATCATCATTTGATAATCTTAGTTTTATCACAGGTCTTCTGCTCGGAACACCTGATCTGTACTGTGTCCTTACAGAGTTTGCAGGTAAACCCAGCATGTTTGACCAGTGTGAGTGCTTCCAAATGCACTCAGGAAAGCCACGCTTCCAGGGGTTTGGCAAGTTTGGAAGAGGTCAGCACATGGTCTGTAGAGTCTCACACGCATGTGCACAACATGGCAGGGCAAGGCATTTATATAATTTACAGGGACAAAACACAATGCACTATATAAGCTGGTTTTCTGAGCTGGGGTTAGGTCCCATGAATGTTAAGAGTGAGAGTTTAGAGTTGGGGACGCTCACATGGGTCAACTCTACAGCAAGGAAGTAATGACAGATAAAATACAGTGCTGGATGCGTCTGGTTAAATAGAGAAACAGAGAAATGTAATGTCTAAGTATTTTACAGTGATTCTGTAGGGTCCTGACTTACCACTCTGAACGAAGCTCAGCTCCGCGCAAAGCGCTTGTGCGCAGAGCGTCTTTTATTTGCTCTGTATGTGTGTGCCAAACATTGAACCTCAGACATTCATTTGTTAATTTTATACTGCTGAGTCCCATTAGGCTTGAGGTGGTGAGGGGTGAGGGGTACACCCTGCAGTTGCAGGGCTGACTCAGACATGTGTGGTTTAAATTACAAACCACTAAAATACTAGCTTCTATTTGTCTTGTTATTTGATTTGTGTTGGGCACCACACATTTATGAGTTGTTTTTTTATTTTTTTATTTTTTTGATACCTCATCTCCTGGTGACCTGTGTAGCTGCAACGCTAGGTTGGCTAGTTTGCCTGTACCTATACCCTTGTACTCTGCACGGTGGGAAAAGAGAGTAAGTCCAAATGGTGCTTAAAAACATTAGGAATGTTAAAGCATAGCACCATTTCCCATTTCTACAGCTCCTAAACCACTTGTGTGGATCAGAGCGTGATGGCTCCAACAGCTGCTGCAGGACGGGACTGGACGGATGTGGGGAGGGGCAGAACAAGCAGATGGTCTGAAGTAAAAAAAAAAACTGCATGTAATATAGCATTTCAATGAGCCATGTGTTAACATTTGTGCTCATGATGTTCATTTTTAAAAGTAGGTGAAGTTATTATGTAGAGCTGCATTGACGGCTTAAATACGTGCGCTGTCGCATATGTGCGTTTGAGTTCACCCATATGCATTAATGAACAGTAGACAAACTACAAACTTTATTACTAAAAGATGGGGAATAATCTAATATGGATTGACAAGCTTATTTCATGAGTTTTAGTTTTATACATTTAAACTGGTTCTGGTATTTATTTATTGAGTACGACGCGTCACACGTTGCACTGTTCCCTATCAAAAGCTACACTCGATGCTGCGTAGCATTACGCTATGGGGAACATTCTTTGTGTGACCGGTTGTGAAGCACGTGTGTCAAACACGACAAGAATTGGCTTATAATACCTCTGTTGGTGACGCAGCTCATCAGCGGCAGCTGTGTGATTGCGCGCACCTGAACCAAGGGTATAAGAACACATGACGCGGGAGCGTCTTCAGGTTTCTTTGTCTTCAGATCGTATTGTGTGAAGTGTGAGCAAACCAACTCTCTGTGCCAGTACGAAAATATATAAAATAATAAATACAGAAGTATCATAGATGGGTTCAGGAAGAAATGTGTTCCTCCGTGCCAGAGGCACATTGCTGACGACGATCAGCATGAATTTTGTTTTGAGTGTATGGGGGAAGAACACGCGGCCCTCAGACTTTCTGGGGAGGGTGAGCACTGTGATCTTTTGCCTGAAAAAGAAGGCTAAGATCCTACGTGCCCGGCTCGCTTTCTTTGCAGAGGAGCGAGCCGCCTCCCCACTCCGGTCGTGGGGTTCGCGTGTTGATCTGGCTGAGGCGCAGGGATCAGATAGTCCTATGTCCCTCGCGCTCTCACCAGATAAGGCAGACACCGGCTCTGTGCTTGGGCGGGCGCGCTCCGGCGCTTCCCGTGAGCACGTCGATGAAGCCTCATCCCTGGCTTCTGGGGACACCGCAGCCTCGGAGCGCACTTCCCGCTCTGACGCGGCGTTTGAGGAGCTGCTCGAGGTGGTTACAAGAGCAGTGGCGAGGCTGAATATTGAGTGGCCTCAGGAGCAGGGCACCCCTAAATACTCTAAACTGGATGACAGGTTTCTGTCAGGTGGCCAGGGGGAGGGATCACAGCGGCGGTCTCTCCCCTTCTTCGGGAGCTGGCACGCTCATGGAATAAGCCCTATTTGTCCCGTGTTTTTGTGCCTTCGACATCGATTTATTCGACTATCGTGGGCGCACAGGTGCGAGGCTATGGGTCGATGCCCCAGGTGGAAGAGACACTTGCGGCAGGGATGCGCGGGTCGTCTCGTAACCCGCGGACCCCGCGGGTACCCACGGGTCGGGTTGGGGCGGGTGAAGAAATTGTCACTTTATTTGCGGGGCGGGTTGGGGCGAGTCATTAAAAACAAAATGTAAAATCCATGTATGTTGCGTGCAATTTACAGCCTATATTAAATATTTGGGAATATCTATTTACATATTTTATTAGTTTTTTTGTAAGGTTACCCGACGCTTGCGTGATGTCTCCAAACATTTGGCGTCACATGACACAAGCGGCGCGCCAAGCAGCTCCCGCCGCTGCCTGCCAGTCACAACAAAAGCGGAGAAGATGGAAGACGAGGTGCGGGAGAAATTAAGGTCGGGAATGTACATAATAATAAAAAAAAAAGGTCAGGCTGCTAAGTCTAATGTTTGGGACCGGTTCTCAGAAATAGTTGCAGCAGGAGACAACCGCAGTATCGGCTACGTGAAGTGCAACTCGTGTGAAAAAATATACAAACATGAGAGCCACAAAACGGGCACTTCCAGCCTGTCAAGACATATTTGTTGGGGGTCTAAGAAAAAGGACGACGGGGACAAGTCTCAAAATATTACCGCGTTCCTCAAAAGTAAAGTACCAGCACATGTCAAGTCCGAGGTTACAGACGCTTGTGTTGAATTGTGCTGTCGAGATCTGCGGCCCTTCGACATGGTATCTGGAGATGGATTTCATTCCGTAGCCCAGTGTCTAATTAACATTGGTTCACGTGGACGTGTGGATGCCAGCAGTGTACTCCCTCACAGACAAACTGTTAGTGACAGAGCCAAAGCGACCGCGCAAGAAAAAAAAGAAATCCTCTCAAAGAAGATAAACAAAGCTCTAGATTGTGGCATAGCTATCACCACTGATATGTGAACTGATGAGTTCAACAAACGAGCATACACGGCGTTTACTGGTCACTTCATTAATGACGACTGGAAATTGGAGAGCCGTGTCATAAGCACAGCTGAATTTGACTCTACTCTCAAAAAGACAGCGCACAACATCCACGAGCAAATTATTAAGGAGCTGCATGACTTTGGTATTGAAACTGCTCGCATATCAAAAATAACGTTTGTAAGTGACCAGGGCGCAAACATAAAAGCTGCCCTTCGCAGCTACAAGTGGATGCCGTGCACGCCCATGTCATTAACATCGTTCTCAAACACACATTTGATGTGAAAGAAAACACGCCAACATACATGCGCGACGTGAGTGATGTCATTGCAAAGTGCAAAAGCCTTGTGACATACCTGAAAAAATCTGGCACTGTAGTACAGCTCCCACACACCGTGATACAGGAATGCGAAACCCGGTGGAACAGTAAAGTTGCGATGATGCAGTCAGTCAGTAAACAGTACCGTGAAATCCAACAGGCCTTGCAGGAAAAAGATCAGCTCCACAGAATGGATGGCATTCAGCTGGACGTGCTAAACACAGTGACTGAGTTTTTGTTGCCCTTTAAAACTGCGAGTGAAGAGATGGAGGGTGATACGTATCCAACTGTTCAGCTGGTCGTGCTTTGGTTTTTTAAACTGAAGAAACACTGCGAGCCCCAATACGGTGATCCGGAGTACATGGTTTATATTCGGGCACAAGCAACGCAGCTGCTAAACAATAAAATGTCCATCAGCGTCACCCACAAGCTTGGGACGTTTCTTTGTCCCCGTTTTAAGTTACTGAAGATGTTTCAAGCGGAGGAGAGAAACGCTGTGTACGACCAGGCCAGAAGACTTGTCAGGGAATTTGACAGCGCGCCGCTTACACCTCCAGCAACAAGTGTGAGTGAGCCAGAGCCGATGCCTAGAGGTGAGTGAGTGGTCTAGCGTTTTAGCAACAGTGGTCTAATCTGTGTTTAAAATGTTAAATATTGTTATATTTTATTTTTAGTTGACGAAGCGGCGAGTCAAAAGAAAAAGAGATGAGTTTAGCGAGTGGGAGGATAGTGAAGAAGTTGCCGAGAGAGATGAGGTTCAGCGCTACATTGAGGGACAGTTCTTCTGGGACGGAGAGGACATTCTAAGCTTCTGGCAGTTGCAGTCAATCACCTTTCCTGTGCTTGCTAAGGTGTCAAAAATGATTCTCTGTATCCCGGCCACAAGCGCATCAAGCGAGCGCACATTCAGCTCTGCTGGCCGGGTGCTGGAGGCTAGGCGAAATAGATTAAACCCCGGTACAGTGGATGCCATTCTTTTTTTGCACAGCGAACGTAAAAACGCTAAATGAACATGTCCGTATGTTAAAAAAACAAAAGTTAATTGGTTATGTAGCGTAAGCAAACTGTTGGCTTATACAAATAATAAATAAAAAAATCTGAACGCTGCTTTGTGTTTGCATTGTTGTTTATCATGTTTATCATTAGGCTATCTTACTAATATGACCTGCGGTTCTTATTCATAATCGTCTGTTGTTGCCAGTTTACAGAGCGATGTTTCCAAACACTTTCAGACTGAAATAAAGGCTGTTTTCATTTACATTACAATGCCTAATAGGCTATGTCTATTTAATGGTCGCGGGGCGGGGCGGGTTATAAAAATAGATACAGTGGTGCGGGGCGGGCTGGGGCGGGCCAATAATTTCATAAAAACGGGACCCGCGGGTTGGAAAAAAAGCCGACTCACGCATCACTAGCTTGCGGGCTATCTCTCCCCGGGGACATCGTCCTCCCTAAGAAAACCTACACTCCCCAACAAGCCATGCCGGTTCACGTCATCACTGGTGGGGAAGGCTTTCCAGGCGGTGGATTCTCGCGCTGCTCAAAAGAGAACGGACCCGCGGAATGTTATCTCCGCCAAGAAGCAGAGGCCCTGAAATTGGCGTGCCCATGGCCGCGGGAGTGTGCTCCCACCGGGTGGGCCGCAACAAAATCCAAGAGAGTCTAAAGACTCCATGTCGACACCCTCAGGAGTCCGCTGTTTTTTCTCCGCCGCCACTGGCGTTTTGGGGAGCAGCAGTCTCCAGCGCAATTATAAGTGTCCGGCCGTCTCCTGCCTTGGTTCAGGACGGCGGGCGTCTTACATCCCCCCAAAACTGACGTGCCAAAACTACTGCCCCTTTCGGAGAAACTGGCAGCATGGATGCTACTGCCAAATATCTCCCCGTGGGTAATAAGGACTGTGGCCAAAGGCTACAGGCTTCAGTTTGCCAATTGTCCTCAGCGTTTTCTAGGCTTGAGACTCAACACCGAGAAGAGCGTTCTCTCGGCCGCCCAGAGGACAACATATCTGGGGGTTGTTTGGGACTCAACCGAGATGCAGGCACATCTGTCTCCTGCACGTGTCGGGTCATTCTAATTACCCTGAAAGCTATCAGGCTAGGCCAGGAAGTGACTGTGCACTTCTTTCAAAGAATATTGGGTCTCATGGCATCTGCATCCATGGTAATTCCTTTGGGCCTTCTGCACATGAGACCGTTTCAGCTGTGGCTCAGAGCCAGGGGGTTTCATCCAAGGGCCAACCCCCTGAAGCAAATAAGGGTTACGCCGAGGGCTTCCCTATCTATGTGGTTCAGAACCCAGTTTCTCACTTTGGGTCCCACCCTAGGTCCATGTTGTCGTTGCATGATGCTAACGAAAGATGCATCCCTCACGAGCTGGGGCGCGGTCTTAGATGGCCGTCCAGCCCAAGGGATATGGAGAGGCCATCTTCTCGCATGGCACATCAATTGCCTCGAGATGAAGGCTGTATTTCTGGCCCTGAAATACTTCCTCCAGCAGCTAAGGGGCTACCATGTCTTAGTACAAGCAGACAGCACAGCGGTGGTCTCTTACATAAATCGTCAGGGCGGACTGCGATCGTGCCGCTTGAACAAGCTAGCGCAGCAGGTGCTGCTTTGGGCTCAGGACAAGTTCCTGTCCCTCAGGGCGATTTATATCCCGGGCGCATGAATGTGGGAGTAGATTTATTGTCCAGACAGGCTGTGACACATGGGGAGTGGAAACTCCACCCCGAGGTAGTGAGCCAAATCTGAGAAAGATTTTACGAAGCAGAGGTAGACCTCTTTGCTTCACAGCAGACAGCACAATGTCCCCTCTACTTCTCTCTGACTCCTCCAGCTCCCCTGGGTCTGGACGCAATGGCCCATGTGTGGCCCAGACTGCGCCTTTATGCATTTCCTGGCGAAGGTCCGTCAACGGGGGTCTCGCCTCTTACTAGTAGCGCCCCGTTGGCCAACCAGAGTGTGGTTCTCAGACCTAATATCTCTCCTCGATGGCTCGCCATGGGCGATTCCGACCAGGAGGGATCTCCTTTCTCAGGCACGGGGGACAGTGTTTCATCCCCGGCCCGAGCTCTGGAACCTTTACGTCTGGCCCCTGAGGGGGACCACTTAAGAGACGTCGGGCTCCCAGTCCCTGTTGTAGAGACTATTTTGAGTGCTAGGTCTCCCTCTACTAGGAGAGCCTATGCCTGCAGATGGCGTGTTTTTGATGCCTGGTGTGCTACACATCATACAGACCCAGTCCACTGCCAGATTGTTTCAGTGCTGGAGTTTCTGCAGGACAAACCTCGGGCACTAATCCTAGCACACTCAGGGTTTTTGTGGCCGCCATTTAGGCTTGCCACGCCCTGATTGACGGGGTCTTGATAGGGAGACATCCTCTAGTTGCCCGCTTCATTCGAGGTGCCAAGCGGTTGAGACCCCAAACTAGAGCTAGAGTTCCTTCCTGGGACCTAGCTATAGTGCTGGAGGGCTTAGTAAGCACTCCTTTTGAACCACTGGAGTCAGCGTCTGTCAAGTTTCTGACTCTAAAGATGGTTCTTCTGGCGGCCATTACCACTCTCAAGAGGGTTGGAGATTTGCAGGCTCTGTCAGTTTTGCCCTCCTGCCTAGACTTTGCTCCTGGGCTGGTCAAAGCCATTTTGCATCCTCACCCTAACTATCTTCCAAAAGTTCCATTCTCAACCTTAAATCCGGTCATTCTTGAAGCCTTCTGTCCTCCGCCATTTACAACACCAGAGCAGGAGAGACTTCACTTACTGTGTCCAGTACGTGCCCTCCAGACTTATGTCCACCGCACTAGCCAGCGGTGTAAGTCCGAACAGCTGTTCATATTTTACTGGGGCTGCAAGCTGGGGGTTCCAGCTACCAGACAAACTATATCACGTTGGGTGAGGGATGCCATTGCCCTGGCCTATGCGCGGTCAAACTTCGCCCAGGTGTGAGGGCTCATTCTACTAGAGGGGTTGCAGCTTCAACAGCTCTAGCAAAAGGTGCCCCGCTGCAGCAAGTTTGTGATGCGGCAGGCTGGTCCTCCCCGCACACATTCATCAGATTCTATAGCTTGGATGTTCATGCTACTCCGGGCTCGCATGTCCTTGAGTCATCATCCCAATATTGTGTTTGAGACCTCTTTTTGTGTTTGTGCACACTTCACAACCCGAGGGGTCCAGACACTTACAGTGCGGCGACGTTGGTACTCTCGTTCCCCATAGCGTAATGCTACGCAGCATCGAGTGTAGCTTTTGATAGGGAACGTCTCAGGTTACTTGACTGTAACCCTGTTCCCTTTTAAAGGGGGAACGAGATGCTGCGCTGCAATGCCGCACTGGGCGTGTCCGGGCGCTCTTCAGACAAAGTTGACCTGAAGACGCTCCCGCGTTATGTGTTATTATACCCTCTGTTCAGGTGCGCGCAATCACACAGCTGCCGCTGATGAGCTGCGTCACCAACAGAGGTATTATAAGCCAATTCTTGGCGTGTTTGACACACGTGCTTCACAACAGGTCACACAAAGAATGTTCCCCATAGCGTAATGCTACGCAGCATCTCGTTCCCGCTTTTTAAAGGAACAGGGTTACAGTCAAGTAACCCGAGACGTTATCTCTCTCTCTGCTCTGAGACAACCCGAGAGGAACCGGGAGCGCGATCTGAAGCTGCACGCTCACAGACACAGAGCTGCGTGCTCACGCAGACTGACACAGAGTCAGATGAGATGAAGATGGAGCGCAATATATTCTGTCTGTTTTAAAGTTGTTCAGAATGTAGCCTGTTCTAGCAGCAAGCTAAATTAAAGCTAGCTTCATGTAGCAAAAGTTTTGTCGGCGTTACACAAACTCCTCCCTCTGAGCGTTAGCATGGAGACTCTGACCAGCTCTTACTCATAAACATGATCACTAACATTTTAGGGACGCTGTGATAATAAGCTGTTTTATTACTACTGTAGTTTTATTCATTCAAATTAAACACATAGATGGTAGAGCTGTGAAGGTATCATCACAAATAAATCCTGATCTATCTTTGTCTTTCATCCTTTTGTTGATATTGTAGGTCCACAGTTAAGCTTAATAAGCAGAGAACATAAAATAATTTGAATGCATTTAGTCTCTGCAGTAAGATATTGCAGACTATTTGTTAGATGTATTATTATTACTTTAACCTCTCCTTGTTCCCAACTGCCCTACAACAGGTCATGTGTTCTTTCCCCTGGGTTCTTTTGCCCAGAGGAAAAAATACAAATTGTTTTTAACATGGCAATAATATTGTTTTACGCAGTTTAATCTGGTGCAATATATCCATAACAAAAAGTAGTCTTTGTGACAGGCCCAGTTGGTAACAGAAGAGAATAATTCTTGTGGCATTCATGTTCATTTATAAGAAACCAATGCCCTAAGTGTACATTATATTTGAGCTGAATTTATTTTGTTTCACTATGTAAATTCTCTCTTTTTCGCTCTTTCTGTAGAGCATTTTTTGTTTTTTTACATGCTCATAACACATTTTATGTAATTAAAAAAATGTTTACCCTTTTTTACAGTATATGTATTGTTTGTGTTTTATAATAGTTTATTAAAAAACAATAGAAAAAAAATTGTTTATGCAAAAAGTAATTAATAGATTATTCGACAGAAAAAATAACTGTTAGTTGCAGCTTTATTATTATGTGCTGCTGTGCTCAGGCCGCCACTGTGAGAAACCAAATAAAAAAACAAGATTTATTATTCTGTAATACAGAACCCAGTCATTTATTCACATTTTATAGATATGATATTACACAGAGCCAGAAACAGAAAGTTACATCATTTCTGCTCCAGTATTGTTCTTGACTTTTAATATTTTATATATAACATTATAAACCAATATTTGGGGACAAATAATAATGTTGGAATCAAACAGTGCAATGTTTAATTTATAAAGGAATTAACTTTAAAACCGAGCTAGGTTTTTGGTGTGTCTGCTCAAAAAGGTCACGTCCACAATAAATTGACGGTATCTCTGTAACTGCAAGGTGTATTTTCAATAATTCTGGTGTCAAAATGAAGGGGTCACTTGTAAAATTTCCCACAAGTGAAATTTTGAATGTGCATGTTACAGTTTCAGAATAAATCAAGATGGAAAACAGCCCCAAATCACCCAAAAACATTTCCGCCTAAAAAACAATATTACGTGCACCAATTATCATTCTTCTAATGTGAAACAAAACAAAATTATTAAGGTTTTAGTATAAAATGGTAGTCAGCCCTGCGACTAACTGGCTATTGTCCAGGGTGAACCCCGCCTCAGGCCCAAAGCTGCTGGGATAGGCTCCAGTCACCCACGACCCCTAACGGGACAAAGCGGTAGAAAATGAATGAATGAATATAAAATGGTCAGGCAGAGTCTCTATTTGGCACAATATGGCAGAGTTTGGCAGAGTTTGGCACCACTTGTTTTTGTTTGCTTGCAGTTTGGTCTGTGTTTGGAGTAAAGTCAGTCTCCGCTGATCAATTTGATGTCCTTTGCCATATTAGGCTTGGGGGTGTGTAGTGTATCATGCTGTTGGTTTTTAACATGTGATATGTGCTTGTAATAATAAAAACATACTTAATTTTGTTTCCAATAAAAATGGAAATAGACTTAGACTTTTTTGGACTTGGTTTATATGTATTTTTGTTGTATCCTCGATTTACCAGAGTAAAACATGTCTCATATTGTCTCCACTGCCCTTGAACAGGCCTCAGGCTCAGACAGGCATGCAAAACAGTGTTAAATTAGTTGACAAATAATTTTTGTCATAGTTTTTGTCAACTACATATTTTGGCGGCCGAAAACTACATGAAAACTAAATAAAACGTAATTTATGAGAACAATAACTCAATAATGACTGGGGCAGTTGACTGTATAAATATTTTTGTCAACAAATAAAAACAAAACAAAAATGAACAGAGAGAGACATAAGCGGCGAAAGTGATGTTGGACACAAACATTTGTTAGCTATGGGAAGATGACAGGTGATGAAAGAGACCAGCCTTGAAATATCAAACAATGTTAACGCCTGGGGGGAAAATAAGGGGGGACATATGGACATATTTCACATTTGACGCCACGGCAGAAAACCTATTACTACCTAGCCTGGGTACCACACTAATTTTATGTCTATTCTTTGTCTATTCTAGACAGAGAATAGTCTGGTAATACGACCGCAGCAGCCTCCTTAACAGGGGCGGGATCATGCCCATGACAAACAGGTATCGACAAAACCAATCACACAAAGCGGACGTGACGACACCACGTTAATATATTAAAGTTTTTCGAAAGAAAAGTTATTAGCGCTTCCAGTTGCTACTACATTAGGCTAATCATTACAGGGAAGAACACAACAAACCTGAAGCGACATTTGCAGGAAAGCCACCCCAACATTCATTCAAAGGTTGACTCAAGTGTGTTAGAACTTCGGTAATGTGCTAGTGCTGTGTTCATGAACACAAACTACCAAGTTGTCTGGTAAGGTTAGTTTAATAAAAGTACTACTAACCTGTTACGGCCATTCAGGTAGAAATTATTACTTCAGAAAAAACAAAACAAACAAACAAACAAAAAATAAATAAAATAAAATTGCATCACCTTTGTGAAAAAAGCCCTCTTCTCATTCCCTATGAAAGCGATAAGTTTTTGTCTTATTACTTGGTCCAACTCCCCCACTCGTTTTTATAACCTTTCTTAAGTTTAAGAGAAAAAATGATGGATGATCTCCATTAAGGTTTCGGTAAATGCATTCCAGCTAGTCTCATCAAGCCTTTCCATTCCCGTTCATTCCCATCATGTGTCCCATTTGTGTTGAGTAGGAGACAGAGCAAAATAGACAGTATCTCTAGTGTACCCCAACACTCTGTAAACAAGGCAGACTCAAGTTCTTAAAAAGAAAAGGCACTCGCACCACTAAACCTGAACTTTGCTTCTGCTTATTGTTTTGAAACCGAAGAAAGGCTGCTTTGCTTCATGTGGTGCTGCACATGGTTGATCTCTTGGAAAATCTTAGATCTTAGTCATAAACACACAAATTAAAGCTGTGCATCATGTTTCCCATAAAAATGGAATGGGTTTTGGATGACTGGAAATGTTAGTGCACTTCTGTAACTGTTCCAATGCCCTCTGCCGCTTATTGTGCCATGTTGTTGCCAAACTGCTGGCAGCTGGTTTCTGTTAGTGAGCAGTCAGGGGGCGGGGAAGGGGGCATGGCATGACAGCACTGTCGTTAAACTACTGGCCTTAACCCTGGAGCACCTCTGACGACACACTGCAAATACAAACAGCCTACTGTGAAGTCAAAGTTATTAAAAACTTGAGAAAAGCCTTTGTACCTTAAAGCTAGAGTGTTCAGAAAATAGTAAGAAGCTGGTTTTGTTTCACATTCTTTAAAAAGGCAAACTAGGGAGATATAATTCCAGTGAGTCTATGTTCTTACATGCAGCTCTGTCAGTTCATGTAATGTGTGATCAAAACAATAAAGTTTGGTTTGCTTTCACACTGCATTTTCAACTGTGAACCCATGACTAAAACGAACAGAGCCTTGGTCAATCTGTCAAGACAGAAGCAACACAGCAGTGGCAGTGAATTGTTAAATTTGGGACATTTGTTTTGGCAAGAAAAACTTGATTGGACTATCAAGCATTCTAATTCTTTTATCATTTTTTCTCATTACTTTTATTTATTATGGTGGGTTGTGTCACTTGCTTGTCATTTTGTATTTTGCTGTGTTCTGAGTGGCATTCAGAGCCAAACTGCTCCACAGTTCATTTGGAAGGGTCTCAGACCTCAAGACCTTAACTGGCCCCATCTGTGCTCCTGGGTCGACCCATAAACGCCCCTTGACCCCAGCTCCTCTCACTCAGGTGGACGTTCCTGCTGAAACTAAATAGAGTCATATCTTGTTCTGAATGTAACTGTCATGCTCCTCCTTCTGTGGTTCTCCCAAACATGTCAAGTGTTATAAAAAGACGTTCTTGGATATGACCAGTACAAATGCTCCTGGGTCATATTCTCACAGTGTTCTATTCTATACAGTGTTTTGTCCAATGGCCTATAGATTTTGACAGTCCATCTTGTTTTTGGGGGGTGGTCTGAATGGGTGCCTTTTTTGGTCAGAGCAACATAATTTTTTCTTTCTATTCTTCCCCGAACATTAGAGGAGAGATGCCACTAATTTGCCTTCTGAAGCTTTCTGTGTAACCCTTGCTCTACAATAAAAAGACTTACTTTGCGTATGGGCAGTTGCTGTTCTCGAAGTCTGGCCGCAAAAGCTCCACAGCAAATTCCTGGGAGGAGGCAGAGAAAGGAGAAGTAGGGCAGGGATCTGGAAGCCATGTTTGTCTTCTGAAACACTGGTCCTGTCTCCCCTGGTCTCCGTAAGACTTTCCCACTGCAGAAAATAGTTTGTGCTGCTCTTGTTTCACCCGCTGCCTACCAGAGCTTTGACCTCCTAAAGGAAGTCCTGAGCTAAGTCATGTAAAACTAACTTGTTTAGACCTCCTCCCTGGCTCTCCCCTCTAACTCCCTCCTCTCCAGCTAATGGGCCTCTCCCCCAGCGGATGGGCCTCTCTCCAGAGAGAAATCACATCCAGATGGGACGGCTGAGAACAGTTTGAAAGGCAGAGTGCAGCGGACTAACTCCTGAGCTCCTGTCTGAGAGACTGAGGACACTGCAACCACCCCTCCAACTGCCCCAACCACACAGCAGGGCTCTCAGAAAATAACATACTACTTTTCCAAAGTGAAATAACTCCATCCAAATCATGTCCTCCTCTGGAAGGTGTTGTCACTCATGTGACTAATAGCAGAGAAACATATACAGTATTGTTCAAAATAATAGCAGTACAATGTGACAAACCAGAATAATACAAAATAAGACAGATATATACAGTATATACATATACAGTATATTTTTTATTGCTAAGTGGCAAACAAGTTACCAGTAGGTGCAGTAGATTCTCAGAAAACAAACAAGACTCAGCATTGATGATATGCACATGTAGCCCACCTAAACCCAGTGTAATAAGGTAAGGGCCCCTGAGTTTGTTTACTAACTCTAAAATTTCAAATAAAACTATATAGATCATGAAATCAAATACTTACTGTTTAGATCCTATCTCACTCTTATTATTAACCTTTTAACCAAAACCACAGCACCTTTAAATCACACAATATCAATAGAAATGACCAAACAAATTTAACTGAACAAACTTAAATTTACTGATTTAGCAAATTTAAATAAACATTTTGAAAATTTTAACACAGGGGTATCACTTTTCAAATACCTAATTCAATGTAGTGGGCCCACTCACCACTCACACAGTCCATAGAACATTATTGCAGTTAAACCCAAATAGTTGCAGGCCTGTGCGGTGCTTGGGAACGGTCAGGCCTAAAACATATAGCTCTCCTGGAGTTAAATGTCTGGTTGCTCACTCCACGAATGGAAAGGATAAGCTAGGGTGTGTCCTAAGATGGCGGCGCGGTCATGTCCACTGATCCCCTTTGCGTTGCTCCTCACATACACGTGTCCCGGTCCGGAAACCACCAAGAGGTTGATTGGTACAGTCTTTTAACTCTTCTCAGTGACGCATGTTCATGCCCCAAGCCGAGAACATGAAGGCCAGTCTTTTAGCAAGCTGATTTAACTTTACTCTTCAGGAGCGCAGCCGATTAGCTAGTGGCTGCTAATAAACTAAAGCTAATGACTCAAACTTTCTCCAAATACTTAGCTGCAGGTCCGTCTTCATGCTGAAAAACGTCCATAGGCTCTCTGTAGAACAAGTCACCACCTCAGACTATCAGGCTAATAGTCCAGACTCTTGTTTCTACCTCACGAACCATCACGTGAATATGTGAGGGTAAGCCATAGTGAATGAAGTACTTCTCCACTAAAATCTTGGCACAGTGATAGCAGTTTGGTTTTTGGTGGGAAAGGCTTGTGCATACCTTGTAAAGTGGTCAGTTACCACTAACACATTGCTTATTCCTTTTGAGTCAGGTTCCATTGAAAGGAAGTCTATGCATACTAGGTCCATGGGTCCTGTGCTGACAATCTGGTGCAAGGGTGCTACATCTGGACTTGGAGTTTTCCGTAGCACACACTCTCCACAATTTTTTATGTACTGCTCCACGTCTGTAGCCATTTTTGGCCAGATGCTTCTCAGCATGTCTGTGGTTCTTTCCACGCCTAGGTGACCGAGATCATCATGTAGAGACTTCAGAACAGCTGTTCAAAATGCGACAGGGAGTACAAGTTGGTGGGTTTGTTGTCCTTTGTGGCTGGAACTCACACGATGAAGCAGTTCATTTTTCATGACTAGCTTCCCCATGTTCCTTTTCATCACCAGCATCTCAGGATTTGACTTGAAATCTTCAGGCCATTTACCACACTTCATTGCCTGCATGGTGGTCTGGATCACCTTATCTTGGCTTTGGGCTGTCACAAGCTCTTGTCTTGACATTTGACTTAGTGTGTTCAGCTGCATGCGCGTTGGATAAGCATACACCTCAGGAATACATTCAGGGTAAGCTCCAAGCTGTTCCACAAACTTTGGGGATTCTTCAGAGGGTTCAGCAGAACCAATACGCTGGCAGATTGACTTGACACCAGAGTGTGAGATACTCTGCCACTCAGGTTCATCTCCAAGCTCCATTCTTGACAACAGATCAGCATCAATGTTGTTTCGTCCAGGCCGGTAGATGACGTCGAAATCGTACCCTGACAGGTCCGACAGCCAACGGTGTCCTGTAGCATTTAGTTTTGCTGTGGTGAGGCCGTATGTTAGTGGATTATTGTCAGTGCGGACTGTAAACCTTGCTCCGTATAAACAGTCGTGGAACTTTTCCACTATCGCCCATTTAATCGAGAGAAACTCCAAATGGTGGATAGGATAGTTTCTTTCTGAGAGGCTCAGTTTGTGACTTGCAAATGCCACTGGCCTCAGCCCTTCTGGGTAGTGTTGATAGAGGACAGTTCGATTGATCGGGACTAGTGCGACTATCCAGAGTGCGGTAATCTATGCACATTCTCACATCGCCATTCTTCTTGGCTTACAATCACTATTGGGGAGGCGTAAGAACTTCTGAACTCTTTGATAATGCCTGCGGCTAGCAGTTTCTGGACGTGACGACGCACGTCATCAATGTCTGCCGGAGCTAGACCACGAAATGGTCTTGGGTCTGACATGCTAATACTGTGCTCCACTCCTTTGGCCAGTCCCACATCCAGTTCATCGAAGGAGAAAACAGCGGCTCTTTCGGCTAACTTTTGGCACAACCTTGCCTTCCAGGTTTCAGGGACAGGCGACTCTCCAAAGTTAATCTGGCTTATGTCAAAGGTCTCGGACTTGGACTCATGGCAAGGCATAGAGGTGACAAGACAAGACAGACAAGACATTTATTTTTGTATAGCCCACATCACCCAGCAGGTAAGAGGTTTGCGTCCACCCTAGGAGGAGGGAGAAAAGAGAAAAAAAAACTGTAATAGGTAGATGTAATAATATGAGTGGATTTAGTGTGTACCTACAGCTACAACCAGTGTAAACGTGTACCTACAGCTACAACCAGTGTAAACGTGTACCTACAGCTACAACCAGTGTAAACGTGTACCTACAGCTACAACCAGTTTAAACGTATACGTATGATCAATCAGTCTCCATACGTTTGGTGAAATAAGTATGTTTTAAGTTTGCTTTTGAAAACTTCAACAGAGTCAGCTCGCCGCACTTCCACCGGGAGCCCATTCCATAAAAATGGGGCTCTATAAGAAAAGGCTCTGTAGCCAGCAGACTTCTTCTTTACTCGAGGAAGTTGAAGGAGGCCAGCGTCCTGAGAGCGAAGGGTACGAGCTGAAGTATACCGGGTGATGAGGTCAGATAGGTAAGAGGGCACGCGTCCACAAAGGATTTTATAAGTTAACAGGAGAACTTTGAAATCTGCTCTAACATGAATAGGAAGCCAATGTAATGAAGCCAGGACCGGAGTAATGTGATCAAACTTCCTGGTCTTTGTTAAAAGTCTGGCGGCTGTATTTTGGACCATTTGTAGTCTGTGAGTACTTTTCCTCGGCAGTCCAGAGAATAACGCATTGCAGTAGTCCAGCCTGGATGTGACAAATGCATGAATGAGAATTTCAGCATCAGCTAAAGAGAGGTAGAAGCGAATTTTTGAGATATTCCTCAAGTGAAAAAAGCCTAGTTTAGTGACCTCACTAATGTGCTGCTGCAGTGATAGTGTGGAGTCAAAAATGACACCAAGGTTCCTCACAGTGTTGCCGTGCTTCAACACACAATTGTTGATTGAGACAGTAAGATTGTTGAACTTGTGCCGATGACTGGCAGGACCAATTAACAAGAGCTCTGTTTTATCCGAGTTCAAATGGAGGAAGTTTTGAGACATCCATGTTTTAATTGAAATGAGGCAGGCCTCTAGACGCTTGATGTCAGTAGTATTATTCGCTTTTATTGGTAGATACAGTTGTGTATCATCAGCATAACAGTGGAAGTTTACTCCATAACTTCTGATGATTTGTCCCAATGGTGTAACATATAGTGAAAAAAGTATGGGACCAAGCACAGACCCTTGTGGCACACCGAATTTCACTTGTGCCGTGGAGGAGAAGGATTTATTAAAACAGACAAAATGAGACCTATCACACAGATAGGATTCTAACCAAGCAAGAGCAGAGCCAGAGATGCCAAACACATTCTTTAGTCTGTTGATTAGCACTGCAAAATCAAATGCAGCGCTGAGATCTAGCAATAACAGTAGAGCCGACGAGTCCTCGTCAATCTGAAGTAGGAGATCGTTAGTCACTTTAACTAAAGCAGTTTCAGTGGAATAAGAGGCCCTAAATGCAGACTGAAACGGCTCGAGGAGGTCATTTTCTGATAGATACACTGAAAAAAATTATTTTTTGGCCCTGTAATTATTATTTTATATTATCTATATAAATTCTACAAAAAAATACCAATTCAGTGCTATTACTTTAAAATAGCAGTTTTTCATGTAGTGCATTACTTGGTGATTGTTTGTAATTATGTGTCCTCAGTTTTGTATGTCAATTGAATCATTCGATCCAAGTAATATTCACTAAACCAGTTCATTGGCTTAATTAGTTGATATTTCCAAGTAAAATTTAATGGAGTGACATCAGTCAATCCGGCAACCTTCTCTGCATTTGGAGCATGACGTCAAAGCCCCTCCCCACATTTGAGCGGTCTTTTTCAAACATGGTCGACATTTCGACAGTTGGCAGACTTGTTGACGGAGACGGGAAGAAGTGAATATGAAACCATGAAGGTAAGTTTTAAGCGAAACAAACTTTGTACTAGGGTAGCCGCGGGGGCTTAAAAGTCTTAAAAAGGTCTTGAATGTCATGTTCCTAAATTAAGGCCTTAAAAAGTCTTAAATTCCATTGTCCAAGTCTTAATTTTTTTAACGAAGGTCTTAAATTTCATTATACAGCTAGTTATTAGGGGTGGAACGGTACATCTATTCGTATTGAACCGAAACGGTAGGGGCATGAATACACACGGAGAATACACGGTATAAAAATAAATAAAACTCGCGTGCAAATTAATTATGCGGAACTACTGTTAGATACGCGGGTTCTTTAGGGACACCTAATCTGTAGCTCCGCCTTAGCTCTGAAGCTCCGTGGCTATAATCATAGATATCATATAGAGACAGGCTATAAGCAGGCTGCGATGTCAAGTCCAAGTTTGCAATGCTGGAGTGTGCGCGTGTGTGTGTGTTGAAAGAGGCAGAGTTTTTTTTCAATATGGCTGCTGTCTGTATACGCGTAATGTACTGTCTTTATAAATGATCTTCTTATTAAACTGTTTGTACACTTACAAAGTTCTCAATGCTTCGGTTTGCATGTAAGGACCCACATTATGCTACAGTGTGAGCGTGAGGCTATTTTGAGCCTTGTTAGTGGTATTAACTAGCGATTTTCTTTAACGTACTTTGTGCCCCATATACTAGCGTCAGAGGTGGAAAGAGTAATGCAATTTTGTACTCAAGTAAAAGTACTGTTACTTCACTGAAATTTTACTTAAGTAAAAGTAAAGTTACCAGTCTAAAAATCTACTCAAGTTAAAGTAAAAAGTAGCTCATTAAAAATTTACTCAGAGTAAAAGTTACTGCATTTTTTTTAAAACAGCTGGGGTGGGGGTAGTGTAGTTCAAAAAAAGACAAGATAATATAAATCCCCTGTACCTTGTGACCTTCTGGACTTCATTGAGGAGAAGAAATTTTCATCATCATGTATATTTCTATATAGGAATAAGCATGGGATGTCTGTGCACAGGCATTTACGATAGGTACTCTTAATGTTTTGTAGCCTTATGTGTATCAGTTGTTATGTATGTTTGTGTTTTTGTTTTCTGTATGTCCGGGACTACGGATGGAAATTAGCATTGTGCTAAATCCGGCGTATTTACGTCAATTTCGATTGTACGTTCATTAATATGCACTGTCCCTTATAAATAAATAAAAAATAAAAAAAAAAATAAATAAAAAAAATTTTCATCTGATGAATGTTACTCAACTTGCTCCACCGCTGCCTCTGCCATCTGGTCAAGGTGTTGTCTTACATAGACCAGAATTTCAAAATGCATATTTGATATTTCTGTTAATACAGAAACTGCAAAGATTAATTTTACTACACTTACAACATTATTCTACAACGTCTCCATCGTTCCTGTCAGTTTAGCGCGTTTGTTCTCCCGCCCATCAATCAATCAGTGGAGTAGTTTCCGGGGCGCGATTTTTTCCCCATTTGATTTTTTTTTATTTATTTTTTTTACTCAGTAACGGATATGATTTAAAATGTAACGAAGTACAATACTTCAAACAAATTATACTTAAGTAAAAGTAAAATTACAGATTTTAAAAACTACTTTAAAAAGTAGAAGTACACAAAAAAGCTACTCAATTACAGTAACGCGAGTAAATGTAATTAGTTACTTTCCACCTCTGACTAGCGTTATAAGCTAATCTGTTTTTAGAGATAAAACTCTTTATATTCGATTATCATAAAAACGCATCCCAGAGAACGATCTACTCGGTAACCATGTGTTAATTACCCCTAGGTTCATTTTTCAACGGAGTTGTTCTTTAAGTTTCACACTTCACAACGTTAGAATGCAGTTGCAGGCTTACATTCTCCGTGTTTACATCTGTATGTGCTGTTATGTATGTGTGTTACATATGTTATGTTATGTATTTTCTGCAATAAATTTTCTTTTTGTGTTTAATAGCATCATGTCGATGGCAGAAGGGACATTATCATCCGTTGCTTAGTTGAGTATCTTGGAGAGAGTGGAGAGGAGCTGATCAAAGACTATCAGGTATCTGATGATCATCATGACTATATTAAATAGCCTTATGATCTGGTCTTCACTTGTGATATTATATTGAAGGTCAAAGATTCTCTAGACATGTGATGTTTTTAAAAAAAGACAAGATGCATATTTTTAATCAGGCTTTTAACTGATTTCTTAAATCTTTATGCTCTTACCCTTTATTTTTTAAATCATATTTAATCTTTATCTTATCTGCCTTAAACTTTAACTTGCCTTTTGTCTTTTTTTTTCTGACTATTTAACAATTTTTAACAATCACATAACTTTATTTTATGAGCAAAAGAGTATTTCATTTGATTATACCTTTATAACCTATTTTACTGATTTAATCCCGCAGTTTTCAGCTCCAGTGTTTCCCCCATGGGGACCATCCACACTGGGAGTAGTTCTGGTCTACCAACACGGGTGCCGTCCCATGGACAGCTCCAGCCTGGGTGGCTGGAGGGCTCTGCACCTCTGTGTGGAACCTCTTGTCTGCCCGGGCCAGGGTGGTCACTGTGTCGGCACTCCCTGTGGTCGTGGGCGTTGACCCCTCTCAGTCTGGATGGCCCCCAAAAGTGACTTACCTTGTGAAGCACGTTCTGTAACTTTACGTATGAAAAGTGCCATCTGAATATTGTTTGATTTGACTATACTAAATTGAGTATACCTCTTTGTTTTTATCTTCAAATGTTTTTCTCTTAACCTTTTCTTTTAATTAGAATTTATTCTTAGTTATTTCTAATTGTGGTTTGTTTGTTTTCACAGGACGTCAGCCAAGAAGCATTGAAAGAGGACTGCAGTAATCACATGATGAAGATCATCGTCATCCATCCCAATGTGGCACTGGAAAACCAAGATCCCGTGAACGTGTCAGTCGTCATAGAGGGGACAGAAGTTCTTGAGGACTGCGGAAGTGTGACAAACGCTTGCCTCCTGCTCATGGGTTTCATCTATGCCGTCAACTGAAACTGAAATAGAAGCTGTTTCTTCAGCTTGACATCCTTAAAATGTCACCAAAGGTCCAGTCTCTCCATAAGAAACTTTTAGCGTGAGTGTGCCATTGTTATTTGTGCTTTTGTCTAGCACAAACAGTGTCTTTAGATTTTGTCAGTGATTTCAAGTGTTGCTCAGTTTTATATAAGTTCTTTCTGTCCTGAACGTTCTAAGAATGTCTGCAAAGGTAGTGATTGCAACTGTTAATGGACAGTGTTGATGTATGTATGTATTTACTGTTCTGAAAGTTGATTAGAAGAAAGGGGACAGTGCACGCTGAGTTTTTGAATAGCAGGTTTTTTTTCCCATGCTAAGGCCAGCTATCTGATTGGTTGAAACTTGTTTGAATTGGAAGGGAAAAGTCAACTCTTAACACTGTATTCCTTTGTATGCTGGAATATCAGTCCTAAAGTCATTTGGTGCTTTGTTATTCCACATTAAATTTTTCAAATTCTATACTGCTTTACTTTTGAGCTTTATAACGGTCTCTGAATTCCCTTGATGTATGGACTATGTATATGTATGTTTATATGCACTGAAATTTGCGAGCAAGGAGTTCTATGGCCATGTTTTTGTGGTTATAATGTTATGTAGATATTTTAAATACATCTATGCCATTTCGAATGTGAATTAAAAGTGTCCCTTAAGCTGCAAATATTTGTTTTGGAAAATATTGAATTATTATTAAATAGAATAAAATATTTACTTAATTTGATTAATATTAGCTAGTACATTCATAATAAACATTACTTAATAATTACAAAGAAAGGTGAGTAAGAAACACAAAGAAATATCAGCAATGTTCACTTGGGTTTTGTAATTGGATGCAATGCTAATCTGAGTGAAAGTTACAATCTATAGATGAGTATTGCCAGTGCAATTTACTTGTGTATTTTACATAAAAAATAAGTGGTTCTAGTAAGTAAATATTACTTATAAATAGCCCGAGTAAAAATTACAAGCACTTTCTGTGTGAAAAAAGTTGCCTAGCTTTTTTTAAGTAAATGTCACTCCAAATTTTTTTCAGTGTATAGAGTAAGTTGTTTTAACACAACTTTTTTGAGGACTTCAGATAGAAAAGGTAAATTGGAGACAGGACGGTAATTATTTAGGCATCCAGGATCCAGAGTAGGTTTTTTGAGTAGGGGTTTGACCACAGCCTGTTTGGTCAACATCAGCAATACTCAGACGACCAACAACAGTGCCAACAGGTAGGGTCACATTCTTCAGGGACTCATTCTGGATCAGGACGGTGCATTGGTTATGCTCAATAGCACTGCTTGGTATCACTATAGGCTGGTTTAGTAACACTTTTTGGATCGTTTGTTGAAGCTTCAATCATGAGGATTTCTTTTGGGAGTGGCTGATCACATATGACTGTACAGTTTGCTTTGAGGCTTGAGCCAGCAGGTAGCGTTAGAGATCCAGGGCCTTCCCATTCCACAAAGCCAACTCCATCATCATTTTCTTGCATTGGTGTGGGGTTATTTGTCTCTGTATTAAGGCAATGGCTTTGTATGCAAAAGGCATGCGCTGGAACGCCGGGGGGTGTCTGTGCAAAGGTGGGCCAATCTCTTTGACAGACTGGCTTTAGCATTTGTCCCAATGATGACCGGTGTCTGGTCGGGACCATGTCAAGTTTAGTTACTGGGTAGATGGGAGTGTTTGGCAGGTACTTCCTGTACCATGATTCAAAGACGATACTCACACGAGAGCCACTGTCTAAATGTGCATCACAAAGATGCTTATTCACTCTTAACAACTCAACTGACAGCAGGCCTATTAAACCTTCGGGTAAGCCTGTTGACTGCAGCACGTCGACTGCAGCACGTCGACAGCACTTTTCCTCACTGTACAGGAAGGGTCTTGTAACGAAGTTTCAGCATTGAACTGAGGACTATTGTTTTTGGCTCTCTTGAGGGCTTGAGGGAGTCTCTGAATAACTTTGTTCTGGTTCTCAGGCCTGGACAGAAGCGTTCTTCAGTCTCAGTTGAAGGCTTGACAGGTAATTTTACTATCATTACAGTAGTTTGACCTGCACTTTGACAACGATTAGTCTTTGAATTCACTCTGTGACTCTCTGACTGTTTGCTTTCGGCTTGAACTTTGGCATGGACAGTGTGGATTGATTGACTGAGCTTTACTTTGGAAGCCTCGTACTCTTCTTCTTTACGTATTTCTTTAAGTAGCTCGAGAAAAGTTGGGGTTTTCTCTTAATCTGAGCTGCACCAGCATTAAGTCAGCGTTCACTGCGCCTTAAGTAAGGCAGTTACTTAAGAGTAACTGATCAACTCTTGGCTCTGTCCATATCTTTGGCTGGCAGGCCATCTCGCTGTACAACTTTGGTCAGGGCACGCTCTAATCTTCTCAAGAAGTCTGATAACTTTTCACCAAATTGCTGCTGCATTAGTCTAAATGAGAAATACAGGTCATCACCAGACTCAGCAAGACCAAAAGCACTCTAGAGGGCTTCTAAGCACTTGCCTGCAGTGACATCAGCATCAGAGAAGCTTGAGGTGCCTCCATTTCAAAATAAATTAAATAAATAAAGCGACTGCAAATTACATTGTACAATCTTTTGACCTATTACCAGGTCCTTTCAAATAATTTTAAACACAATACTTCATTTTTTTTTTTACATTTTTTAGTCATTTAGCTGACGCTTTTATCCAAAGCAACTTACATTAAGGTTCCATTCACCAGTGTTACAGCTGGAACACCACTGGAGGCAAGGTGGGTTAAGTGTCTTGCCCAAGGACACAACGTCATTATGAACTGTGGGGAGAGCGGGAATCGAACCACCTACCTTCCGGTTGAAGGACGGCCGCTCTACCACTGAGCTACTGCGCCCATAAATGAATTGTAACTATATTTATAAGTTATAACTATACTTCTAACTTATTTATGAATTTAAACCATTTTTAACAGTAACCTATAATATGAACTTCTATCAATGTACTATTACTGTAATTACATTTCTATCCTGGTTACACACACATCATTAGGCTGTGCAATTGGGCAATTAGTTGAAAGAGGTGTGTTAAAAAAAAATAATAGCAGTGTCTACCGTTGACTGTGCAAACTCAAAACTATTTTGTACAAACGTTTTTGTTTCTAGGATTTAGCAATCTATTTAGTTGTATGTCCACAGTTTTTTAAAACTGCTTCACATCTGTGTGGCACCAACTTGTGGCACCTCTCAGCTGTTATTCCACTTCATGATTCTTTACCAACATTCCACAATTCATTTACATTTCTTGGTTTTGCTTCAGGAACAGCTTCTCGATTGGATTAAGGTCCGGGGATTGGGCTAGCCACTCCATAACAATAATAAAATAAAATTAAAGCCGCAAGCGGCGATAAAGGCCCTCGCCTCCCTTGAGACCGCGGGGACACATGCACTCGGAGGATTGCATTTCGTACTTTAAAGCGTAAACTTCACGGTAATGTCAAATAACCGGGCCTGTGCTACTGCTGGGGCCTGCTACACCACCTTGTAATTTAGAGTTAAAGGTCTCCACAATCCCTGGTTTTCCTGGGAGCTGTCTGAACCTTTGAAAATAATAGATTATGCTTGGGCTAAGGCGAGAAAAACAAAGTACTGGCTGGAGATTTGAGATGACTCAGGAATCGCTGCACCCCCCTGTTTAAAAAGGCAAAATGTAAATATTACTTGTCTAAAAGTACAAGGTTACAAGTTCCAAAGGATTCTGAGGAGTTTTCTAAGACTCTAGCCGTGGCTCTGGAGGGGCCTCCTCTAAAGGAAGGATCCTGGCAATTGGGAAATGGCATTTATTTCCCAAAGAAATGGCTGCCTCTTCACAGACTCATTACGACCACAGCCACAAATGTAACAAAAACAAATTGATAACTTTTTGGCACACGTGTCTAGATGAAACTCACCAAATTTGGAGCTGTTTAGATGAAAAGCCTTTAGCACAAGGGGTGCAATTTAGGTGGTCACGCATTCCACCCAACATAGTAGATTTCCTGTTGAAATTACGATATGGCTGTAATAAACTTTTCTGTTTGCCCTGAGGTGTCCTATGGATGTACCAAGTTTTGTATTTCTACATTGGAAAAATTTACTTTCATTTTCCATAGGCCCAATGTATTTTGACTTTTCTAGGGTCGCCACTGAGTCATTTTTCGTATTTTTTTCGGGACTTCAAATACATAATTTTTGCCGAGCTTCAAGTCTGGGACCCATAAAATTTCTTTAGTTGCACGCTTACTGGGTCAAATTGAGGATCATTTGCAGGAAAATTATACTAAAAAAAAACAAATTATAATAAAAAAATAAAACTCGAGCAAAACGTCAAGAAAAACACCTGTCTATTTTACATACATGTGTTTAGCTCATTTTGCCCAAGTTTGGTGTCTGTGGAATGAAGCAGCTATTGTCTGTGTACTTTTAAAAAAGAGGTGTATTTTAAGTCGGTTCACATTTTCAATTCAAAATGGCCGCCTTCCCGTGTGTGATAGGTGTGGTCCCCATTGGCTTTTTTGTTCATAAGCCCATGGTGGATGTGTGTACCAAGTTTCATTTGCCTACAACAAACTAAAATTTTCACTTCCCATTGACTTTTTCGACATATTTGGGACGTTGCTATGGCAACACATTTATAGATAGGGGGTGGTTGTCATTGGCTTTTATGCTCGTCATGACATAAGAGATGTGTGTACCAAATTTTATGTCTCTATGACAAACTAAATTCTTGGGTCCCATTATAAGTTTGTAGGGGCGCTGGAGAGCCATTTCTAAAGATAACCCTTTATTTACATATCTTGTGTTCAGGTCATGAATGTGCACAAACGCCTTTTGGGTCCAACTCGATCCGAGAAGGCGTTTGAGAGTTAAGAGACATTTTATTTTCACAAAAATGGCCACCTCGTTACAGCCTTGCCACACCCATACCCGATAAGATATCAACAACAAAGTCACAACTTTGGTTGGCACATGTGTCTAGATGATACTCACCAAATTTGGGGCCATTTAGATTAAAACACAATGATTTGCATCTTTCTGCGCAAGGGGTGCGATTTTAGTGGCCGCGCGTTTCACCCCACATGGCGGACTTCCTGTTAAGTTTAGGGTGTGACTGTCATTGACTTTTCTGTTTGCCCTGAGGTGTCCTATGGATATACCAAGTTTCATTTTTCTACGTTGGAAAAAAGTTACTTTCACTTTCCATAGGCCCAATGTATTTTGATTTTGTAGGGGTCGCCACTGAGTCATTTTTCGTATTTTTTTCGACTTCAAATACATAAATTTTTCGCCGAGCTTGAAGTCTGGGACCAATAAAAATTACTTTTTTTGCATGTTCACTGGGTCAAATTTAGGATCATTGGGTCGGAAGAAAAAAAAAAAAAAATAAATAAAAAAATAAAATAAAATCCGAGCAAAAATAATAGGCCCTCCCGGTCATCACCGGAGGGTTTAATTAAAGCGCAGCGATAAAGGCCCTCGCCTCCTTGAGACCGCTGGGACACATGCACTCGGAGGATTGCATTTCGTGGCTTTAAAGCGTAAACTTCACGGTAATGTCAAATAACTGGCCGGCTACTGCTGGGGCCTGCTACACCACCTTGTAATTTAGAGTTAAAGGTCTCCACAATCCCTGGTTTTCCTGGGAGCTGTCTGAACCTTTGAAAATAATAGATTATGCTTGGGCTAAGGCGAGAAAAACAAAGTACTGGCTGGAGATTTGAGATGACTCAGGAATCGCTGCACCCCCCTGTTTAAAAAGGAAAAATGTAAATATAACTTGTCAAAAAGTACAAGGTTACAAGTTCCAAAGGATTCTGAGGAGTTTTCTAAGACTCTAGCCTTGGCTCTGGAGTGGCCTCCTCTAAAGGAAGGATCCTGGCAATTGGGAAATGGCATTTATTTCCCAAAGAATTGGCTGCCTCTTCACAGACTCATTACGACCACAGCCACAAATGTATCAAAAAACAAATTGATAACTTTTTTGGCACACGTGTCTAGATGATACTCACCAAATTTGGAGCTGTTTAGATGAAAAGCCTTTAGACACAAGGGGTGCAATTTAGGTGGTCACGCATTCCACCCAACATAGTAGATTTTGTGTTTAGTTTACAGTATGGCTGTAATAAACTTTTCTGTTTGCCCTGAGGTGTCCTATGGATGTACCAAGTTTCATTTTTCTACATTGGAAAAAGTTACTTTCACTTTCCATAGGCCCAATGTATTTTGACTTTTCTAGGGGTCGCCACTGAGTCATTTTTCGTATTTTTTTCAGGGACTTCAAATACATAAATTTTTCGCTGGGCTTGAAATCTGGGACCAATAAAAATGACTTTTAGTTGTATCGTTTACTGGGTTAAATTGAGGATCATTTTGCAGAAAAATATGATAAAAAATATATACCGAATTATAATAAAAAAATAACTCGAGCAAAAAGTCTAGAAAACGCTTGTCTATTTTACATACATGTGTTTAGCTCATTTTGCCCAAGTTTGGTGTCTGTGGAATGAAGCAGCTATTGTCTGTGTACTTTTAAAGAGGTGTATTTTAAGTCGGTTCCACATTTTCCAATTCAAAATGGCCGCCTTCCGTGTGTGATAGGGTGTGGTCCCCATTGGCTTTTTGTTCATAAGCCCATGGTGGATGTGTGTACCAAGTTTCATTTGCCTACAACAAACTAAAAATTTCACTTCCCATTGACTTTTTCACATTTTTGGGACGTTGCTATGGCAACACATTTATAGATAGGGGTGGTTGTCATTGGCTTTTATGCTTGTCATGACATAAGAGATGTGTGTACCAAATTTTATGTCTCTATGACAAACTAAATTCTTGGGTCCGATTATAAGTTTGTAGGGGGCGCTGGAGAGCCATTTCTAAAGATAATCCTTTTATTTACATATTTTTGTGTTCAGGTCATGAATGTGCACAAACGCCTTTTTGGGTCCAACTCGATCCGAGAAGGCGTTTGAGAGTTAAGAGACGTTTTATTTTCACAAAAATGGCCACCTCGTTACAGGCTTGCCACACCCATACCCGATAAGATATCATAAACAAAGTCACAACTTTGGTTGGCACATGTGTCTAGATGATAATCACCAAATCTGGGGCCATTTAGATTAAAACACAATGATTTGCATCTTTCTGCGCAAGGTGTGCGATTTTAGTGGCCGCGCGTTTCACCCCACATGGCGGACTTCCTGTTGAGTTTAGAGTGTGGCTGTCATAGACTTTTCTGTTTGCCCTGAGGTGTCCTATAGATATACCAAGTTTCATTTTTCTACGTTGAAAAAAACGTACTTTCACTTTCCATAGGCCCAATGTATTTTGATTTTGTAGGGGTCGCCACTGAGTCATTTTTCGTATTTTTTTTTCGGCGACTTCAAAAACATAACATTTTCGCCGAGCTTGAAGTCTGGGGCCAATAAAAATGACTTTTCGTGCATGTTCACTGGGTCAAATTTAGGATCATTTGGTCACAATAAAGATTAAAAAAAAAAAAAAAAATCCGAGCAAAAACAATAGGCCCTCCCGGTCATCACCGGCTCGGGCCTAATAAAATAATAATTAAATAAAAAGTTTTTTTTTTTTTGTACCATCGCTTTGGCGCCCCCCAAGGTGCTGCGCCCCTATGCGCCGCATATGCTGCATACCCCCTTTTTGCGCCACTGCCTGGCAGAGCATCACCAGGGATGACACCCAGTGATGTGAAAGTTTGATTTATGATTGTTAATCTGTCCCATTACTTTTTGTCCCTTAAAAAGCAGGAGGCACATATAAAAACTATTGTAATTCATACACTATTCACTTGATTTGGATGTAAATACCCTCAAATTAAAGCTAAAAGTCTGCAGTTAAAGCACATCTTGTTTGTTTCATTTCAAATCCATTGTGGTGGTGTAGCCAAAAAGATTAGAATTGTGTCGATGTTCCAATATTTATGGACCTGACTGTATCATGCAGTAAAGGTTGTAGGCATATCGTTGAGACAAACCCCATGACAAGTTCCCAGTTGCAGGATTTAGTCCGTGGCAAGATATGACTATGTCTTGTATGTCTATGTCTATGTTTGGATTAGCATGAAGGACATGAGATGAGCAGGACTGACATGACCTGAATAGGACTAGGAGCAACCAGTAATTATAAACTATAGGATGTTAGGATGTTGACCCGAGTAGACTTTCCCAGCTCTACTGAAGACTGTCTCTCAACCTAGAGTTTTTATACATTTTCTCATGACAGTTTTTTAACAATTTACAACCTATTTTCCCCAGTGGGCCAAGGACCCCGTCCTTGTCTAAAGCCCCCTCCTTTGTGTTCAACTTTGCTCTGGTTCCTGTGTGTGTGTGTGTGTGTGTTTGTGTGTGTGTGTGTGTGTGTGTGTGTGTGTGTGTGTGTGTGTGTGTGTGTGTGTGTGTGTGTGTGTGTGTGTGTGTGTGCGTGCATTAAACTTATGTTAAAACCATACACTCAAAACCATAAGACACATAACATAAACTTACCATGCATAAATGCATATCTAAATAAGTATACAAAATAAACATATTGCATCCAAAATATTACACCACAGAACAGACTAAGATTATAAAATTATTTTATAGATGGAAGGGGGACACACGCTCCAAAGATACAGTGGCATGAAAAAGTATCTGAAGTCAAAAGTCTTTGTCAAAATTACACAAATGAAAAAACAGTGTCTGCTTTAACTAAAACCACCCAAACATTTATAGGTTTTCATATTTTTAATGAGGAATTATAATTAATACCTATTTTTACCAAACAATTTAAGTCAAGGGTGTGTCCAATCACTGAGGAGTGGCTTAAAGCTGCCCTGCTCACTATAAAACACACACCTGGTAAGAATTGTGTCTTGATGAGAAGCATTGAGACATCTGAAGACCTGCGATCAAGAATTATTGATTTGTATAAAGCTGGGAAAGGTTACAAAACCATCTCTAAAAGTCTGGATGTTCGTCAAACCACAGTTAGAGAAATTTTCTACAAATGGAGATAGCTTGGCATTGTTGCTTCTCTCCCAAGGAGTGGCCGTCCACCAAAAATGACAACAAGAGTTCAGCGCAGAATACTCTGAGAAGTAAAAAAGAACCCTAGAGTGTCTGCTAAAGACTTACAGAAATCACTGGCACAGTCCAATATCTCTGAGCAAACATCGACTATATGTAAAACACTGGCCAAGAATGGTTTTCATGGGAGGACTCCACGGAGGAAGCCACTGCTGTCTAAAAAAACATTGCTGCATGTTTAATGTTTGCAAAAAGGCACTTGGACAGTCCACAAAACTTCTGGCAAAATATTTTGTGGACTGATGAAACGAAAGTTGAACTGTTTGGGAGGAACACACAACATTATGTGTGGAGGAAAAATGGAACAGCTCACCAACATCAACACCTCATTCCCACCGTGAAGCATGGTGGAGGGAGCATCATGGTTTCGGGCTGTTTTGCCTCAGGGCCTGGACAACTTGCAATCATTAATGGAAAAATGAATTCAAAGGTTTATCAGGATGTTTTGCAAGAAAAGCTGAGGCCGTCTGTCAGACAGTTGAAGCTAAAAAGAGGATGCATGCTGCAACAGGACAATGACCCAAAACACAGAAGTAAATCAACTTCAGAATGGTTGCATAAGAACAAAATACACGTTCTGAAGGGACCAAGTCCTGACATTGAGATGCTGTGGCATGACCTCAAGACAGCGATTCATGCCAGACATCCCAGGAATCTGAACTGAACTGCAGCAGTTTAGTAAAGGGGAGTGGTCCAAGATTGATCCTGATCGATGTGCCAGGCTGATCTGCAACTACAGGAAACGTCTGGTTGAAGTTATTGCTGCCAAAGGGGAGTTAACCAGATATTAAATGTGATGGTCCAGTTACTTATTCCTCCCCTTCTATCATTGTTTGCATGTTATCCTCATTAAAAATATGAAAACCTATAAATGTTTGGGTGGTTTTAGTTAAAGCAGACACTGTTTTTTTCATTTGTGTCATTTTGACAAAGATCAGATCACATTTGATGGTGATTTTATGCAGAAATGTGAGAAATTACAAAGGCTTCAGATACAATCTAGCCAAGAAGCATGGACTCCGCGGACCCGGTTTGTGTTCCCCCCTCAGGGTAATGGTCACCGCCTTCAGCACCTGGTGGAGCAGGTCGTCTCGCTCCTACAGGAGGTGAAAGAGGCAGCAAGAAACCAGGAGCAGGCCTTGTCTCACTTGTCAGCACAGATGGCTAAGATAATGCAACTGTTGCGAGGGAGAGAGGCCTCACCTGTGTCTCTGGAGATAGTTGCCCCATACCAGGTTCCTGTCTTGGGACCTTCTTCGTTCCTCGTGCCTCAACCCTATTTGTCTGATTCAGTTCTGTCTGATTCTGCCCCATTTGCTTCAGCTCTGTCTGACTCTGCCCCGTCTGACTCTGTTCAACCTGACCCTGCGCCGCCTGCTCGGCCTGTGCCTGCTCGGCCCGTGCCTGCTTGGCCTGTGCCTGCTCGGCTGGACCCCGAGTGCCCCGCCTGTGCCCCGCCTGTGCCCGAGCGTTCAGTGCCCGAGCCCTGGTCCTCCGAGCACCTGAGTCTGTTTCTGATTCTTTGTGACCCGCCTGATTCTTTGAGACCCGCCTGATTCTTTGTGACCCGTCTGATTCTTTGTGACCCCACCTGTGATCTCCAGCCCGACCTGCATACCTGACTCCTGCTTACCTGCATACCTGACTCCTGCATACCTGCATACCTGACTCCAGAGTGCCATGTGTCCTCCCGAGTCTTCCTGTGTCCTCCCGAGTCTTCTGAGTCATCCTGAGTTTTGCATAAGGCATACCAGTTCCCAAGTGCCCCTCCCGGCACCTGACTTCATCTTGGACTCTGTTCTGTCGCCGCCCACAGGAGTTTTTGGTCGCCGGGGGTCGTCCTTTAAGAGGGGGGGACAGACACACACAGATTTTCTGCCCTTGTGTTTTTCCTTCCACTGTGATTACCTGCTCCACCTGTGCCTCGTTGTGTTCCCTTTATAGTCTGTGTGTTTTCCCCTGTCCAGTACTAGATTGTAACCTCAAGATTGTAGCTATACCCCTGTGTGAGCAGTCTAGCGGTCCTAGTGTATTTTGTATATCAGTCTTCTCGTGTTTATGACCTTGGCCTTGTTTTTTGACCACGTCTTTTGGATTTTGTACCTCTGCCGGTGTTAATTAAACCCTTTTGAAACCTCTGCCTTTGTGGGGTTCTGCAAAGCCAGTCCTTCTGCCTGTTCCTGAAAAGTTTGGTTCCTGACACCAGGGTCCTAGCTTTGAAAACAAGTTGGTAGCGGAGCTTCTGGAAATGGGTGGCATTGTCAAGTTGCACACCACGCTCTACCACCCCATGGTACCATGGTACCACAGAGAGGTTTAACCAATCCTATTTGGTAACATGTTGAGATCTTTCCCCCTAGGTTGAAATACATGTGGCAACAAATGATTCAGTCAGTGACCTTTGTGTATAATTGTACTGCTCACAAAACAAGAAGATTTGCTTCTTTCTACCTGATGTTCAGGAGGGTCCCCTGATTGCCGGTCGACCTTATGTTCAAAAATTTCTCCATGATGACACCATTTGTGACTACAACACCTATGTAAAGTCACTCATGGATGATTTCCATTCCGCCAAAATCCTTGCCCAGGAAAACAGCACTGTTGAGCAGGTACATCAGTCAGAGCAATACAATAACAAAGTTACAAGGCTTACCTCTGTCGGTAGGAGAATGCTAGTAGCAAACAAAGGAGCCAGAGGCAAACTGCCTGTTTACAATGTTGTCACTTCTAAGCCCGTCCTTCACATCTACAGGATCAAAGACCTGGCCCAGAATGAACGCACAGTCCACTGCAAACTTTCTCTATCAAGTCAACTTCTTGCATTTGGACATGTCGCTTGATGTCTTGGGAACTCAACCCGCTGCTGGTGTTGTCACTGCTCCCGAATAGTCCAGTGGTTCCACGGTAGAGAGACCGCTTCAGCGGAGACTTCCCACCTTGACAATCCTCCAAGCGTCAGCAAATTCAGTCAAGACTGCACCGCATCCTGGGTCCACCAGCAGAAACCCAATGAGAGAGATGATCTGCCTCACCTGACGAGGCATCTTCTCCTGCCTCTGCTGGATGGGTTTGTGCTCCTTTGATCCCCTCCTATGAGTCATGCAGCCATCAAGGTGACCCTAATGACCTTCAAGAAACTGATCTGAGCCATAGACTTACTACACATTTTGGCAGAATCATTAGGCCAGTCTGTTGATTGAAAGACTCAGGTTGAATAGGTTTTCGGTGATGAGAGAGTTCAGTTGTTGCTGTCTGATTTCTCACTCTTTACTTGTTTCTTTTGGTAAAGTAATGTAAAGTAATTGCTGATTGTGATTCTATTTTTACTTGCTGCGACAGTGTCTAAACATTATATTTTAAATGCATATTGTAAAAGGTATTTTTGTGTGGTGTAAAAGGCAGCACGTTTTATCTAGCGGGTTTCCATGGCCCCTTAATCTTTGATGGCTTCTTTTGCCAATGAGTGTCCTTGTTGAAGTCTATCTATATGCTGTGTATTGGGTTAAGTCCACCAGCTCCGCCTTGTTTCTTCTTCGTTTGTCCCAGAAATATCCTATAAATGCTGTGCTGCGTCACTTCCTCGTCCCTTTTCATATATCTCACCGGGAAGAGGTCAGTTTATAATCTATTGTCCTCCTATATATCCTATATCTTTATTTTTATTTCTTTTGTATAAACAATGACTGTTGATGCACTCATGCATGTACTGTTTTAGCGCTGTTGTGGCATCTGGCATTGTTAGCTTTGCTCCGACAAAGATGTACGCTAACACGCTAATATGATGTATTTTTTTAGTGATTGGGCTGGGAATTCGCTGATTGTCATACTTATTGTTTCATTTTGTCAGAGAGAATAAATGGAGCGCGCCTCCAAACATAGTCCTGGTGTCTCGTGGGTCCTTCAGCTAACACCACACCAATGAAACATACACACGTGGACAAAAATGTTGGTACCCTTCGGTCAATGAAAGAAAAACTCACAATGGTCACAGAAAAAACTTTATTCTGACAAAAGTAATAATAAATAAAAATTCTATGAATGTTAACCAATGAAAGTCAGACATTGCTTTTCAACCATGCTTCAACGGAATTATTTAAAAAAATAAACTCATGGAACAGGCCTGGACAAAATTGATGGTACCCCTAACTTAATATTTTGTTGCACAACCTTTTGAGGCTATCACTGCAATCAGACGATTCTTGTAACTGTCAATGAGACTTGTGCACCTCTCAGCAGGTATTTTGGCCCACTCCTCATGAGCAAACTGCTCCAGTTGGTTCTGGTTTGAAGGGTGTCTTTTCCAGATGGCATGTTTCAGCTCCTTCCAAAGATGCTCAATAGGATTGAGGTCAGGGCTCATAGAAGGCCACTTTAGAATAGTCCAATGTTTTCATCTTAACCATTCTTGGGTGTTTTTAGCTGTGTTTTGGGTCATTGTCCTGTTGCAAGACCCATGACCTGCGACTGAGACAAAGCTGTCTGACACTGGCCTGCACATTTCTCTCTAGAATCCCTTGATAGTCTTCAGATTTCATTGTACCCTGCACAGATTCAAGACACCCTGTGCCAGATGCAGCAAAGCAGCCCCAGAACATAACAGAGCCTCCTCCATGTTTGACAGTAGGGACAGTGTTCTTTTCTTGATATGCTTCATTTTTCCGTCTGTGAACATAGAGCTGATGTGCCTTGGCAAAAAGTTCCATTTTTGTCTCATCTGTCCATAGGACATTCTCCCAGAAGCTTTGTGGCTTGTCAACATGTAGTTTGGCATATTCCAGTCTAGCTTTTTATGATTTGTTTTCAACAATGGTGTCCTCCTTGGTTGTCTCCCATGTAGTCCACTTTGGCTCAAACGACGGATGGTGCGATCTGACACTGATGTTCCTTGAACATGGAGTTCACCTTGGATCTCTTTAGAAGTCTTTCTGGGCTCTTTTGTTACCATTCGGATTATCCGTCTCTTTGATTTGTCATCAATTTTCCTCCTGCGGCCACATCCAGGGAGGTTGGCTACAGTCCCATGGATCATAAATTTCTGAATAATATGTGCAACTGTAGTCACAGGAACATCTAGCTGCTTGGAGATGGTCTTATAGCCTTTACCTTTATCATGCTTGTCTATAATTTTCTTTCTATTCTCCTGCACTCTTTCCTTCGCTTCCTCTGGTCCATGTTGAGTGTGGTACACACCATGTCACCAGACAACACAGTGACTACCTGAAGCCCTATAAATAGGCCCACTGACTGATTACAAGATTGTACACACCTGTGATGCTAATTAGTGCACACACCTTGAATTAACATGTCCATTTGGTCACATTATTTACAGTCTTTTCTAGGGGTACCATCAATTTTGTCCAGGCCTGTTCCATGAGTTTATTTTTTTTAAATAATTCTGTTGAAGCATGGTTGAAAAGCAATGTCTGACTTTCATTGGTTAACATTCATAGAATTTTTATTTATTATTACTTTTGTCAGAATAAAGTTTTTTCTGTGACCATTGTGAGTTTTTCTTTCATTGACCAAAGGGTACCAACATTTTTGTCCACGTGTGTAAGTCCACCAGTCACACCAGCACCCTCTGCTGCAAGGTCCGGATTATCTATCAATGTTGTCAAAGAATTTACTACACATGTTTTCCCAAACATCTTCTTCAAGATACTCCATGTTTTAGTAACATTGGTAGATAGTAAATTATCTTTAATAAGTGGTCGTTTTCTGCCTCACCTGTCTAATAAATGTATAGATGAGAATGGTTTTCAAAGTGCCTTCATCATGTTCATCATGTTCAACTGCACATATGGATGATCGCACATTTTGGAAGCTGTACGATATCAAGTTTTAACTTGGGCATCCTTCCAGTCTGATTGTTTGGACTTAAGAACCCAAAGAGCATAAAGACACATTTTAATTGTCACAAAATTATGGTTATGATAGTCACCTAGTCACATTAATGTGAAAAAGTAAAATAAAAAGCAAATTCTTTTAATCTAAATTACACATTATTACATGAATCATTTTACAACAGGAAGTCAAATAAAATAAAAATTAAAAAAGTGCTTCAAAAATGACACAGCCTGAATGATGTTCTAGTCATAAATAAAGCCTTTGGAGGCAGCAAGTACGTAAATTGTGCGCTCTTCCAGACGCTACTCGTTACACCCTCCCAGCTCTGCGTGTGTCACATGTGCATTCAGTCCATCTGCCGTGCGTGTGCGCCGTCATCAGAGCGAGAGGCTGCAGCAGGTATTTGCATCTACCCCAGTAGCAGCCGCACAGCCAGAATAGCCTTTGTGGATTATATATATTTGCGGAGCTGCTTTGAACAGCGGAACGGGACGCTTCCTCGCTGCTTTTACCAAATGAACAACAGGGTATGGGAACTATACAAACCCGGGGACGGAATTACAACTGTAGTGCTCGGCATTATGACCTGATTACCGGCTAAATCTTCAGGACAGAGCCCGCTCCAACGGCCCACACTCGGGTAAGACTCCCTCGGTAATCCGCTCATGCATGTGGGCGCTGCGTGTATGACGACTAAAGCAGATCCAGTGACAAACGAATGATGAATTCACTTCTCACCTGGTGCCGTGTTGGCGTTGTGTCATAGTTAGGCTAACTACAGAGCTCTTCAAATGGAGTCAATCCCATGGGCTCACAGCCGGACAGCTCCCTGCGCTGGGTCTCATGGGTGCTGCTGAGGAGAGGGCCCTCTATATCACTTCTCTGCTTTAGGAGCCTATATTTTACTTCTGTTTCTTCAAGAAATGACAGACAGATTAGTTTTAACCTAATTGGTGTCTGTGATACCACTTTGTTCCACAAGATGGAAAAGTTTAGCTTAAAATGTAAAGCAGAAACTCCTTTTTAAAGATGCTATATATATATATATATATATGTACATATATACATTAATTTATAAATAAAGTGCACATAGCGTGTGAATGAAACCTAGATCACAAACACATCGTTTTCTATCAATGTCAGGCTGTTCAACATTGACTGAAGGTTACGCAATAATTAATGACCCTGAAAGATATCCTGAAACCCTATATATTCTGTCCTGTATACCGGTCATGTGATCAGAGCCTGGGGTCATGTGATCCAGCCAGAGGCAGACTGTAGTGAACTACTGTAGGTAGAGCCCATGAATGTAGCAGCCGATGTAAGTCTACATGTAGCAGACTCCAGCCTGATTGTGGCTGTTTTCTGGTCTGGTTCCGGGACAGTCCCCATGCAGTTCAGTTCCTTGACTTCATCAGCACTCTTCTCGGCTGATTTTGTAGGAACAGTGTAATAAATACACTGGGCGGCAGTGGCAGTAGCTCAGTGGGTTGAGCGGTCGTCTTTCAACCGGAAGGTAGGCGGTTCAATTCCCGCTCTCCCCACAGTTCATACTGTCGTTGTGTCCTTGGGCAAGACACTTAACCCACCTTGCCTCCAGTGACTGTAACACTGGTAATGTAAGTCGCTTTGGATAAAAGCGTCTGCTAAATGAATAAATGTAAATGTAAATGTAAATAATGAATGGCTTGTGCTTCCCTCAGGAGATATATCTACTAAAACTGACTTTATTTTTGTCATTCAAATTTTGATGTAATGATATGATGCAATGGCACAGATACTTGAAATATATAGTATATATATATATATATATATATATATATATATAAATTATGCTTCTTCAAGATACTCCATGTTTTAGTAACATTGGTAGATAATAAATTATCTTTAATAAGTGGTCATTTTTTGCCTCATCTGTCTAATAAATGTATAGATGAGAATGGTTTACAAAGATAAATAGTGTATAAGCTAAAAAAAACTATGCATTGAATATATAACAACAGGGTGAACAGCAGCAGGCTCAGCACGCAGCCCTGGGGGGAGTGAGTGCTCAACAAAATGACATCAGAAGTGTTGTTTCCTGCCCCCATAGACTGAAGTCTGTTTGTAATGAAGTCAAACAGCTAGTTACACAGGAGGATGTTTTAGTCTAGGGGGGTCAGTTTATTTACCAGATGCATTGGGATGATGGTATTAAATGCGGAGCTTAAGTCCAAAAACAAAATCTGCACATGAGTGTTCTTTCCTTCCAGATGCTCTAGGCTCTAATGGAATACAGAGGCAAATGTAGACAAACTGGTACGGATCGAAGGTAAGGGGGAGACTGTAGACAATGGGGTCCTTAACCAGCCTCTCAAAGCACTTTATCATAATAGAAGGAAGTGGGGTGGGAATCATTTAGGGAGGGGATTGGAGATTTTTTGGGCACCACTATAATTATGGCCGTCCTGAAGCATAAATGGACCACAGCCTGGTGCAGTGAGATGTTAAAGATGTCGGTAAGAACCCCAGTCAGCTGGTCAGCACATTCTTTAGGCACCCTTTCTGAAATGTTGTTGGGGCGGCCGGAGAGGCTGCTTATCCAGGGCGAGAGATGGGTTTCCTCCCAGGAGTTGAGTTATGTGCCTCAAACCTCCCAAAAGTGTCGGGGGGGAGGAGTAGCTTTATAGTCAATAATAGTTTGGATACCTTGCCTAGTGTTTGTGGGGTCATTAAAGAAGTCCTGCACTTTTTGACCATCGGCACGCTTTGTGACTCTACTGGCATGGTTTAGATTGGCTCTCGCTGATTTAAACACCATCATGTCGCCAGACTTAAAAGCAACATACCGAGCTCGTAGCATAGCTACGTCTCACCTCTCTCGTACCACTTGTATGTGCTGACCGTCCATAGAAGCTGCCTTAAACATAGTCTGTACACTCGAAGCAATCTTGTAAAAGCTCCTGCCGGCCAAACCCTCACCTGCTTCACTGCAAGCTTTCTCCTAACCATTAAATTATCACACAGATCCAATTATACTTATTTAGCTTAAACAATTCTCATAAGATCTCCCTTCTTCCACATAACACATATGGTTAACTAGTCGTACCTTCATTTAACAATGTTACAACATATAAGAATATATATAATAATATTTATAATAATATAATACTTAATCTCAGTTCTTCTACCATAGAACTGATCATTTTACTCTTCTTCTTCTTCATCTGAGCCTCCTGTTATATTCAAATCTAAAAGGCATATTCAACACTGCCACATCTCTATCTTGCTCAAAGCTTTGCTGGAAACCCCTTATGATGACGTAGTTGCGACCCCACGTGTTACATGGAACTTTCCAGTGTTCAGTTTGAATTTGTCAACTGAGAAAAAACCCCACAAAGATTACCGTAGATCAAGTGTTTTTCAACCAGTGTGCCACGGTACACTAGTGTCCTGTGAGAGATCGTCAAATTATTCTATTTCACCTGATTGGTACTCTAAGAGTACATTTACACGCTCTTCCACTAGAGGGCAGTATCGCACTAAATACGAAAGTACATAGTCATCCTGCGAGTGAGACAACGCAGCAGGTTATCCATCGAAGGTAATATTGTTGGATAAATATTTGAAAAGAAAAAGTAGTCCATCTGACCTGGAGACTAGATTTTCCATCCATCCATCCATCCATCCATCTTCTACCGCTTATCCGGGGCCGGGTCGCGGGGGCAGCAGTCTAAGCAGAGACGCCCAGACTTCCCTCTCCCCAGACACTTCCTCCAGCTCTTCCGGGGGATACCAAGGCGTTCCCAGGCCAGCCGAGAGACATAGTCCCTCCAGCGTGTCCTAGGTCTTCCCCGGGGTCTCCTCCCGGTGGGACATGCCCGAAACACCTCCCTAGGGAGGCGTCCAGGAGGCATCCGAAACAGATGCCCGAGCCACCTCAGCTGGCTCCTCTCGATGTAGAGGAGCAGCGGCTCTACTTTGAGCACCTCCTGAGTGACCGAACTCCTCACCTTATCTCTAAGGGGGCGCCCCGCCACCCTGCAGAGAAAGCTCATTTTGGCCGCTTGTATCCGGGATCAAAGCTCATGACCATAGGTGAGAGTAGGAACGTAGATTGACCGGTAAATTGAGAGCTTTGCCTTACAGCTCAGCTCCTTCTTCACCACGACAGACCGGTACATCGACCGCATCACTGCAGAAGCTGTACCGTACTGTCAATTTCACGTTCCCTCCTTCCCTCACTTGTGAACAAGAACCCAAGATACTTGAACTCCTCCACTTGAGGCAGGATCTCTCCACCAACCTGAAGGGGGCGAGCCACCCTTTTCCGACTGAGAACCATGGTCTCAGACTTGGAGGTGCTGTCCCACTGAAGATCCTGGCTTGATGGAACCAACAGGACGACATCATCTGCAAAAAGCAGATCCTGTGGTCCCCAATCCAAACTCCCTCCGGCCCCTGGCTGCGCCTAGAAATCCTGTCCATAAAGATAATGAACGGGACCGGTGACAAAGGGCAGCCCTGCCGGAGTCCAATATGCACTGGGAACAGGTCTGACTTACTGCCGGCAATGCGAACCAAGCTCCTGCTCCAGTCGTACAGGGACCGGACAGCCCTTAGCAAAGGGCACCGGACCCCATGCTCCCAGAGCACCCCCCACAGGGCGCCACGAGGGACACAGTCGAATGCCTTCTCCAGATCCACAAAACACATGTGGACTGGTTGAGCAAACTCCCATAAACCCTCCAGCCCCCTGGAGAGGGTATAGAGCTGGTCCAGTGTTCCACGACCGGAACGAAAATCGCATTGTTCCTTCTGAATCCGAGGTTCAACTATCGGCCGCATTCTCCTCTCCAGTTCCCTGGCATAGATTTTCCCGGGGAGGCTGAGGAGGACTAGATTTTCATTATATTTAAATAAATATAGTTTTTGTGCCATTTCTTTTTTTGGTGGTGGGCCATGTGACTTTTGTAATAAAAAATGTGTGCCGCGGCTCAAAAAAAGTTGGGAAACACTGCCGTGGATCATATCAAAACAATTGAATGCGGCCTAAACTTTTATTAATTTCCCTTAATTATCCTCTTATTAATACTCTAAGTTAGTCCGTAAAATGTCTATTTCTAGTCTCTTATTCTTTTGGTCCTTTCAATTTGAAGTTTACCATCTTTACTACTCATTGTTACACTTTATAATAACTTGTCAAGTCCTCTTTACTGTCATTATTTCCTTTTCCTTCTAATGAACAAGAATACATACCTCTGCAGCATAATTAACCATATCATCTCTGTACATTAAGAAAAATTCCTCTTGTTCAATAACTAACCATCTTGATAATGTCTACCCATGTTTTAACCCCTTTTAGATCTAATAAGTCTATACTTAATTCCCCTAAAATGCAGACAAAGAATAACCTCAAATTTTCCCTGAAACTACATAATATCTTACCTATGTTTTTAACTTAATCTGTAAAACTCAGTTTTACCACCAGGTGCTAAATACAATAAACCAGTTTGTTTTTGTATTTTTTCCATATTAATTTAAACGTAACATAAAAACGATTTATCAATTACTATTTTCATGTTTCCACTAATTTGGCATTCAGTAGCCACATATAGAATTCACCTCACTCAATGTTAAACAGAAACTGTAACCATCAAGTATAAAATCAAATTAATGTGTCTCTCTTTATTTATTCAAATTCACCAAATTGCAAACAGTAATTATCATTACTGTTCATTCAATAAAATGTAACATCTCAACCTCTTTTTTTCTATTTCTTTAGGTTACAAAGATGTAAAGTTTGGTCAAAACCAAAACAAAATTCAAATTCAAATCTGTTCAAAAGGACCTTGTGTTAGTCCCGCGAGCCATTGGCATATGCTCTTAAACGTTAACAATTCACCTTGTTAGTTTAACAAATATCTTTTTATTTACTTATTTCTCATTAACTCTCAATTTTTCAAATAAACCTTTAAGAATGTTTTGACAGTTTGAACTGTTTGAACAAATAGATATGTTTTTAATCATCAAAACCAGATTACCAATTTACCTTCCAATCTTTATTGTATAGATGACACTATACCTTAATTATAAAGTAACAAAATAAATAATGATTATTATTTATTTTGAACTATCTTCATTTCAATTTTCCCATTACTTAAACTTTAAGTTTTTCTTCTCAAAAAACATATTCAATCTCATTAATTAATAAATATTTAGTTTACCAAATCATGTTTCATAGATTCAATAAAACTCAAATGTGGACTACATTAGTATGAACAGACCTGTCAGAAGGTCAAACAGTTTTCATAATTAAGTATCATAAACTTTATTTAACACATCAGTTCAGTGCAGACTGTCTCTGTCACTGACATTTCTAACTCAGTATTTTTCAACATTAAAAAGTTTGTTTAATGTAAAGGCTTCCATCTGTGGAGCTAAAAAAAAACAAAAACCCAAAACAAAACATTTCTAGCTCCGGGAAGTGAGCATGAAGGGGGGTGCTGTGAAGCCCCTGTTACCTTGACTTGCATAGAATGTTATCTTGTGTTTAAACATTCCTCGTGAATCCAAACAGTGGTTGTTTTGAATCCACTTGCTCCATTATTCATCAAAACCAAACCAGAAAAATACATAAATGTTTCTTTTCTTTACTTAGGTTTTGGTAACTTTGTTTTCTTTTAAATGCGAGCTTATGGCCCAACTATAAGGTTATATTATCTTTATAAACTTACTCTGCGCAATTCAAATTTAAATTCTTCCAATTACAAAGTAATCATTTTTATTCTTTTATTGGCGTTATACCGTGTGTTTGAACCACACTGATATTAAGGACCTCTATTAGTTCTCGTACTGATAGATACACAAAATTGTTTAGCAAAACATCAATCACTACTTTTATTTTGGATCCAAGTGTTGGATCTTTAACTTCTTCAAACCTTTAATGTTCACACTGCCGTGTCACATAAAATACAAAACCAACTCTGTTCTTTACCAGAATACTCATTATTTTCTCTCATAAACCAAAATCACATCCTCCTCTGTAGATGTGTGTCTCACGTGTCCGTGTTTGTGTCTGTGTCTTTATGTGTGTATTTACATGTGTTTATGTGTCTTTATTTACATGTATCTTTATGTGTCTTTGTGTGTTTATGTACCTGACCTGTTAGTTGAAGCGGTCAGTTATGAGGTCATTCCCTCGTCTCTCGTCTGGACCCAGTTTCGACCTCCTCCTCCTCCTCTCAGTGCCCTCTCGTCTGTCACGCCCACCTCCACCTCGCTCTCGTCTCCATGGCAATTGTGCATTTTTCCTCAGAGAAATACATTACATTCATATTAATTTCAAGTTTCATCCAATTTACAAACATACTTTACAAATTCCTTTTTGGTCAATTTCAATAGATAAAATTTAAAATAAACGTTTGTCTGAATTTGTTTATCTTACCGCTTCCGTGTTGCTTTTCAGCCGAAAAAGAACAGGTGGGAGGTGGGGTGCAGAGGAAGTTTGGAGAGGGCACTGTTGTCCGAGCGGTAGGGTTGGGCGATGTCATCTAAATCGGCAGCTGACGATGTGTACAGTAAAACTTCGCGATGGATGATGATATCTTCAAGGGGGGTGGGGGGTGTGGGGAAGGGGGTAAATAATAACATTTTCGTTATTATTTATTATATAATTATTATTTGTTATCTTACTTTATTACTTTATTTATTTTATTTCCCAACTAATGACTCATCCGGCATTTCCAATAGGTTGCAAGTAAGGGGAAAAAGTAGCTTCCTTCAACTTAAGAAGAGCTGTGAATTTTAAGCAATTTTTATTTTAATATCTCTTTACATATTTTTTTCTATTTAAAAGCAATAATTTTGTTATTTTACTAACTCAACTAATGACTCATCCGCGCTTTACAAAAGTTTGCACGTAAGAGAGTTATGTGAGCAGCGAGATTATGAATGGAGTGAGGAGCAGATTTTTTAAAAGTCGTTGTGGTTTTCACTCGCTCCGAGAGCGCTCCACTGCCGCTCCATCACGAGTACAATTCATAACGGGCCGGCACATTATAACTACATTTTAGCCAGAACTAAAGCTTAGATCGGCTCAAAAAAAATCAAGCTCGACCCTACCCGAGCCCGTGCACCCGAGAGACCGGCCCTGCCCGACACATTAACTTTAATTATGAGCCCGAGCCCGATTTAAACCCCACCATTTTTTAATACGTGGGCGTTCTGAGGAGAACGAGCCTGTAATGACTAATGAGCTCAGCTCAATAATCTGCAGGCGCGCGCTCATGAACCCACCTGTAAAATGATGTTCATTCAAATCCAGCTCAGACATTACATAAATCTGTAGCTTACTATACTTGTTGTATTTATGTTTAAATATTATATTATTATTTTAAATTTCATCTGATTATGATAGACTATAAGTGCAAAGATGCGAGTGGGTCAGAAATGATTTTGGTGGTTATATTTAGTTTAATATTAAGTTTTGTTTTGTAAAAAGCCTCTCTTTCGTTTTGTACAAATTGTCCCTTAATTTTAATAAAGGTTTTTTTCGGCCAATTGCATGTATTTAATAAATAAGAAGCAAATAAGTAGACTATGAGGCCGCGGAAGCGATCGCTTTCATTGCTCATGAACTGGAGCACGTCTCAAATAAACTGATACTCAGCAGGTTTGCCTTACAGACATGAGAAATATGTAGCCTAATATGTGTAGAGACGAAAAGATTTAAATAAGCATAGTGCAGTGTTCAGAACTCACACGGTAAACAACCAGCTTGATACAGATGGATCACTATTTTAGCAGTTAGCCGCAAATTTCCTCAGCTCGAAGCTGGTGCGGTGTTTCTGATATCAGTGAGCGAGGAGTGGAGCGGGGAGCGGGAGATGGAAAACCCGGAGCTGGAGCTGGAACGGAGTGATTCTTGAATGCATAATGCGTGGAGGATAATTGTGCCGATGGACGATGATCTCGGCACAACCCTACCGAGCGGAGGGAGGCCGAGACCTAGATGCTCACAGAAAACATTTATACAAAATACAAATGATTAGTGTTTTGAAGTACATGTGTACTTCTATCAAAATGTCTTCTCTACTTCTGTTTTCTCAAACTAGAAAAATAGCTTATGGAAGCTACCTTTCTGTCTCATGATGTTCAAACTTTCTTTAAACGCAAAAACATTACTTTTGTTCTGATTCACATCATTAGATTCATTCTTCATCCAACAATGGCCCATTCATAACACATTTATTCTCTCACACACACCTTTTGTCTTTAACTCTTTAGGTCAACAATTCTCAGTATAAGCCCCGTCACTTCTTGTGGGCTTTTTTTTTTTTTCTTTACCGCTTCACACGCAGTGAACGTAGGCCTACGTCTTCCTATATGTCACGTCCAACGCGACTGGACTCCAATCTCACCATTAACCATAGGTTTCGGCAGGGTCTCGATTAAAGAGTCAGCTCGAGCTACCTTGTGCATATCCCACACTTCCCGTGTGAATATCGCACCACAAACCGACATTCGTAGTTAGATCAGACAGTTTTAATGCGGCGTATTAGGATTCGTGAATATTTATCTGAAGTAAATCATGAGCTTCCCAGACCAGCTCTTTTGACCCCATACTCCTTCTTGTAATTAGGTGCCCTATCTATCTCATAGATTCCGCACTCGTCACGGCCAATGAACTAATCGCGCGGGTCCGTTTCAAGAAACACCATAAAGACTTACAGAGCATAGGGTATCATAGGGTAACTTAATTCTAGCAAGACAACAATCTTTAACACAGATTAATCTCAGAAAATCCCATTTACAATCTCACCATAAACCACACAGGCAGGGTCTCAATTGAAACATGCTTTTTCCGGCTTTTAATCTCACCATAAACCATACAGGCAGGTTCTCGATTTTGCGTTATCAGCGCCTGGCGATCTCCTACGTTTGCCAACTTCATGGAAACACATCAACTAGGGTGACAGTAGCTCAGTGGTAGAGCGGGCGTCCTTCAACCGGAATGTAGTAGGTTCGATTCCCGCTCGCCCCACTGTTCATACTGTCGTTGTGTCCTTGGGCAAGACACTTAACCCACCTTGCCTCGTATGAATGTGTAAGAATGTTGATGGTGTTGGTCGGAGAGGCCGTAGGCGCGGAATGGCTGCCACGTCTCTGTCAGTCTGCCCCAGGGCAGCTGTGGCTACAGATGTAGCTTACTACCACCAGTGTGTGACTGTGGAGTGAATGAATAATTGATATGTAAAGCGTCCTTGAGCTCTGGAAAGGCGCTATATAAATATAACTATAATTAAAGCCGCAAGCGGCGATAAAGGCCCTCGCCTCCCTTGAGACCGCGGGGACACATATATTCGGAGGATTGCATGTCGTGCTTTAAAGCAAATTTGGAGCTGTTTAGATGAAAACCCTTTAGCACAAAGTGTACGATTTAGGTGGTCATGTATTCCACCCAACATAGATTTTCTGTTGAGTTTACGGTATGGCTGTAATAAACTTTTCTGTTTGCCCTAAGGTGTCCTATGGATGTACCAAGTTTTGTATTTCTACATTGGAAAAATTTACTTTCATTTTCCATAGAACCAATTATTTTGACTTTTCTAGGGTCGCCACTGAGTCATTTTCCTATTTTTTTCAGGGACTTCAAATACATACATTTTTGCCGGGCTTGAAGTCTGGGACCAATAAAAATGACTTTTAGTTGTTGGTTTACTGGTCAAATTGAAAATCATTTTTCAGAAAAATTATAATAAAAATATATACCAAATTATAATAAAATAAAATATACCTCGAGCAAAAACGACAAGAAAAACGCCTGTCTATTTTACACACATGTGTTTAGCTCATTTTGCCCAAGTTTGGTGTCTGTGGAATGAAGCAGCTATTTTCTGTTGTTTTTAAAAGAGAGGTTGTATTCTAAGTCGGTTCACATCTTCAATTTAAAATGGCCGCCTTCCCGTGTGTGATAAGGTGTGGTCCCCTTTGGCTTTTTTGTTCATAAGCCCATACTGGATGTGTGTACCAAGTTTCATTTGCCTACGACAAACTAAGATTTTCACTTCCCATTGACTTTCCACATATTTGGGACGTTGCTATGGCAACACATTTATAGATAGGGGGTGGTTGTCATTGACTTTTATGCTCCTCATGACATAGGAGATATGTGTACCAAATTCCATGTCTCTATGACAAACTAAATTCTTGGGTCCCATTATAAGTTTGTAGGGGCGCTGGAGAGCCATTTCTAAAGATAACCCTTTTATTTACATATCTTTGTGTTCAGGTCATGAATGTGCACAAACGCCTTTTTGGGTCCGACTTGATCCGAGAAGGCGTTTGAGAGTTAAGAGACATTTTATTTTCACAAAATGGCCACCTCGTTACAGGCTTGCCACACCCATACCGATAAGATATCAACAATAAAGTCACAAATTTGGTTGGCACACGTGTCTAGATGATACTCACCAAATTTGGGCCCATTTAAATTAAAACACAATGGTTTGCATCTTCTTGCGCAAGGTGCGATTTTAGTGGCCATGCGTTTCACCCACATGGCGGACTTCCTGTTTAGTTTAGGTGTGGCTGTCATAGACTTTTCTGTTTGCCCTGAGGTGTCCTATTGATGTACTAAGTTTCATTTTCTACGTTGGAAAAAGTTACTTTCACTTTCCATAGGCCCAATGTATTTTGACTTTTCTAGGGTCGCCACTGAGTCATTTTCATTTTTTTTTCGGGACTCAAATACATATATTTTTCGCCGGGCTTGAAGTCTGGGACCAATAAAAATGACTTTTAGTTGTTGGTTTACTGGGTCAAATTGAGAATCATTTTGCAAAATTATAATAAAAAAATATATACCGAATTATAATAAAAAAATATATAACTCGAGCAAAAAAGTCTAGAAAAACACTTGTCTCTTTTACATACATGTGTTTAGCTCATTTTGCCCAAGTTTGGTGTCTGTGGAATGAAGCAGCTATTTTTTGTTGTTTTTAAAAAGAGTGTATTCTAAGTCGGACCAAATTTTCAATTCAAAATGGCCGCCTTCCCGTGTGTGATAGGGTGTGGTCCCCATTGGCTTTTTGTTCATAAGCCCATGGTGGATATGTGTACCAAGTTTCATTTGCCTACAACAAACTAAAAATTTCACTTCCCATTGACTTTTTCCACATATTTGGAACGTTGCTATGGCAACACATTTATAGATAGGGGGTGGTTGTCATTGGCTTTTATGCTCGTCATGACATAAGAGATGTGTGTACCAAATTTCATGTTTCTATGACAAACTAAATTCTTGGGTCCCATTATAAGTTTGTAGGGGCGCTGGAGAGCCATTTCTAAAGATAACCCTTTTATTTACATATCTTTGTGTTCAGGTCATGAATGTGCACAAACGCCTTTTTGGTTCCAACTCGATCCGAGAAGGCGTTTGAGAGTTAAGAGACGTTTTATTTTCACAAAAATGGCCACCTCGTTACAGGCTTGCTACACCCATACCCGATAAGATATCAACAACAAAGTCACAAATTTGGTTGGCACGTGTCTAGATGATACTCACCAAATTTGGGGCCATTTAAATTAAAACACAATGATTTGCATCTTCTTGCGCAAGGGGTGCGATTTTAGTGGCCATGCGTTTCACCCCACATGGCGGACTTCCTGTTTAGTTTAGGGTGTGGCTGTCATAGACTTTTCTGTTTGCCCTGAGGTGTCCTATTGATGTACTAAGTTTCATTTTCTACGTTGGAAAAAGTTACTTTCACTTTCCATAGGCCCAATGTATTTTGACTTTTCTAGGGTCGCCACTGAGTCATTTTTCATTTTTTTTTCGGGACTTCAAATACATATATTTTCGCCGGGCTTGAAGTCTGGGACCAATAAAAATGACTTTTAGTTGTTGGTTTACTGGGTCAAATTGAGAATCATTTTGCAGAAAAATTATAATAAAAAATATATACCGAATTATAATAAAAAAATATAACTCGAGCAAAAGTCTAGAAAAACACTTGTCTCATTTACATACATGTGTTTAGCTCATTTTGCCCAAGTTTGGTGTCTGTGGAATGAAGCAGCTATTTTTGTTGTTTTTAAAAAAGAGGTGTATTCTAAGTCGGACCAAATTTTCAATTCAAAATGGCCGCCTTCCCGTGTGTGATAGGGTGTGGTCCCCATTGGCTTTTTGTTCATAAGCCCATGGTGGATATGTGTACCAAGTTTCATTTGCCTACAACAAACTAAAAATTTCACTTCCCATTGACTTTTTCACATTTTTGGGACGTTGCTATGGCAACACATTTATAGATAGGGGTGGTTGTCATTGGCTTTTATGCTCGTCATGACATAAGAGATGTGTGTACCAAATTTTATGTCTCTATGACAAACTAAATTCTTGGGTCCCATTATAAGTTTGTAGGGGCGCTGGAGAGCCATTTCTAAAGATAACCCTTTTATTTACATATCTTTGTGTTCAGGTCATGAATGTGCACAAACGCCTTTTTGGTTCCAACTCGATCCGAGAAGGCGTTTGAGAGTTAGAGACGTTTATTTTTCACAAAATGGCCACCTCGTTACAGGCTTGCTACACCCATACCCGATAAGATATCAACAACAAAGTTACAACTTTGGTTGGCACACGTGTCTAGATGATACTCACCAAATTTGGGGCCATTTAGATTAAAACACAATGATTTGCATCTTTCTGCGCAAGTGCGATTTTAGTGGCGCGTTTCACCCCACATGGCGGACTTCCTGTTGAGTTTAGGGTGTGACTGTCATTGACTTTTCTGTTTGCCCTGAGGTGTCCTATGGATATACCAAGTTTCATTTTTCTGTGTTGAAAAAACTTACTTTCACTTTCCATAGGCCCAATGTATTTTGATTTTGTAGGTCGCCACTGAGTCATTTTTCGTTTTTTTTCGGCGACTTCAAAAACATACCATTTTTGCCGAGCTTGAAGTCTGGGACCAATAAAAATGACTTTTTGTGCATGTTCACTGGGTCAAATTTAGGATCATTTGGTCACAATAAAGATTAAAAAAAAAAAAAAAAAAATCCGAGCAAAAACAATAGGCCCTCCCGGCCATCACCGGCTCGGGCCTAATAATAATCCCAAAACTACTACTTCCGGAAGCTTTGGGTTTATTAACCACACAGCAGTGGGGGCGGCAGTAGCTCAATGGTAGAGCGGCCGTCCTTCAACCGGAAGGTAGTAGGTTCGATTCCCGCTCGCCCCACAGTTCATACTGTCGTTGTGTCCTTGGGCAAGACACTTAACCCTGTAAAGCCTGACACATAAAAAAAAAATGGCCAGAAACTTCTAATTTTTTGAAACCGAGAGGTTTATTAAACATTTTAGGAAAATCAAAAAAAATGTAAATATCATTTTGTTTCTGAGATATTTTTTGTATCAAATATGATACACTGGCCGTTTGTTGATAAATTAGAGGTCTCAGAAACTCAAGTAGCATATATGATACAAATGGTTTTATAGGGTTAACTAGGGCTGGACAATAATTCAATATCAATATATATCGCAATATTTTTTTTTTCAATAAAGGTGATATGATTATTAAACACATTTTCAATATTTCAATATAATAATATATATTATAATAATAATATAACAGCATTTGTCACTGACTGATTAGCGCGCGCGGCCGTCAGAAAGAGCAGAACACCATGGCTACTTTTGTGATGACGTACACCGCAGAGTCACGAAACCAGTGCTCAGCACAGCAGTAGTAGGCTGACCTCCAACGCGGCAAATGTTAGCTACAAAATGAGCGCCCCTGACCCCTGTTTTTATTTCTAAAATTTTATGTAGTTTTATAGGAGGAGGTTTCATAGACTTGGCAAATTATTTTTAATTTATTATTTATTTATTTATAATTTTATAATTCATTTAAAATGAATTAACCTCAGAAGATTGTCGGTACAGACATCTGTTGTGGGCGTTATTGGCAGTTTTTATGAGGCTTTTATATTGTTCATATTGATATCGAAATTATATCGTATCGACCGAAATTAAGAAATATATCGTGATATAAAATTTGGCCATATCGTCCAGCCCTAGGGTTAACCCATCTTGCCTCCAGTGTCTGTAGCACTGGTGTATGAATGTGTGTGACTGTAGAGGTGTGTTTGGTGGTGGTCGGAGAAGGTTGAGCGCTGTTTGTGTGGCAGCCGCCATCTCTGTCTGCCCCAGGTGTGAATGTGTGTGAATGGGGTGAGTGGTAAGCACGTTGTAAAGCACTTTGTGATCTATATCTGTGAAAGGTGCTATATAAATAAAACTTACTTACTTACTTACTTACACACACACAAAAAAAATTAAACAGCTGTTTACCTGAATTGTAAGTCCAATTGTCCAGTTGTTCCACAGCCAGACTGTCCCTCTTTTTTTTTTTCAAAATCTCGTCATCACTTTTCACACAGACATAGTGGAGGTCTGGCCCATACTGCTTTAACAGCACAGCTTGGGACTTACAAGAAATGCTTTTTTTTGTGCATTTCTTCCGTGCACGTCAGCTCACCTCTTTGCATGAGAAACAAACGAGTATTGAGATCCGGCTCGAAGGACCAAATGTTATAAGAATTCTATATCCTTATATTATTCAGAGAGACACGGAGACAGATTATATTATAAAAAGCGAAAGGCCAGGTTTTATTCTTGCAAGAAGAAGCAAAGACACGCATATTAAAGGTACGGAAGTGAGTTTGCTTAAAGAAGTAAACAAAACATGAGATTTTATATCAATGCAGTGGGGGCTGTCAGTGGGAGGTGTATCTCTCATACACCCTCCCCAAGGCAGAAGTCCCCTGGCAAACCATGTCTCCAGTTATGTCTACTCCATGCTTGGACTAGCATGGAGGACATGACATGATTTGACATGACCTGTAGAGAACTATGAACGCCCAGTAACTATAAACAATAATAATAATAAAAATTATTTTAACACCAAATATGAAATTAAAAATTATTATAACACTGTGGCAAAGGGGGGTCCCTTTGCAACAAGTGTGATGCGGCAGACTAGTCCTCTTCCGCACACTTATAAAATTTTATAGCTTGGATGTCCGTTCAACCCAGGGCTTACATTCAAGATTCAAGATTCAAGATTTTTATTCGTCACATACAAAATTATATACAGCATATATAACCAGCAGTGAAATGTGAGTCAGGTCCGCTCCATGGACAGTGCAATTATTAAGGAAAACACACAGATGAAAATATGCATGAATATAGCTATGTAAGAATGAAATAAAAAGTAAACAATAAAAAATATAAGAATAGAATATAAAAAATGTGTATTGTGGGATTAAATCTAGATCGCAATATAATGTACATGAATGTAAACTGTAGACTTAAATATTAAGATGTACAGATGTACAGTGTGCATATATGCATTTAGGTGTGGTCTTAAATATTAAGATACACAGGAAGGTGCAAGAAGCAAATGTGCAAAAGGGTGACACTGTCAGTGTGTCTATGTGAGGTAGTGTATAATCCATCTAAAACCTATTCAAATCTGACTAAGACCTGTTCAAATGCATGAGGATGTTAAGAAGCTGGTTTAGAGTTCAAGAGCCTGATGGCCTGGGGGAAGAAACTCCTCCTGAGTCTCTCGGTTTTAGCCATCAGGCTACGGTAGCGCTTACCAGATGGCAGCAAAGTGAAAATATGATTACTGGGGTGGGTGGAGTCTTTGATGATTTTTGCAGCTCTACTTCTGCAGCGTTTGTGGTAGATGTCCTGCAGGGAGGGGAGAGCAGACCCTGAAATGTGCTCAGCTAAGCGCACAACTCTCTGCAGGGCTTTGCAGTCTTGACTGGAGCTGTTCCCATACCACACTGAGATACTTTGAGTCAATACACTTTCTATAGCTCCAGAATAGAAAGTTTTCAGGATAGCTGGTGAGACCCTGAATTTCCTCAGCTGTCGCAGATAGTACAGTCTTTGCCTGGCTTTATTAACCTGAGTTTGAGTGTGAGTAGTCCAAGTCAGGTCCTCAGAGATGTTTACACCAAGGTACTTGAAGCTACTCACCCTCTCCACAGGTGTCCCGCTTATCATGAGAGGAGTATAGGGCTGCTGCTGCCTCTTCCTGAAGTCCACAATCAGTTCTTTAGTTTTGCTCACATTCAGAGATAGACAGTTGTCCTGGCACCATGATGTTAATTTCTCTACCTCATCCAAGTACGCGGTCTCATTATTGTTGTGAATGAGGCCCAGAACCACAGTATCATCAGCGAATTTGATAATGGATGTGGAGCTGTGCAAGGACACGCAGTCGTAGAGAGAGTAGAGCAGGGGACTCAGGACACAGCCCTGTGGGGCTCCTACGTTCAGGGTGATGGAGCTGGAGGTGTACTGGCCTAGTTTCACCACTTGAGGTCTGCTGGTGAGGAAATCAAGGATCCAGTCGCAGAGTGAAGGATTCAGTCCAAGATCTGTAAGTTTGGAGGCTAGCTTTATGGGGACAATAGTATTAAAAGCTGAGCTATAGTCAATAAATAGCAGCCTTACATAGTTCCTGTTATTGCTGTCAATGTGTGTGAGAGAAGAGTACAGGATGTGAGAGATGGCATCATCTGTGGATCTGTTTGTGCGATAAGCAAACTGAAGAGGGTCCAAAGTATCCGGGATGGAGGAGCAGATGACGTTTTTAACCAGTCCCTCAAAGACCTTCATGACTATTGATGTGAGGGCAACTGGACGATAGTCATTCAGACAAGAGGGTTTATTGTTTTTTGGTACAGGGATGATGACCAATTTTTTGAATGAGGTGGGAACCACCGATGTGGCAAGAGACTCATTAAAAATGGATGTAAACAAACCAGCGAGCTGATCAGCGCAGGACCGCAGAACACGGCCAGAAATCCCATCAGGTCCAGCTGCATGTTCCTTACATTCACTCGCTTTACATTTACATTTACATTTATTCATTTAGCAGACGCTTTTATCCAAAGCGACTTACATTACATTACCAGTGTTACAGTCACTGGAGGCAAGGTGGGTTAAGTGTCTTGCCCAAGGACACAACGACGGTATGAACTGTGGGGCGAGCGGGAATCGATCCTACTACCTTCCGATTGAAGGACGGCCGCTCTACCACTGAGCTACTGCCGCCCTCCGCCCTCCGCTTTAGTGCCCTCCGAACCTCGTCCTCCGACACGGTGATCACATGATGATCGCTGCTCTGACTGCTGCTTCCTGACGCGCTGATTGGCAGACTGATTGCTTTCAAAGCGGCCGTAGAAAGTGTTAAGCTCATCAGCCAGCGACGGATCTGCTCTCACCTCTGTAGAGGATTTATTTCCAAAGTCACAGATGGTCCTTAGTCCTTGCCACATGCGTCGGGAGTCATTTAGCTGGAAATGTGACTCAATGCGTTCCCTGTGTCTGTGTTTTGCGGCACTTACTGCGTGACGGAGAGCATGGCACGATGCTTTGTACTCGCTCATGTTTCCCGACAGAAGACCGGCGTTGTAAGCAGCAGTGCGTTTGTTTATTGCTGCACGGATTGATCTGTCCACCCACGGTTTCTGATTAGAGAATGACCTTATAGTTATTGTGTCCGTAGCTTGTTCGGCTAGCGTGTTTACAAAGCTTAGCGCTACATCCGTGAACTCGCTGACGTCCAATGAGCTTGCGCGAAACATAACCCAGTCCACGTCATCAAGAGCCGCCTGTAACGTTGCTTCTGATTGGGCGGACCAACGCGTCACCACTCTTTGCACCGGAGGTTCTTGAACGAGCCGTTGTTTATATTCCGGTGATCTAAGCGGAGCGACCTGGACGGCGGCCGGACTCAGCGGCGCCATCTTATGTCTTATGTACATGTTCTTGGGGCAACATCCGGGTGCCATGTCTGAAACCTCTTTGATGTTTTTGTGTACAAACACTACACAACCTTCGTGGTTCTACACACTTTCAGTGCGTGGCTGTTGGTATTCTCGTTCCCTAAAGCATATTTCTACGCAGCATCAAGTGTAGCTTTTGAAACCCTGTTCCATGACAAAGCGGGAACGAGATGCTGCGCTTCAATGAAGCACTGTGGGCATGTCCGGAAGTCCTTTCAGATAAAGCTGACTTGAAGACCGCGAAGTTAAGTTAGTTTGACGTTGGACATTGCAGGGAACATGGTTGCAGTCAAGCAATCGGAGACGATCTAGAGGAAGGAGTGTCTATGGTGTGGGTCTGGTTCCAGAGACATATTAAGGAGATACAAAGGCTGCAGATCTGGGAAGCAAAGGAGGAACAAGTTACAGGAGGTTACAGACCCATCATCCTTCATCAGAGGAGTGTTTACTGAACAACATGGACCATCCCCTGCATTCAGCTTTTGAACAACAGAGAGCAACCAGTGGACGTCTGAGATCAGTGAGCAGCAGGTCAGAACAACCGAACAATCAGTCTGTGTATGGCAGACGATGTCTGAATCAGGTAATTTGAAGAGACCAAACAACTGAATTTTCCCTTGGGTATTAATAAAGTTGAATTGTTTTGAATATGGTTATATCTGGTAGTTTGGCTAAAGCATGAATGGACTGTGTAATTGGACTAATTGGTCCCGGGTACACCACAGTAGGGATTGATTTATTGACAGAAGTATGTCAGACTTTTGGTGGAATGATGCCCACTTTCAGTTGGTCAGAGCTGGAGCAGTTGACACATCTGCGTAACCTTTTATGTCAAACCTACAAAATCAAAATCAAGTTAGCCAAGAGCACAGTAGCTGTTTGTTAGTCCAAACATGTGGGGCTTGCTCTAGCGCTCTCCTTCTTCAACTGCTTTTGTCATGGGCCCATTGTTGTGTTTCATCATGCCCTCGGACTTCAGGCCAGTCTCAATCAATATTTCCATTCCCAACCATAAAAATATAGTTGTATTAACAATATCAATGGCAGCTGTGGCCGCCTGTTTCTCCTCTGTAAAATATACTACTGTATATAGGATATTATGGTTCATTTACAGCAGTAGATGGCATACTACAAAATAAGAAAAGTTAATATAACAGTGAGTAAATACTGCATGTTGTTATGATATCCAAGGGTTTTCAGTATATTTAAAGGCAAACACCACCTGTGTATACATACAGTATGTAGAAATATTAAAATATTTCAGTCATTTTTATATAAAATAATGGACTAAAAATTCAGCCTTTGTCTTGATCCCTACTTCTGGACTCCTTTTGTAATCTGGATGTGGAAGACATGGTATAATGCCATTTTGCAGCTATTTGTTGGTTTCTTGTTACAATGAGTTAAATATGACCATTTTTATCAAGTGCCCCTACCTCTTGTTTTGCTGAGGAGTCAGGACGTGTCTCACTCTCAGTCTGTCATATGATAGTATGGGCGTGCCTGGATTTGGCATAGTAAATGAGCTGAGCACAAAGACAGACATGCTCCAGCATCACGACCAGGGCAGGGCCTTGTCAAGAAATAGTAATGGAATGTCCTCCTGTGTACATACTAGGATACAAAGGAGGACATAGCATACTATGAAAAAATTTCATTTCTATGCTGTGAAAATTTGGTGTTTTCTGTAAAATCTAAAATTAGACTTTGTAATATAGCATAAGCTCCACAAAAGGTTTAATGCAGTGAAGGAGCTTTTGCGGTTTAATCCATTTCTTTCTGCGTGACAAACAGAGTTTGACTTACTCCCCAACTGTGACACCACCAGGTTTATGCAGAATTAAAATGAGTGACAAAACATCATCTGTTGTGCTGCAGTGGCTTAGGTCATATTTAACAAATTTCTTTCTTTCTTTGTCAGGATTGGTGACCTCTCCTCCTCCTCAGCCCCTTGACCTCTGGTGTGCCCCATGGTTCCATTTTGGGCCTCGTTTTATTTTCTTTGTACATGTTGCCTTTAGGTGCAGTTATTTTAAAACACAATTTGTCCTTTCATCTGTACGCAGACAACATGTAGGTTTACCTACCGGTTTTCCCTGCTTGTCCTGACAGTCTTGAATCCATCAACAGATGTTTAGATGATATCAAATTGTGGCTGTCTCAAAATTTTCAGTAAAAAAATGAAATCATTGTGTTTGGCTAGTCCAACCTTCCCAGTGTTTCAGCTACTGGTCCTGTTGCTTTGGCCCCCTATTTTAACCACGTGGTTGGTCAAAAAATTTTGGGGTGAAACTAGACAGCACTCTAAAATTTGACAAACAAAGAAGATTCTGTGGTTAGAGCAAGCTTTTTTCAGCTTTGCCTCATTTCAAAAGTTAAACCCTTCTTGAGTCGCGCTGACCTGGAGAAAGCTATCCATGCTTTTGTTAGCTCCAGCATCAATTACTGCAATGCGCTCTATGTGGGAGTTAACCAAACTGGTCTTCACCATTTGCAGCTTCTGCAAAACGCTGCTGCACCTCTGTTAACAAACAGTCCTAATGATAAGCACATCACACATGTCCTGTACTCCCTTCACTGGCTCCTTGTCCAGTTTAGAACTAATTTTAAAATCTTAACCCTTTAGGCGCCAGGGTTTATTTAAAAAAATACAGATTTTTGAGATCCAAATGTCAAAAGGCTGTGGTTTGAAAATGATAAGAGATAGAGTCCTACTCTAAACTAGTAAAATGTCAGGTATGACCCAAAGTATATAAGTAAATAAATTTTAAGCATCTAATTTGCATATAATTTACATACCATGACTTATATATTGGCGGTTATGTTTTGTACAGTACATACACACTAATGAACATATTATAATAGTTTTTTTTTCTTTTTCTGAAATATTTATTTTATAACAGTAATTTGTAAAAGCAACATTACCAAAATAAAGAATAACTACAACTTCTAATATACCATAACTAGTTAAACGTATGCAAAAAGTTATGAGAAATATACACATGTACTAGGGATGCACCGATACCGATACTGGTATCTGGTATCGGCCTCGATACCACATTTTCATAAGTACTCGTACTCGTTAAAAGTCCCCCGATACCAGGGGCCGATACCACGGTCTGAGAAATGTCTATGTTTGAGCGGCGTGTAAGGGGTTAATCACAGGCGCCGAGTGCCCGCCCTCAGACCCCGGCTGCAGCTCAGAGCGGGGAGAACGAAGGAAAGATGAGACATGTCAGCCGTGTGGAACTATTTCAAAGTGAATGAAGACGACAAAACAAAGGCGGCCTGCAAATTGTGCTCAGCTAAATTGTCCAGAGGAGGCTCAAAAGGTAGCGCATTTAACACAAGTAATTTAATCAAGCACCTAAAATTCCAACACGACAACGAGTATAAAGAGTTTACCCACGCTTCTAAACCAACACAACCCACAGCAAACTCTTGCAAGACGAGAAAATGTCCAGAGACAATCCACGTGCTGTGAAAATAACACAGACATCGAGTACATTGCATTGAGTGACCAGCAACTTTCGGAGGTAGAAAATGTGGGATTCATGTCTCCCCATGTTATGATGTCCCAAGCCGCTACATGACTGACACGGAGCTGCCTAAACTAGACGACTCCGTGAAAAAACACATCCACAGCCTACTGCAAGCCTCCTCTTCGTTTAGTTTCACCACGGATATTTGGACAAGCAGTGTTTGTCCCGTGCCTTGTTTTTTTGTTATATTATATGACTAAAGCTGTTACCTGTAAATTTAAATCATGTTTTTATTAAGTACTCGGTATCGGTATCGGCGAGTACTGAAATGCAAGTACTCGTACTCGTACTCGTTTTCCAAAAAAGTGGTATCGGTGCATCCCTAACATGTACTGTATGTGTGTGGTTGCAGTTGCTTTATCTTTTCTTATCCATCCATCACACACTCAAAAAAACTACTAACTATGCCAGTTAGTAGTTTTTTTAGAGTGTGGGACCTCTAATAAAGCACAGCACACAACACGTATTTGTCCCAAACAGCTGTCAATAGAAGTCGCATTATTCCCAAACTCCCTGTCACTACCGCGGCCACGGCAGTACACGCGCCCCGGCTTCTATCACCTGTGCTGTTAAAGCTGCAGGTGCTAAAGGTAAAGCTGCAGGTGCTAAAGGTAAAGCTGCAGGTGCTAAAGGTAAAGCTGCAGGTGCTAAAGGTAAAGCTGCAGGTGCTACGCGCTCACGGCTTCCCTATCCCAACCTCCCCTTCACTACCGCGGCCAGAGAGACTAGTTTCCTCCCGTTTCTTTCACTGATGTTTGGCAAAATGTGGTAAAAACAGTGTGTGCTTTATGAGAGACACTGAGAAAGGCACGAGCAGCGGCGCCGCTGTCCAAGTTACACACGCACTCACTCTCGCTCATTCTCACTTTCACTCGGCTGAAAAGACTCTAAAGGTAGATGTTCTCCCTCAGAATCAGAGTCAGCCATTACTAATACCAAAACTTCATTACAGGTGTATTTTTTATTTGTCATTTTCATGTTTATCAGCTTGCGTGTAGAGAATGAGGCTTCTATTGAGCCGGTCTTGTAGTGATGAGTCGTTCATGAACGATTCGTTCTTTTTGAACGAGTCTTTAATATGACTCAGGAACAACTAGTCATCTCAGAGAGCGAGTCGTTCATTTTTGTGTAGACCCGCGCATGCGCATTGCACCACATCTCATACAGGAAACAGAAAGGAGTCATTCATCTCCCGAGTCGTTCGTTCGTTCGTTCACCAAGTCCCTTCCCCATAGAGAAAGAGTCTGCAGTTACCGGAAACAGAAAGGAACTGCTCATCTCCAGAGTCGTTCGTTGGAACTTGGTGAACGAACGAACGACTCGGGAGAAATGAATGAGTCCTTTCTGTTTCCGGACGGACGGATGTATTAGCTACAGCTACATGAGGCTGTCACGGCCCAGACCAGACATGTTGACGGAATTAATGCTAAGCTAAATATGAAGTGACAAAGGAAAAAACTATTTGGATTAAGAGGTGAGTTGAACTCTCTGCCTGAAGTAAGCTGCAATGAATTTATAATTTATTTTTCAAAGTTTGGCCATGGCTGCATTAGTTTATAGTTATTATAGTTTTTATTCCAAAAGTACTAAATGTATTAAAAATTGTAATATGTAACATTTTAATTAGATTCTGCTGAAATGAACGAAATGAACAAAATGACTTGAAAAAAGATTCGTTCATTTTGCTGAACGAGACTTAAAGAACTGAGTCAGTAAAATGAACTGAACTTCCCATCACTACGATCTTGACACTCCCACTGAGACACGTCTTTGAGGTCTTCTTCTACAAATTTTTAATGGCAACACATGGTAATAGTGGACTAGAAACAAAGTACAGGGTGTCTGACATCTTGTGGAAGGGAGTGGAAGCATAATATAGCACATAAACCGGAAGTAGCGGCTGTTTTTTCCTGTTAAGTTGCTTGTCGCAATTTTGCGACTTTGGCGCTTAGAGGGTTAATGGGACTTTACGACTCTAGGGACAGGTCAGCCATGTTGATAAAAGTGACTCTCTTAGAAATAGATTGGTCACAGTTAATTGAGGTGTTAACTGTAAAAAGAGACTTGCAGAGTATGCAAAAAAAGAAAGTAATTGTCAGTCAGACTGTATAAAGAATTCCGAAAATCTAAGTGGGAGCTGTGCTCATTTTTTTAAATCAAATTCAAAATTTTATTTCAAAAGAGGATTAAATCGACTAAGTCAGAAATTTTAATAAGCATTTATTAATGCTGGAAGACTGGCAGCCATTAATACTTTATTGCTTAAAATGGACGCTCTCAGCGTAAACGTATGGATAGTATCACAGAATTTTACGTGTCAGGCTAGCTGGTACTTTTCAAATCCGAGACAAACAATTTCAACAGCGTTAACATTTAATTGCCTTATTCAAATCACACACGCTATTACACATTACCAAACACAGCAACAACAACACAGACAGCTTTTCAGTGAACAGCGAATTTGAATTTATTTATTTATTTATTTATTTAAATTTTTCATGAGGATTAATTCCTTGAGATGAATCATCTCATTTTTGAGGGGGTCCTCTTACTCACATTCATTCACTAGGGACACTTTAGAGTTGCCAATTAACCTATACATGCATGTCTTTGGACGGTTTATAAAGACCTTAGATATTTCTAATGATTTTAAAGAGTTTTCAAGTTTATTAAAGAATACATTCTTTCAAGCCTCACACGGGCTGCACCAATATGAAGTATTTTGACAGTATATAATTCAGATTGATATTATATTAATTAATATTAATTTTGGGCCACCATCTCGATATTACAGTTTCGAGCAAACTGTTTTTAATAATAACCTGAAGGAGGATTCTTTGTTTTTGAATATTTCTTAATATAAACAGGAAAAAACACCCGTGCAACAATGTACAGTTTTTTCTTAGTTTTATTGAGGATTAAACAAATTTTAATAATAGATGATAATATGATACGAAGAAGGTGGAAACAGTTATGGGAAAATAATGAGGATAATTAACACAGCATATTACACTGGAGACCTGGTTCAAGTCTCGCTCAGGGTTGTTTGCCCAATGTTGTTCCCCTTTCTCTCTCTCTTCGTTTCCTGTTGTCTGCTGTCAAAGAAAGGCAAAAAGGACAAAAAAAATAAGAAAGTTGAAGTAAAAGCATCTGGACTCGGTTTTCAAGGTGTAGACGTTTTGTCTCTAATTCCAAGAGACTTTATCAATTCTGAGATCAACTGGTAGGAGAGCTGAGCTTATATTTCTAGAGGGAGGAGTTTCCCCTGAAACCAAACCTGATGGACCAGGCTGATCTGGTCTCATGGTCGTTAGTTCTGAAAGGGAAGTGTGACTCCTGATATGAGAGTCGTTAAGGCTCAGGAGTGCTGTGTTTCAATAAACAACACCTTCACAAAAGGATGTATCAGCACAGAAGAGCCAATCCTGGAGGACCTGAGTCTGCAGTCCACCTCCACCTCAAAGAGAAAGGACATTCCTTTGAGGACAGCAATGTCCAAATTTTGGCCAGAGAGGCCAGATGGTTTGAGAGAGGGGTGAAGGAAGCCATTTTTGTGAAAAGGGAAAAGCCTTCTTTGAAGGAGGTGGCCTCAGATTCATGTTGCCTAGTATTTATAACAGTGTGTTGAAACTTAAAACAAAAGGATTGCACCCTAGAACAACAAACACAGCACCTGAATGGCAGAATTATCACTAACGACATGACACCTGAATGGAGCAGTGGCACTAACCACTTTGCACCTGAATGGAGCAGTGGCACTAACGACTCTCCTAAGCCTTAACGACTCTCATATCAGGAGTCACACTTTCAGAGCCAACGACCATGAGACCAGATCAGCCTGGTCCATCAGGTTTGGTTTCAGGGGAAACTCCTCCCTCTAGCAGGGCTGGACTGGGACAAAAAAAAGGCCCTGGCATTTTTGCTCAGACCGGCCCACCACAATCGGTCAGACACAACCAACTAGTACACCATCCTTGCGGTCCCTGTAGATATGCATATCTACTGTTACATTCCAAAACCCCTACAAAGCTGAGAACTAAGTGCCATGGACCAGTGTACCAGTGCAAGTGGACCAGTGTACTCACTCTCTCTTGACAGAGTCCCTGGTGATCAAAGGTTCCTCCCTGTCTCTCTCCTCCACTGCTAACTCAACCTGGCTTGACTATACATAAGGACAGAGAGAGAGAGGATTACAATTATTTGGAAGAGTTAGTAAAAGTACACTTAGTAAGGATCCATTTTGGTTATATAGTCCTGTATTCTTGAAGAGCAGGATTTCTAGATGGACAAAGTGCTCCATGTTATAAAAGCTAGTTAACCCTTTAGAACCCAATATAATGTGGATGTAGAATACTGCTAATTCTAAAAAGAAATGTTTATTTTGTTTTTTTCCAATGAACCAGACAGCAGAAAAACTAGTTTACAATTGCAAGTATAGGCTACTTTGTTTTAAAGAGCACAAACCCCTCTTTAATATGACACCAAACAAGATTTACCTCTCATTGTTGAGATACTCCCCTTAAAAATAAATAAAGAAAACCAACCTATACTACCAAATTACTCACACAAAACGTCCTAAAAATATATGATATTCATATTATTCACTCACCGTAAATATTGCATATTAATGATGTTGGAAATTCATTAGAAACATGAGCAAATATCTACTTCGTTGAATATACAGCTAAACAAAAATATACAGCTTTCAAAATGCAAGGCGGGTTTTAATCCCCAAATAGCATGCGTTACTCGTCGTGGGCGCTTTGACGCAGCCATTCTGAGTAATAATTAAAATAATCAAATGGCATCATTTAAGTTTTTCTAGAAAAGGGCCGTACGGCCAATTATGGGTATTAAAGGGTTAACATTAGAATAGTCAGCCAAAGTTGCAATTGAATAAGTTAACTCTGCTAACCTATCTACAAAAACAATGCAAAATAGCTTATGCTGTGTTATTTGACTTTAGCTGACTGAGTGGCTAGTGCAGTGGGTGACAATCTGACAGACTATATAATGGCAACAACGATTAAGTTGTCTTATTATAATATTCATTAATTTAGGTAAATCATCATGTTCGTCGTGGCCCAACCAGGCCCACACACACACACACTTTCCTCCTGCACCCGCCCTGATTAACACTCCCTCCCTGTTAATCATGTAGCTAACATGCTTACCGTTTCAATTACACTCTCCTGCTCACTCTGTCCCTCCTTGACTTTACTATCAGACACCTGCTCCTCTGCCTGGGTCCCGCCGGCGCTGCCATGGCTAGTCACCTCTCCTCCATATTTCTGCAAAATGTCGTCAGGTACTGTAGGCTTGGATACTGAAGCTACAGCACTAAACATGTCTGTTATTTTTGCACATGTTGAGGCATCAACCTCTAGCATTTTTATTTTTTTGGCCCGCAACTTCTCCGCACCCCCCTTGCACTTTTGTTTCTCCATCCTAAATCCACAGATTTCTGGCTCTGAGCCACTAACTGCATCTGACACAAGAAACAGAGGAGGAGGGGTGGAGCCTGTTAAGAGATGATTGGGCCAGCCCAGTGTCAGTATGAAAAATTAACCAATGGGCCGCTGTCCCTGCTTTATGGGCCGGTCATTGGCCAATTAAAAAAAAAAAATATCATTATATATGGACCGGCCCCCAAGTGCGTCGGCCCACCGGGCATTTGCCCGGTATGCCAGATTACCAGTCCAGCCCTGCCCTCTAGAGATATTAGCTCAGGTCTTCTACCAGTTGATCTCAGAATTTATAAATTCTCTTGGAATTAGAGACAAAACGTCTTCACCTTGAAAACCGAGTCCAGATGCTTTTACTTCAACCTTTTTTGACTGAGAACCTTCACAGACATGACGGGGCAGTAGCTCAGTGGGTAGAGCGGCCGTCCTTCAACCGGAAGGTAGTAGGATCGATTCCCGCTCGCCCCACAGTTCATACTGTCGTTGTGTCCTTGGGCAAGACACTTAACCCACCTTGCCTCCAGTGACTGTAACACTGGTAATGTAATGTAAGTCGCTTTGGATAAAAGCGTCTGCTAAATGAATAAATGTAAATGTACTTCAACCTTTTTTGACTGAGAACCTTCACAGACATGACAAAAAAAATCTTTTAAAAAGTATTGTTCCTGTCTGTTATAGGGATGTCCGTGGACCTCACTGAACAGCTATGTCCCTGCAATACTTACCAGGATTTAACAGGTGAGTACTCTCGTCTGTAAAGAGCTCCAAAGAACTTTCTACTTATTCTTGATACGTTTGGTCTTTGTCAGCATGTTAATTAGCCGAACAGATTAACAAACCCCCCAGCTCCATTTCCTCCAGAATTAGTTTCCACCACTAAATGCAATAAGTTTGCATTGCCTTTTAACGACAAGACATTAAACATGATCCAGTCCACAATGCATACAACAACACTGTAGCCATCAGGAGACACTTGGTTAGGTTAACACATTTTACACCCATTAATAACAGAACAATTGAAAAAAAAACTGTCTCCAGCCTGAGTTTATCCACCTGCTGCCTCGTTGTTTTACCTCAGTACTAAGCAGTTTGTTACCACAACTCACTGATATAGTCAATAATTCCTTACAGTCTTAAACATTTTCAAGGGCCTTAAAAACTGCTGTCATTAAGCCTCTCCTAAAGTAGAGCAGTCTTGATGCTACAGTGCTCAACAACTATCGGCCCATATCAAACTTGACATTTTTAGGGAAAGTCATTGAAAAAGTTCTATATCAGCAACTTAATGACTTTCTATTACTTAACAACTGCTTTGATCCTTTTCAGTCAGGATTCAGGCCCCATCACAGACTGAGACTGCACTTATCAAAGTCACAAATGACATCCATCTGAGCACTGACATCCGTCAGGCAAAGTCTCTGTCTTAGTTCTGTTGGACTTGAGTGCTGCGTTTGATACAGTAGACCATCCTGTCACAAACATTAGAGGAATGGATAGGTATCACTGGATCGTTCAGTTTACATGTGCTGACTATCTTGAAGACAAGAAGTACTTTGTTTCGGTTGGTAACTCTGTATCAGACCAAATGGCCCTGACATGTGGGGTTCAACAGGAGTCTATCTTGGGACTTCTATTATTCAATCTATACATGCTTCCTTTAGGCCAGTTAATATGCAGCTGTGGCGTATCATACCATAATTATGCAGATGACACTCAGATATACATTTCACTCACAGCAGGTGAAAATGGACCAATCCATTCACTGTGTCACTGCATCGAACAGATAGACATGTGGATGCAAAATAATTTTCTCCAACTGAACAGAAACAAGACTGAACTAATCATCTTTGGGCTACAGAAACAAAGAGAAAGTGTCAGCAGTCACCTCGAGTCTCTTTCTCTAAAATGTAAAAATCAGGTTAGAAATCTAGGGGTCATCATCGACTCAGACTTTAATTTCCACAGTCACATTAAGTAAATTACATCATCTGCATTTTATCACCCTAAAAACATTTCCAAGGTCAAAGGGATAATGTCTCAACCAGACTTAGAGAGACTTATCCATGCTTTTATCTCCAGCAGGTTAGATTACTGTAACGGCCTGCTCACTGGTCTCTCAAAACGAGGGTTAAGACAGCTGCAGCTTATTCAGAATGCGACTACTCGGGTTCTAACTAAAACCAGGAAGTACAACCACATCAGTCCAGTTTTAAAATCTCTGCACTGGTTTCCTGTTGCTCAGAGAATAGACTTTAAAACAGCACTGCTGGTTTACAAGTCTCTTAATGGTTTAGCACCTGAATATATTTCTGACATGCTAATGAACCTCCTCTGAAAACATCTAGGACAGGCCTTTTGCTCGTACCTAGAGTTAGAACTAAACAGGGTTCATGCAGCAAAAACCTGGAACAGCCTCCCGGGCTCAGAAGCAATTATTTTTTTTAACTGACTGATGATGTAGTGGAATGATGTCAGTTCCATGGAGAATGAGGTGGTGGGCAGACCAATGCTGCACAAAGTGACTGGTGCATGTCAACATATATTAGTGTGTGTGTGTGTGTGTGGGGGGGGGCGGTTCCTGACAGCCTGGTGGATGAAGCTGTCCTTCAGTCTGCTGGTCCTAGCCTGGAGACTCCGCAGTCTCCTCCCTGATGGCAGCAGGCTGAAGAAGCTGTGTGATGGGTGAGTGGGATCATCTGCAATGCAGATGGCTTTGCGGGTGAGACGTATTCCGTAGATGTGTTGGAGGGAGGGGAGAGAGACACCAATGATCTTCTCGGCTGCTCTCACTATGCGTTGCAGAGTCTTTCGGCAGGACGCGTTGCAGGCGTCATACCACTAGGGATGGGTACCGAAACCCGGTATTAAACTGGCCCCGGGGCTAAATTATGAAAGAACGTAGTATCAATAAGATCTGACGCTATCGGTTCTGCTTTCGGTACTGGAGGGGAAAAAAATAATGTACTATGTATTTTCGCTTAATAATATGTTATCGTGCACATTTTATCTCACCAAACATTTCTAATGTGGATCATATTAAGACGTTTGTCTGTGAGATCTGCGAGATCTCTCATGCGCGCCGCGGAGGCTGTCTGTCACAGCGCTCTGTCACACACACAACAACGAGCGCGGCGCACGCACAACAGTATGAAAACCTCCGCTTAATACAAAGATTGACGATGGCGGAGAGAGCATAACGTTCCAAAGTGGTTACACTTCTCTAGAGTTGATGCAGACAACGCTCGTTGTCATAAGTGCAACAAAATGTTTGTAAGGGTGGAGACACGAGCAATCTGTCTAAGCACCTTTCAAAAGTGCATTATGTGCAGACAGAGAAATGCTAAGTTTTCGACTGCCTAGCTAGCTCGTCTCTGGTTGTTGCCCCAACTATGTCTGGTATGTACGCTAAAATCATGTTGAATCAACGTTGTTCACGTCATTTAAAATAAATGTAAAATCTCCCTGGTTTGTTAAATATATATATATATATATATATATATATGTGTGTATGTGTGTGTGTGTGTGTGTGTGTGTATAATAGCTATTTGTTCAAACATGGCTGTTTCTTTCACTACAAATAATTGTTTTATTAATTAAAAAAAAATAAAGAAATGTTAATTCTGTTCTCAACTTGTTCTTAATAAAAAGGTTGGAGTTGTGTGATGGTGTGCAGTCATGAGTCAGCAGAGTGAAGAGGAGGGGGCTCAGCACACATCCTTGGGGGGGCCCCGTGTTCAGGGTGATGGTGCTGGATGTATTACTGCCAACCCTTACTGCCTGAGGTCTTCCAGTCAGAATGTCCAACAGCCAGTTGCACAGCGAAGTGTTGAGCCCCAGCTGGATCAGTTTGTGAATGAGCTGTTGTGGGATGATTGTGTTAAATGCTGAACTGAAGTCAATGAACAGCATTCTGACGTATGAGTCCTTTTTGTCCAGATGTGTGAGTGCTGAGTGGAGGGTAGTGGAGATGGCATCATCGGTCGACCGGTTGGACCGATATGCAAACTGGAAGTGGTCCAGGGAAGGGGGAAGGGCAGACTTGATGTGGTGCATGACTAGCCGTTCAAAGCACTTCATGAGGATAGGAGTAAGTGCAACAGGACGGTAGTCATTGAAGCAGGATGGAGATGGCTTCTTCGGGACTGGGATGATGGTGGTAGTTTTAAAGCATGTGGGAACAACAGCCTGACTCAGTGAGATGTTAAAAATGTCTGTGAAGACATCAGTGAGTTCTGCTGCACAGTCTTTCAGTACACAGCCAGGGATGTTATCCGGGCCCGGAGCTTTGCGTGCATTGATCCTGTTGAAGGATCTCCTCACACTGTCCGAAGTCAGCGTCATCACCTGGTCGCCGGGAGAAGGTGGAGTCTTTTTCGCAGTGGTGCTGTTTTGTTGCTCAAAGCGAGCGAAGAAGGTGTTCAGCTCATTTAGCAGAGAGATGTTGTTATTACAGGTCCGCAGTGGGGGCTTATAGTCCGTAATGGCCTGTATCCCCTGCCACAGGTTCCTAGTGTCTCTGCTGTCGCTGAATTGATGAGCTATCCTCCTGGAGTGCTGTCTCTTAGCCTCTCTGATAGCGCGGGACAGGTTGGCCCTGGCTGTTCTCAGGCCCACCTCATCTCCAGCTCTGAAGGCAGCCTTCCGTGTCTTTAGAAGTCTGTAGACTTCCCCTGTCATCCACGGCTTTTGGTTGGCCCAAACAATGATGGTTTTTGTCACTGTTACATCATCAATATCAAATGTTGATGTAGGCAGTGACAGTCTCTGAGTACTCCTGGAGGTCAGTGGTGTTATTGCATGTTGCAGCCTGCTTAAACATGTCCCAGTCGGTTGTGTTTAAGCAGTCTTGAAGAACCTTTGATGATCCTTCTGGCCACACTTGAATCTGTTTTTGAACTGGTTTGATGACTTAAATGAGTGGTCTGTATGCAGGCATTAGCATGACAGTGATGTGATCAGCAGTATAGCAGTATATTCCCTCCCAGTATATTTTAAAATTAAAGAGTAACTAAACCCTAAACCAACTTTTTTTAGTTAATGATCTGTAAGAATGGGGCCTTATTAGTGCTGTTCACTGATCTGAGTAAAAGTTTTGACATTTGAGTATAAAGTATATTCATTTTACATTTTATGGTGTAAAACCGTCTAAGTGCTGCCCTCCTCAGGTTAAACGGTAGTTACTGCAGTTGAATTTTTAGATTTAAGATTGTTTCCTTGTGTGAAGTATACTGGCTCGACTAACGGCTCTCTACCCACGCCCCTGGCACGACCCCACCACACCCTTGGCATTGGCTCACGCCCCTGGTATAAAAACATCTTCCCAAGTAGCGGGTGTTCAAAACATCAGGCTAGCTATATTAGCATGTACTTGTAGTGGTGCAACAGCACTGCTGGACTGCATTGCTTTCCAGTTGAGTTGGAAATTAGACGCCAGTGTGCACTTGGCCTGAAACACCGTGAGTTACCGCTGAGAGCTGGAGTTTGCAGCGGGCATTTTAAGAGGGATTGCTTCTCCAACGCAATGGAGGGGGAAATGTGCTTCTCAAAACAGCTCCCGCTGAAAAGCAACACAGCGCCTAACGCTGCTCCTGCATGGATTCCCACCACCGCAGCGGCGTCTTGAGGTGAGTGAACATATATTTTGAAACACAATTTATGTTTCTTCCCAGTAAAGCTAAAGTTAATTAATTAATTTTGTCATATTGCTAGTTAGGTAAAGTATGCTAAACGTTAGCTTCAGCTACTCCTGATACCGGGCTAACGCGCTAATGAGGGCTGCTGCGTGTTGATACTGTGGCCAAGTACACACAGACATCTAGCTTTACTCTATCACTCAATATTCCATTAGTTATTTCTCGTAAATGGACAGCACTCTGCTGGACTTGTAGCAGAGATGCAGCCCTTGGCACTAAAGACCTGTCACTGGCTCATGAGTCTGGACTTGACTGAACATAAACATCTCATGACTCATGTAACACCGTGAGTTTTGAATCAACACAAACTCAAAAACTTGGGCGTTTTGTGTCAACTTTGCTAATTAGATTGAATGCGAAAGCGCGCACCATCAGTGTATGTTGTTTATCGCTGCTCCTCGGGGTAAACCGAGCAGAGCTGGAGCTGCTGAGGAGACAGTGTATCACAGGCTGCAGGTACCAGACCGACCCAGAGACAGTACACACGGATTAAAAGACTAGTGCTTTCACGGAGGTTATACAGTAATAGTAATGGGAATGTGTTATTAATATCCTTTATAAACATTTTAATCTCTAAAATGAATTAATATAATACTGTAATTGTAAACAATAACACAAATCTTTTGTTTTTCCTAAGATGACCAGAGAAACTGGGGGCCAGCCTGAACCAGTCGCTGCAGATCTGCAGGTGAAGCAAAGGTGAGTTTGAATACTGTGAAGCTTTTGTATGTTTAGTTTTGTTTATTCTTTATTTCTCAGGCACCATGTATAAAAACAATAATCTCACAAGAAAAGATATGCTTTGTACCAGATTTAGAATTTCAGACTGTCTAGGATCTGATTCCATTGTTTGATGGTTTGAAATGAAAAGGCTGATTGTGCAAAGGCAGAGTATCTTTTAGGGATTGTGCAGTTTTTGTGAGTTGTGGACCCAGATGTTTGGGTCTCATCATATTCTCAAGATAACAAATCATTTGTGAAACTCTTTTTTGCAGCCACCCAGGCCAGAACACCTAATAGGAGTGTGTCATGTGACACAGACACTGATGGAACTGCCAGAGTGTCCCAGGACTAGCTCTACTCCAATAATGAGGAAACGGTGTGAGGTGTCCACTGCTGAAGGTAATGCATTTATTCCCATTCTTTAGTTTGTTTTGTTTGTTTTACTGTTATAGTGCAATTACTTGTTTTAAATACTCTAACAAGAACACATGAGGTGTGTGATAATCTATCCTTTTATTGTCATTAAAATGGTCTAATGTAAGAAATAAAATCATGTTTATGTTTATTTTATTTTCAGGACCTGGTAACTGTTCCTGCATCACTGTTGAAGATACTTCATCTTCAAGTTTACTGCTGTCTATCATCTTAGATTCAGACTCTGAAAACTACAGTTAGCTCTATAGTTTCTGAGACTACATTTAGACTAATGTAAACACTGTTGAACACACTCAAGATTCTTAAAAATATTGGAACAGCTCATGAAGTTATGATTGTGAGTATAAAAAGCCTCTGTCCTGACTGTGCAGGATTTACAAAGTTTGGACCTGCCTTGAAATGATGCATGAGAATTTACTATGACATTTATTTTTTATTTAAACTAAGTGTGTATATATAAAATATTATATCAATATAAAATGCTTACTGTAAGAACAATCTCTAAAGAATATAATAATTATGTAAAGGCAGTTTGAGAAAAGGGTGTCATTTAGACGACATTTTGTAAATGTTTATGTTGATTCATGTTCATTTTGAGTTGTATAGCTGAATTTTATAATGCATGTTTTTAAACAATTGTTTGTGTGTAACATCAGGTATAACTGTTTCTTCATATTTCAATTTTTTATATACCAACTATATTTATAAATTCAGTATTGAACTCTGTGAGACAGCACAAGGAGGTATGACCTGTACCTGCTGGCCCAGGTATCCCCAGCACCACCTGACCACACTGCAGCAGACATGTGTCTATAACCGCTGAAAGAGCTGGTGCACATGTACAGTATGTGTAAGTGGAGGGTAAAACATTAAATTTACTTATTTATAAAAACATTGCTCTCTTCTTCCTGGAACTACCCTGTTTAACCACGTCTCACCAAAAGCTGAAGATAAGTGTAACACTACAATACAAGTGTTAGAGCCTGTAACACAGGGGTTTAGTGCTACTGCCTCAAAGTCTGGATGGGCTGTTATGCAGCCAACTCACCAACCTGTCACACCTGTGCATTACCTACAACATGAGAAACAATGTTTATCACTACTTTGTTGGGATGTAAATATTATATTTGGTTAGAGTTGTGTCTTTTTTGCATATTACTTATTAAATTAACTGGACTTGACACTGGTCTTATTTCATAGCTATACCTTGAGTATCTCTCTATAACACATTCTCTCCCAGGACCAGTGAGCTGCAAGACAAGAGTTTTTTAACAGTTGTAGAGGGAGACTTGAAATCTGTTTTGTGTGTAATTAACACTAATTACCAAAATCAAACTAAATGCATAGGTTTTCAATTTCTGAAACTTTTTTAGCATTTGCTAAGCATTAGCCTAAATTAGGCAACTAAGGTTTTATTACTGGCAAGACTTCGCTCTTAAACTTTGGGAGTTGTTGAGACACGGTTTGAGCCAGTGGCACAAACTGATAAGGCTCTAGCCCTGTGTGCACAGAAATGTCCTCCACTTAGAAGGACCGCTCCATAGCAAAGCTACTAGCTTCCTTCAAGTCTACATCTTTGCGAGTCTGACAGCTGCTGTCAATCAATCCATCACTGCGGGTCTCAGGTTCACGCCCCCGCTGAGCTCCGCCCTCGGTTCTTCCCCTCTGTCTCTGCTGGGCTCTGCCTACTTTTCCAGCATTTTTCAAATTTTGTGAGTGGGTGGAGTTAGGCTCTGACCAGGGGTTTAGTTTCCCTTTAAATAAAAAGTTTACAGAATATTTCCTACAATACAGAGGCTTGCCAATATATACATTATAAAGGAGCAATTGGGGCTGTCATACGGGTTCACGTGGCAGTGGTTAGCACTCCTGCCTCACAGCAAAAAGGTTGTGAGTTCAAAACCCGTCCGATTCAAACATTCTCGGCCGACTCCGGTCTTTCTGTGAGGTGTCTTCATGTCCTCCACGTGTTATCGTGGGTTCTCTCTGGGTACTTCGGCTTCCTTCCACTGTCCAAACACATGCATGTACAGGTTAATTGGCAAACTGTCTAAAGTGTCCCTAGTGAATGAATGTGAGAGTGAATGGTTGTTTGTCACTGTCTATGTCTAAATGTTAGCCCTGCGACTAACTGGCCACTGTCCAAGGTGTAGAAGAAGAAGAAGAAGAAGTTTTATTTATATAGCGCCTTTCCGTAGCTCAAGGTCGCTTTACATTTCACAAATACAGTACAGACAAACATTTAGATACACATCACATGAAACATATAGCTGTAATTACCCAAAATGTTTGTTAAATAGATATGTTTTTAACTGAGACTTGAATGCATCCACAGATGAGATGTTTCGTAAAGTAAGAGGCAGCGCGTTCCAAAGTTGAGGAGCATTTACACTAAAAGATCTTCCACCAACAGTAGACAGACGGAAACGTGGGGTGGATAACAGACCGAGTTCGGCTGATCTAAGGGACCGGACAGGGCGGTAGGGGGAAAGTAGGTCAGACAGATATTGGGGAGCAAGACCATTTAAAGCTTTGAATGTACCCCGCCTCAGGCCCAAAGCTGCTGGGAAAGGGTCCAGGGCGACCCCTAATGGGACTAAGCGGTGGGAAATGAATGAATTGAATGAATGGGGCTGTCATGAATTTGAGGTTTTCACACTTACGTGTATGTACAAACCCAATTCCCAAAAAGTTGTGACACTATACACATTCTAAATAAAAACAGAAATTTCAATATTTTATACAAAATTCAAAATAGATGACATACCAAGCATGTTGCCAAATGACCTAATAAGTTGCAAATTGGTCCTCCAGCTGTTCCTTATATGTACAGTGCCTTGCGAAAGTATTCGGTCCCCTTTAACTTTGCGACCTTTAGCCACATTTCAGGCTTCAAACATAAAGATATGAAACTGTAAATTTTTGTGAAGAATCAAAAACAAGTGGGACACAATCATGAAGTGGAACGAAATTTATTGGATATTTCAAACTTTTTTAACAAATAAAAAACTGAAAAATTGGGAGTGCAAAATGATTCAGCCCCTTTACTTTCAGTGCAGCAAACTCTCTCCAGAAGTTCAGTGAGGATCTCTTAATGATCCAATGTTGACCTAAATGACTAATGATGACAAATGGAATCCACCTGTGTGTAATCAAGTCTCCGTATAAATGCACCTGCACTGTGATAGTCTCAGAGGTCCGTTTAGCGCAGAGAGAATCATGAAGAACAAGGAACACACTAGGCAGGTCCCAGATACTGTTGTGGAGAAGTTTTAAGCCGGATTTGGATACAAAAAGATTTCCCAAGCTTTAAACATCCCAAGGAGCACTGTGCAAGCGATAATATTGAAATGGAAGGAGTATCAGACCACTGCAAATATACCAAGACCTGGCCGTCCCTCTAAACTTTCAGCTCATACAAGGAGAAGACTGATCAGAGATGCAGCCAAGAGGCCCATGATCACTCTGGATGAACTGCAGAGATCTACAGCTGAGGTGGGAGACTCTGTCCATAGGACAACAATCAGTCGTATACTGCACAAATCTGGCCTTTATGGAAGAGTGGCAAGAAGAAAGACATTTCTTAAAGATATCCATAAAAAGTGTTGTTTAAAGTGTGCCACAAGCCACCTGGGAGACACACCAAACATGTGGAAGAAGGTGCTCTGGTCAGATGAAACCAAAATCAAACTTTTTGTCAACAATGCAAAACGTTATGTTTGGCGTAAAAGCAACACAGCTCATCACCCTGAACACACCATCCCCACTGTCAAACATGGTGGTGGCAGCATCATGGTTTGGGCCTGCTTTTCTTCAGCAGGGACAGAGAAGATGGTTAAAATTGATGGGAAGATGGATGGAGCCAAATACAGGACCATTCTGGAAGAAAACCTGATGGAGTCTGCGAAAGACCTGAGACTGGGACGGAGATTTGTCTTCCAACAAGACAATGATCCAAAACATAAAGCAAAATCTACAATGGAATGGTTCACAAATAAACATATCCAGGTGTTAGAATGGCCAAGTCAAAGTCCAGACCTGAATCCAATCGAGAATCTGTGGAAAGAACTGAAAACTGCTGTTCACAAATGCTCTCCATCCAACCTCACTGAGCTCGAGCGGTTTTGCAAGAAGGAATGGGCAAAAATTTCAGTCTCTCTGATAGAGATATACCCCATGTGACTTACAGCTGTAATTGCAGCAAAAGGTGGCGCTACATAGTATTAAGTTAAGGGGGCTGATTCATTTTGCATGCCCAATTTTTTAGTTTTTTATTTGTTAAAAAAGTTTGAAATATCCAATAAATGTCGTTCCACTTCATGATTGTGTCCCACTTGTTGTTGATTCTTCACAAACAATTACAGTTTCATATCTTTATGTTTGAAGCCTGAAATGTGACAAAAGGTCGCAAAGTTCAAGGGGGCCGAATACTTTCGCAAGGCACTGTACTTTTAACTTTTCCGGCCTCTTATTGCTACCTGTCCCAACCTTTTTGGAATGTGTAGCTCTCATAAAATCCAAAATGAGCCAATATCTGTCTTTACATTTCAAAATGTCTCACTTTCAACATGTCCTTTATTCACAATTTGTACACGTTCTGTGAGACTTAGTTGAAACTATGGCTGATTGCTCCTGTTTCTTGTTTTTCTCTCCTGAGAAAAGGAGGTACAAAATCTCATTTATGGCTCCTTTGTGCACATGTGTAATACTATTATACAATACTATAGATCTACAGCAGTGAGTTAAGATTCCACTCCACTTATACACTGCACTAATATAATGAAATATTAATTGATTAGATTTATATTGAGCTTTTCTCCTAAGGTTGCTCACAGGTCATTATTCATTCACTCCAGTAACACTCCGTCAGATGGCAGTCATGGCAGGAACTGTGAACCCTTTGGGTGATGGTTATGCGCCAAATCAGTAATCCACTCCTGATTGGCTAAGAGGGCCCTGTCATTCTACGGAGTAGAGTAGACTGAGTGATGCAAGTCGGGTAACACGGTAACACTCGGGATTGCCGTCTGTTATACATGCTGATCTGTGATTGGTTGTTTTTCTAAAATAAGGAGTGAGTTGAGGACAGAAAGCGCAGTCAAGAGCACGGCGAGGGACAAGTTGCAGAATGGAGAGTGGCAAACCTCTTAAAAGAAGGTAAGCAAAAACTACTTTGCTGAAGTTTAAGCAAAAGCTTACTTGGTCAAAAGGTTTGCATTTTTATTTTTTGTGTGAATATTGACTAATTTGTTTAGCCTTGTGCTTAGACTATCTTAGCTGGTTTCAGTTAGCTTCCATTAGCCTACTGCAGCTATGCTAACCGACACGTTAATTAGCAAGATGTCAAATAAATGGCTTTTGTCAAGTTAGAGACAAACTTGGTCTCTTTTATGCAGCCTATGGTTTATTTTTTTATTGCATTTATCTGTGCCTTTGTTCCACTGCCCTCCTGGTTTACCTGATTAGTGGCTACCTAATGTGATCATCCAAAAACATCCAAAAAAAAAAAAAAAAAAAAAGAAAGACAGCTTCCTTAATTCACATTTGCATTTTGGGCCCTTTCTCAATAACCACTAGAGTCAGACACACACACAAAAAGATACAGTAAAATCAAATTATCAAGTGCCTATACATGTAACACCAAAAAGTAAATAAAAAAGAATTACCAAAAGAATAGCGCACAAAAATATTAATATTAAAAATAATAATAATTTATCTGTCTCAGTCAAAAACCCGTCCCCAAGATTTGTCAAAACCCTCCATATCATTATTAATCCTGGCCAATAATTTTTCATATGACACAATTTTCAGAATATTTTCTTTCTACTTGTTAAACTTTGGAGGAGATGGATCTTTCCACACACTGAGAATCACTCGTGCAGCTGTAATCACCCCCACCTTTATTACCACAAAATCATATTTCAAAACTCCTGGTATCACAGACTGATCCCTTAATAAGCACAATCTTGGTGACATGGGTGTTGTCAAGCCAATCCAACTTCCTATACAGTCCAGTACTCTTTGCCAAAAGAGGTAAACTGTCCCACATTCCAAAATAGCATGCAGAAATGTCCCTGGAACTGAGCTGCTTTTCCAGCATATATTATTGGACATAATTCCCATTCTGTGAAGTTTAGAAGGCGTGAAGTACCATCTATGTATAATTTGTACTAGGTAAATTTTCCCATGGCCTTTAACTCCCTGCCTGACAACTCCCTGTCTGAGAACTCATTGTCTGAGAACTCCCTGTCTGCGTATCCTGGGTGTCCTATGTCTGAGTCTGCCCGTCCCAGCACACCTGTTTTCCCCCCAGTGCCTGTCCCAGCACCACCTCCTTTCCCGAGCGCCTCGTCCGGCCGACCAGTTCCGAGGGCCGGACCCGACGCCTCTGTTATCCCCGAGCGCCCCGTCCGGCCGACCAGTTCCGAGGGCCGGACCCGACGCCTCTGTTATCCCCGAGCGCCCCGTCCGGCCGACCAGTTCCGAGGGCCGGACCCGACGCATCTGTTATTCCCCGAGTGTCCCGTCCGGCCGACCAGTTCCGAGGGCCGGACCCGACGCATCTGTCTGAGCCCGTTCCCATAATGTGTCCTGTGCCAGTGTCCTATTGTCTTGGTTCCCTCCTTCCTGACCCCCTCCTCCCACCCAGGTTATGTCCATGGATTGTTTTTTTGGTTAGGCGATTTTAGGCCGCCCAGTGTTTGTCCTTTAAGGGGGAGGGGGTACATGTCAGGATTCATGTCTGTTTATATAGTCTGTCGGTTTTGTTAGTGTATTCTGTGTGTCTGTTCGTTTTTGATGTCATATTTATTATTGTATTTGATTTTTGGTTTAAGATTGTATTTGAGTTCTTGGTCTTTATTTTGAAATGTCTGACTCCTGTCTGTGATTTATGATTTACTTCCTGCCTGTTGTCTTCCCCTTCTGTGTGATTACCTGCTCCGCCCTAATGTGTTTCACCTGTCCCTTGTTGTCTGTGTCTATTTATACCTATGTGTTCTGTTACTCAGTGCCAGGTCGTCTTCTCCCTACCCGTGAGTCTGTTCTGTGTTCCTTATGTTTTCTGTGATATTCCTAGCCTTATGTTTGAAGCCTGAAATGTAGCAAAAGGTCGCAAAGTTCAAGGGGGCCAAATACTTTCGGAAGGCACTGTACATATGGATGGTATTAGTCTGTCTGATACAAAGAGATGTTGGTCCAGTAGCCCCGTAGTAATGTGGTTAGATACACAATAGTTTATTATGTGGGATTTAATCAAACATCACCAATTCCCCCAATGCTGCTGCAAAAAATAGTGGAGCAATATCAGAAAGGAGTTTTTCAGAGAAAAAATGCAAACAGTTTGAAGTTATCATCATCTACAGTGCATAATATCATCCAAAGATTCAAAGAATCTGGAAGAATCTCTGTGCGTAAGGGTCAAGGTCTTAAAACCAGGCTGGATGCCCGTGATCTTCAGGCCCTTAGACGGCACTGCATCGCATACAGGAATGCTACTGTAAGGGAAATCAGAAAACATTGTCGGTGAACACAATCCATCGGGCCATTCGCCGTTGCAAGCTAAAACTCTATAGGTAAAAAAGAAGCCATATCTAAACATGATCCAGAAGCACAGGTGTTTTCTCTGGAGCCAAGGCTCATTTAAAATGGACTGTGGTAAAGTGGAAAACTGTTCTGTGGTCAGACACATCAAAATTTTAAGTTCTTTTTGGAAAACTGGGACGCCATGTCATTCGGACTAAAGAGGACAAGGACAACCCATGTTGTTATGAGCGCTCAGTTTAGTAGCCTGCATCTCTGGTATGGGGGTTGCATGAGTGTGTGTGGCATGGGCTTACAAATCTGGAGAGGCACCAGCTGAAAGCTGTATCCAAGTTCTAGAACGATACATGCTCCCATCCAGACGTCGTCTCTTTAGGGAAGACCTTGCATTTTCCAACATAACAATGCCAGACCACATACTGCATCATTTACAACATCATGGCTGCATAGAAGAAAGATCCGGTACTGACATGGCCAGATCTTTCACCCAGTGAAAACATTTCTTCTTGTTTAACATTCCTATTCCTAAACTTGAGCAACTTGTTTTATCAGTCCCAGACGTTTGCAGACAGTTACAAAAAGAAGAGGGGATGCCAGAACAGTGGTAAACATAGCCTTGTCCCAACTTTTTTGAAATGTGTTGATGCCATGAAATTTAAAATCCACTTATTTTTCCCTTAAAATTATACATTTTCTCAGATAATAATTTTTATATAGCGCTTTTCCACCCACTGTAGTAGGCACTCAAAGCGCTTTATATACATTAAACTATTTGTGTTACAGAACACTCACTGGAGGCAATGTAGATTAAGTGTCTTGCCCAAGGACACAACAACAGTGTGTGGGGGAGGACAGGATGTCATGATGTTTTGGGATGTTTCGAACGGGGATTGAACCCCCACACCCGTTGGTCGAAGGACGGCTGCTCTACCCACTGAGCTACTGCCACAACTATGTTGTATTCTGAATCAAATACTGAAATTTGAAACTTCCACATTGCATTCTGTTTTTATTCACAATTTGTACAGTGTTCCAACTTTTTTGGAATCGGGTTTGTATACAATACAATATGGTATTCACAGAAAGTGTGAAAAGTGTGTTTTTCTTAAGGCGGCAGTAGCTCAGTGGGTAGAGCGGTCGTCTTTCAACCAGAAGATAGGCGGTTCGATTCCCACTCTCCCCACAGTTCATACTGTCGTTGTGTCCTTGGGCAAGACACTTAACCCACCTTGCCTCCAGTGACTGTAACACTGGTAATGTAATGTAAGTCGCTTTGGATAAAAGCGTCTGCTAAAAAAATGAATAAATTTAGTTTGGGGCGGCAGTAGCTCAGTGGTAGAGCGGCCGTCCTTCAATCGGAAGGTAGTAGGATCGATTCCCGCCCGCCCCACAGTTCATACTGTCTTTGTGTCCCTGGTAATGTAATGTAATGTAAGTCGCTTTGGATAAAAGTGTCTGCTAAATGAATAAATGTAAATGTTAACATGCCTTCTCAATGCCTCAACTCCTCGATTGCACCAGAAGTTATTCTCTGTGTGCCATCTTTAGTGCTGTCCCAAAGCTCTTAACGCTGCTCGGAGGAGCAAGGATGGGAGCAAGACACAAAAAGAGGAGAGGAGTGGAGATAAATACAGAAGCTTAAAAAAATGAAGCCTTAAGGCAAAGGGTGCTCACTGAGAGCTCCACTGGGTGACAGCACCCATTCAGACGACATTTAGAGTGCAGTCTAATGTAATAATGTGATAACTGTATACATTTTTAGCAACTACTTTGATATGTTTGTAATTACCTCTAACTTTTACTTAAGTAATGCATTAGCTCAAAATAAAGATGAACTAGATGTGCTTTAACTGCAGACTTTTAGCTAGGGTATTTACATCCAAATCAGGTAAACTGTGTAGGAATTACAAAAGTTTGTACATGTGCCTCCCACTTTTTAAGGGACATCCTGATTTGGCTGTAAATACCCTCAAATTAAAGCTTAAAGTCTGCAGTGAAAACACATCTAGTTTGTTTCATTTCAAATCTATTGTGGTCGTGTATAGCGCCAACAAGATTAGAATTGTGTTGATGTCCCAATATTTATGGACCTGACTGTATATCTTTGGAGTCATGGTTATGTGTCTTTCTCTTCTCATCTTTTTTTTCCATAAAAAACCTTTACTACTACTTTGGTTAAAATCAAGCTGAATGGACTGTACGGCTTTTCCAACTAATTGCGTCTTGCTTTCTAGAAGTCTCAATGAGCCATTGTGAGTTTATATTGACGTTTAGTTGCAGCATTGTTCTACTTAACTTATTTATATACTTTAAAAATATTGTGCATAAACAATAATGCCAATAAATTTAATTTGAATAGAGAGAAACAGAAAGACTGTGTGTATGTGTGTGAGAGAGATTGAGATGTTCTCACTAATAAATCAAATAAATGTGTATTTAATGTGTAAGAAAGATTGTGTTCTTGGCATCTCAGAGGGATAGAGAAAGTGTGAGAGAGAGTTTTCTCAAATGAGTAACCATTTGAAAACAAATGCAAAACATAAAAACACACTTACTTTAGCTGTCAATGCCATTGTGGTGCGGATTTTCTGTCCTGCACATCCTCCTTTGTAACGGAACACCTTCATCAGTCCATCAGTGTATTTGTCCAGTTGACCAATGAATTTTGATATCAGCGGAACAGTTGTTATACGCATGAACTCCAAGTTGACCTGAAAAAAGATAAAAAAGGACACAACAGAATATATTTAACCTTAAACAAGATGTGTTAGTGTATAAATCTGCACTTCCATTTCAAACAACACTTAACTACTTCCTTCTCCAATTTCAAACAATGCTGGCCATCTGTTTCGGACCTCTGTAATCATTGGCTCCTGAAGAATTTCTTGTCGTCGGTATGATAAGGTAAGCTGCATCTTTTCCTTGATAACAGTCTCGTTATTCTTTTTTTTTTTTACCTCGGTCAATAGAGCAACCCTTTCCACCTCCAGGCTGTCATTGGTTTCACCTCTCGGATGGTTTGGACAGAAATTAACCTCTGCCCTCCGTGGCTTTTTTATGTTTGCAGCTGGTTTTCCCATGCCTTTCTGTTTGTTTTTAAGTGAGTTGACTGTGACTTCTGGGTGTCCAGCTCGGCCAAGCTTGGTGCGGAAGTTCATCATCTTTATCTTAATATAGTGCTTCCATCCACAACACCCAGTCTGAGTTCTTTCTCACGCAAACATGGATGGGTTTGTATCAAGGCCTCAGCAACTTTTTCAAACTGATTGTCCTTTGGATATGCTGTATACTTGATTATTTCTTCTGCAATGCCTTCAAGAATATCAGATCTGAGTTTGGGCGTAAGAGATAGGAGAGTTCCACTTGCATCATTTCCCTTCTGGAGCTGCATCTCGGCACAATATGAAAATCGTGGCACTACAAAATCTTTAGGCCAAGTGAAAGACCGAGAATCAGGAGATGACAATATGACAGTATCATTGCTGCTACAGGAGTCAGCAGATGCTGAATCACTTGGTTCTTGTGACGAGGAGCTGCAAGATACATTGGAGGGAATAACTGGGATTGTGGAGCAGTTATCTTTAATGGATGGAGCTGAGGATATTGCAGAGGTGGTAGCCTCACATGGTAAGTATACCACTTTCAAAGTACTGCGATCTTGAATATCAGAAATTGATAAGAGGTTCATGAATTTGTTTCCAAAGTCTACGTCTTTGTATTGAAGCCTAAACTGCTCTGTTACTCCAAAGAAGGTCTTAATGTCAAAAGCCAATTCATCCACAGAAGACAGTATTCCGGATTTAATGGTTAGTATTCTTGCATCATCTTCACTTCCAAAAAGGCCTCTGAAGCTAACTGGTCCGGCCATCCAGATTTTTTAATCTAGAATGCAGACCCAAAAAACATAGGAATGGTCTTATTAATAAATAAAACATTGATGTTAAAGTTACTACATTCTTTGAAAAAAAGGTACTGAAAGTCTTATAAATAACACCTTTGATGACGATGTGTCTCTTCAGGGTTACCATACGTTTGGAACAAACTGTATAGGCCACAAGTGGATAGCAGTCTGTCAGTTCTTCAAGCTAAACCAGGGCAACCTCTTTACCTGGTGAAGAAGTCAACTCAAAAGATCTGAAGTGGTCTCTATACCATGCACACAATAAACGCACAATAAAACTCAGCTCATCTCCCCTTATGCACATTTGTAGAATTTCTGCAAATTCTGGCATGCCAGCAGTTGAACCACATGCAATTAACATTCCGTTTTGTAGTTAATCCCACAAGGTGAACTTGACTGATATTTGGATACTTCTGCCTGAGAGCCAACACAACCTTCTTATTCAGAACATCAACCTGGACTGTAGAGACATTTGAAACTTCCAAATTTGATGTATTGAGTGTGGATGAATATATGTGGTAACTGATGAATAGCTGGTGTTTGGCTGCCAGTGTGAGTGCAATATTCCTGAAATTATTTGTGTGTCGAGCTACTTAATAGCTTAATTAATACACTTAATCAAGTTCGGGTAATGTTCAAGATAGTGGTGTTTAGGTAAAAGCTTTACGTCCGGGTTAAGCTCGAGTAGTCTCTGTCTGTGTTCAGACACTTTAACATCAAGATAAGCAATTGTCTCATCAGTGTGAACTGGTGCCACAGCTAATTCTACAATTTCCTTCAGGTCTAATATCACTTGCCAAGCAAGTTCATGCTCTGGAATCAAGTCTTCTACTAGAAATGTAAGCAATCGAATTAGATTCCAATTCTCACGTTCGTTGCCACCCATTGTCTTCTTACATGAATAGCTGTTTGGTATAACTTGAGATCGATCTTTTTTGTCACTCCACTTAAATGGAAATTTGACGATTTGTGTGTTAAGACATTCAAGACTGAAATACTTCTTAGAGATGAGAACACTGAAACATAGTGCCAGTTCAGAAGGGACAATACCCTCAAATAAGGCATGCACTATATCTGGGGGATAGCCTGTGTTAACAAGAAAATGTTGAAGATTTTTTGTTAAAACACACGCTCTCTTCACACCAAAGCAATTTATGTCAGTTTCCTGTGCAGACTTTACATGTGCTTCATGTATTTCTTTTGTTCGAAGCAAAAAAGCACCTGAATGAACATCCCTTGTTTGAATATCTACTTTCTGAGCAGTACAAAATCGACAAATATACTGGCCAGAGAAGCTCTCCACAAAACCAGCCAATCCGTGGGCTCCCAACACTATGGACTGTTCCTTTGACAAACTTCCCAAGTTTTGAGCTGAAAACACCATGCTCTTCTAAAGTACAAAGGTCTTGTAAAAGTGCCTTTAGAATTTTTCCATAGCTATATACCTTTACATTGTCACTTTTGCACAAAACCGTTAAATAAATGGAAGACAGTGCTGAATGAGAGCCTGGTGGAAAGCTAGTCAGAATCCAGTAGACACTACACAATTTGTGTTTCTTTCGCAATGTACGCAGGGGATTACATAGCTCAAAATTATCGATGTACAAAGTCAAGTCAAGTAAACAAACTCGCAACTCATCACCTGACAGGAAAGTGTTGTCCTTAAAATACAAACCGTCTCTTATAGGGCGATACTGCTGATTATTTAACTGGTCTGTACTTTCCTGTGTTCTGTGGCTACTGATAATACCGTTTAACACTGCAGTACAATCAAGTAGCTGCTGTAAAGACTGCAGTAATGGGATATACTGAAATGTCCTGCTCTTTTTTTGGTCCAGAATAAACTCCACCGGCTCAACAATATTTAACAAATTCTTAAAGTACTCTTTTCTCTTATAAGTTGTAGAAACCATCTTTCCCTATTGATTTTACTAAAGGGTTAGATTTACACAGTACATCAGCTAGTTCCTTAATAATTAAGTTATCAACTTCAAGGTTTTTATTTTGAAAGTGACACAGTACTTAAGAGGAAGTGTAGTTCATCAATAGCTGTAGATGGCACATAAAAAATATTTTCCAACTTCAGCAAAACTGCAGCTATTTTTTGTTCTACTAATTTCGGCAGGTCATCTGAAGTATCTATATTACTATCTGCATCTAACGGAGGTACAAAATCTATGTCCGCAGAAGATGAGGGGCTATCATCTACAGTACTACCAGATTCGTCTGACTGAGCAGCGAGTTTAACAACACCTGCCTTAAAATCGTTTAGAGTTGTAGGGATTATGTTTACGATTTTTATGTGAGTGAAATGTTCCATATATGTTTGTCTCAAACGTACATCCTTCAAACATACAAGTTACGGTTTCATACTGCCTAAGATGTTGATTTACATGAGCAAAGTATTCCTTTTCAGTTAAAATTTCCTTACATGCACACGTCTGACAAAAGAATGTAGTTAACTGAACATTTGCTGCTGTTAACTTCCTGTGTGTTTGATATGTGACTCAAAAGATTCTTCCAACTTGTGAATGTACATGGGCAATCTGCATATAGACAGGGATACCGGCAATTGCGACCATAGTGGAAATGTTTCAGCCTAAAATGTTTTAGCAATTCATACCGGATAGATAATGAAATGGCACGCACTTTGCATGGCCACATTCACATATCTGTGAACAAAGACAAAAGAAAAAAAATCAGTTAAGTCCAAATATTAAAGAAACAAAAATATTTTAATTTATACTTGATTTTAATCAAAATACAGCTACTACTACTAATAATAATTTATTAATAACTTTTTTATAACAATGAAATAACTACATAGGTCCAATTTATAAGAAACTATGGTTGATTGCAAGATGATATTAGTCTGTTCATGTCTGTAAAATATGTTTTTAAATATGTTTTTAACTGTATATGTTGTGCTTTTCTAATGTTGAATCATATAACATTCAAACTGAGATGAATTGTTCATAATCAGATGTATTGATTCTTCTGTGTATTAAAAAACAATCTTTGTAGCATACATACTAGGTCTAGGAGGTTGTCCCACCATTTAGATGTAAGAAAAGATGCTTGATGTATCTGTATCATATGTATCATACTTTTGATTATGAAATTACAAAGCCAGCATTATATTTTTAGAGAATTATTAGAATAGTACTCTCATTTACTAATTGCAGTAGTTTATAACTGTCTTTATTTGCCATCAAACGTTAAACCACAGAACAAGAGCAGACCAACAGCAAAAGACACAGACGGGGTAAAACCATGGTTCACATAGAACACCCGGCCAACTGGCAGCTGTTGGAAGTTATCCATGTACGATATAAATACATTTAAAATTGCAGTTGGTTTAGTAATCATTTAATGACACATCTCTATTTTAATCTTTAAACAGTTAACACCTAACACCATTTTTTCCTCTCGGATTTAACTTAAGCTATGCACGTGACCAAAGGTCTAAGTTATGTTATTCAGGTCAGAAAATACAGATATTAATATAACGTTAAACTAAAAACAAATACGGATCCCAGTTACTTTTAATTATACAGTCTAGCTGAAAAAAGTAGCTTAAGGGGAAAGTAGATAAAGTTAGCTTTTATAAGAACCATGTGCAAGTTAGCTTAGTTAACTAACATAAGTGGAATAAATGCAAATTGATAGTCAGTGCATTGATACAGTTTAATACGATATCAACAGCAGTAATAACACACGTATATATTGAAAGCAGTCAACTTTTATGCAATGAGTACATACACACGTGGACAAAATTGTTGGTACCCTTCGGTCAATGAAAGAAAAACTCACAATGGTCACAGAAAAAACTTTATTCTGACAAAAGTAATAATAAATAAAAATTTTATGAATGTTAACCAATGAAAGTCAGACATTGCTTTTCAACCATGCTTCAACAGAATTATTTTAAAAAATAAACTCATGGAACAGGCCTGGACAAAATTGTTGGTACCCCTAACTTAATATTTTGTTGCACAACCTCAACTATCACTGCAATCAGACGATTCCTGTAACTGTCAATGAGACTTCTGCACCTCTCAGCAGGTATTTTGGCCCACTCCTCATAAGATAAGATAAGATAATCCTTTATTCGTCCCACAATGGGGAAATTTCTCTGTTCTCATGAGCAAACTGCTCCAGTTGTTTCCAGTTTGAAGGGTGTCTTTTCCAGACGGCATGTTTCAGCTCCTTCTAAAGATGCTCAATAGGATTGAGGTCAGGGCTCATAGAAGGCCACTTTAGAATAGTCCAATGTTTTCCTCTTAACCATTCTTGGGTGTTTTTAGCTGTGTTTTGGGTCATTGTCCTGTTGCAAGACCCATGACCTGCGACTGAGACCAAGCTGTCTGACACTGGCCAGCACATTTCTCTCTAGAATCCCTTGATAGTCTTCAGATTTCATTGTACCCTGCACAGATTCAAGACACCCTGTGCCAGATGCAGCAAAGCAGCCCCAGAACATAACAGAGCCTCCTCCATGTTTGACAGTAGGGACAGTGTTCTTTTCTTGATATGCTTCATTTTTCCGTCTGTGAACATAGAGCTAATGTGCCTTGGCAAAAAGTTCCATTTTTGTCTCATCTGTCCATAGGACATTCTCCCTGAAGCTTTGTGGCTTGTCAACATGTAGTTTGGCATATTCCAGTCTAGCTTTTTTATGATTTGTTTTCAACAATGTGTCCTCCTTGGTCGTCTCCCATGTAGTCCACTTTGGCTCAAACAATGACGGATGGTGCGATCTGACACTGATGTTCCTTGAGCATGGAGTTCACCTTGGATCTCTTTAGAAGTCTTTCTGGGCTCTTTTGTTACCATTCGGATTATCCGTCTCTTTGATTTGTCATCAATTTTCCTCCTGCGGCCACGTCCAGGGAGGTTGGCTACAGTCCCATGGATCTTCAATTTCTGAATAATATGTGCAACTGTAGTCACAGGAACATCTAGCTGCTTGGAGATGGTCTTATAGCCTTTACCTTTATCGTGCTTGTCTATAATTTTCTTTCTATTCTCCTGCGACAACTCTTTCCTTCTCTTCCTCTGGTCCATGTTGAGTGTGGTACACACCATGTCACCAGACAACACAGTGACTACCTGAAGCCCTATAAATAGGCCCACTGACTGATTACAAGATTGTACACACCTGTGATGCTAATTAGTGCACACACCTTGAATTAACATGTCCATTTGGTCACATTATTTACAGTCTTTTCTAGGGGTACCATCAGTTTTGTCCAGGCCTGTTCCATGAGTTTATTTTTTAAAATAATTCTGTTGAAGCATGGTTGAAAAGCAATGTCTGACTTTCATTGGTTAACATTCATAGAATTTTTATTTATTATTACTTTTGTCAGAATAAAGTTTTTTCTGTGACCATTGTGAGTTTTTCTTTCATTGACCGAAAGGTACCAACATTTTTGTCCACGTGTGTATGTAACTTGCCTTGTAATCAGGTTGATCCAAAAAGATGATCTGATGTAAGATGGCGAGGAGAACGGTGTTTTTTCAACTGCCTCTCTGCCGTGTGCTGGTTGCTGCTTTTTTTTTTTTTTTTCATGTGCATTGCCATAGACATGTGTATGTGCAGTACCGCTCCCTACCGACTCGAGTATGGATAATTTCCGCCTCTAAACAATTCCATTGTCCCTAAATTATATGCAAACCAATCTCATAAAATATAACTAATAGGATCTGGCTCGTTCCACAGCTAGATATATTTAAACCATATTCATAATTGTTAACTGATTAAATCGAATAGTTTTAACAATGAACCAATTTACATGGATTCTAAGTAATTTGACTACATGCATTTTGAAAATATTATTATTTTCATAAAATCAAAAGGATGCAAATACATAATTATAAACTATGCCATGATTTATTTTTTTGAGTGTAAGTTGTCTAAAACTCAGCCAGTCAACCTGAGACTTTGTTTTTCTGGCCTTAGCCCAAGCATCATCTCTTACTTTTAAAAGTTCAAACAGCTCACAGGAGAACCAGAGATTGTTGCGACCTTTTACTCTAAATTTGTGAAAAGGTGCATGTTTGTTAATCATTTCAGACAAAGCATCATAAAAGTATTTCCAAGCTAGCTCTACATCATTAATAAGAAAAATCTTTTTCCAGTCATAAATCCACAAGTCATGATAAAAAGCTTGTTCACAGAAATGTTTAAAATCTCGTTTAAACACAATTTGATGAAACAAAATTTCAGGTACTATTTAAAGAAACAATTTTCTTTTAATAGTTAATTATTAATTTTTAATAACAATGGTGATAACACAATGGTCACTTAAATCAATGGCAAATATTCCAACAGTATTTTATGCGGGACATTCATAAAAATTAGATCAAGGATGGAAGATTTTATTGGCTGATTAAGATTTGGCCGTGTTGGATTACTGATTAGCGAGAGATTAAAAGAATCACAAATTACTTTAAAATGATCAGAAACAGACGTTAGCCAATCCAGATTAAAATCCCCGACAAGAAGAATCTCATTAAAGTTTAACATTGCTAGCTGTTGAGTTAATAAGGACAGGGCATCATTTGTTTCTGAGGGAGGTCTGTAACAGCCTACAACTGTGATAGAATGTCCCTCATAAAGTTCTAATTTCAAAGCAAGACATTTTAACTTTTTACTAATGGACAACGATGACAGAACAGTTACCAAAAATCTGTTACTTACATAAAGAGCGACACCACCACCTTTTCTGGGACGGTCACAGCGAAAAACATTGTAACCTCGGATAGCAATGTCATATCAGTGATTGATTTTGTCAGTGTCAAAGAATCAATAAACAAAACAGTGTAGAGATAAACAGATTTCTCTGGAGATCAACCTCCAACCTTGTCTTGAATTAAATAATAGTCAGACTCAACTTAAGTTATTTTTACATGCATGGGGAGGACAAGTGGCGCACTGACTGGCTCGTCCCACCTCTGTAGCAATCTGCTCTGTCTACAGAATCTGAATGCTGAATGCTTTATTTGTCATTACAATTGTACAAGTACACTGCAACAAAATTGCTTTGGTGGTGCAACATATTACATTTATACATAGACAGACACACAAAGGTTGCAGACCACCCGGTGCAGCCATATTTCCAGCGCTCCAATGATCTGCAGGAAAATGAAATAAGGCATTGTACAGACATAGCAGACACATAACTACAGTCGCAGTTACAACATTACATACGTAGTCGCAACCACATTTGCTGTTTACATTTTACATTTACATTTATTCATTTAGCTGACGCTTTTATCCAAAGCGACTTACATTGTTCTAATGTAATTACCAGTGTTACAGTCACTGGAGGCAAGGTGGGTTAAGTGTCTTGCCCAAGGACACAACGACAGTATGAACTGTGGGGAGAGTGGGAATCGAACCGCCTACCTTCCGGTTGAAAGACGACCACTCTACCCACTGAGCTACTGTTACAACATACATAGACATACATCACACATCACAGTAACAAGGATAACAGCACACGCGGTCACGTGTTGGAATTTTTCAGTGGCTTACGAGGGGGAGGGGGGAGTAGAAGAAAGAGTCAGACAGATATTAAGTGGCAGGCAGGATGTGATAGGAGTGGTAGGAGGCCTTGAGGTGTTATAACGGAACAGTGTGTGTGAGTTCCTTGCTTTGGCCTTGATGGAGAACAGGGAGTACCACTAAGATAAGATAAGACCCAGCTGCTGGCCAGACTTCTAAACGTCACAGAAGCACTGTTTAATTTCAGCAGACAGCGGCTGGGTAGCTTTAAAGGCCGCTGTCTTACAATTTTTTGATAGTTTAAGGCAGTCCCAAGACCAATAATCAGGAATCCCACTATCATAAATCGGAAAATGAAAACATCCTCGACGTCCTCCACGGACAGAACTTCTAAACAGAACTTCTAAGGGATGCAACCAGAAAGTGACATTAAAGGTTGTTTGTGTTCCATAAATTGGTCTGATTGAATTTGTGCTCATTCTAGGATAGTGTGATCAAGAGCCGAAAGACTTGTATGTTTCTGTGGCACAAATTAATAAATAAATAACAAAAAGAAAAAACATCGGCATCGGAATCGGCCAAGATGTTATGTTAAACATCGGTATCGGCCCAGAATTTCCCAATCGGTGCATCCCTATTATCTATGTTGTATTCTGAATAAAATATTAAAATTTGAAACTTCCACGTCATTGTATTCTGTTTTTATTCACAATTTGTACAGTGTTCCAACTTTTTTGTATTTGGGTTTGTACATACCACTGGGGAAATTTTTTCTCGCTTTTTCCATCACCGATCTGAGGGAGTTGATGGGCTGTTGCGGCTGTGGTGGGTGAGAGCTGTCTTCTAAATGTTCATAGTTATTACTGTGCTGTTGGGGTGGGCCTGTGGTTCTCTGATTTTAACTTTCAAGCCAATACACATGCCTTCTTTCTTTACAGAGGGGAAATGGTTGATGATGGCTTTATGCCAGGCACCGAGGTGATTAGAGAAGAGAATAAGGTTGCAGATTTCTCCAGTTTTGAACAAATCCGCAAACAGAGTTTCTAGACTGTTTGTGAGAAGTTTCTACTAATATTTTAGTTTAGTTTTTAGTTTTTCCTTGCAGAGTCTGTTTTGACCTCAGAGGGATTTTGTATGGTCTGAGCTCATCTGCATATTTCAGTGGGATGATTGCAGCTGCTGCTCTGATTGGTTGATTTTCTACTGGCTCATTTGAATTGCTACATGATTGATGGAAAGGTTAAAGCAAAAGAATCTGCACTCCGTTTTCAAGGTGAAGATGTTTCGTCTCTAATTCTAAGAGACTTTATCAATTCAACTGGTAAGAGAGCTGAGCTTATATTTATTTATTCACATTTTTTGTGAGGATTAATCCCTTGAGATGAATCACACCTTTTTTTTTAGGAGGTCCTCCTACTCACATTTATTCACTAGGAACACTTTAGAGTTGCCAATTAACCTATACATGCATGTCTTTGAACGGTGGCAGGAAGCCGGAGTACCCGGAGAGAACCCACAGTAACACGTGGAGGACATGCAGACTCCTCACAGAAAGACCAGAGTCGGCCGAGAATGTTTGAGTCGGTCGAGTTTTGAACTCACGACCTTCTTGCTGTGAGGCAGGAGTGCTAACCACTCTGCCACGTGCACCCTTACCCTTATATCTCTAGAGGGAGGGGTTTAAGATGAAACAGAACCTGATGGGTTGTTCTGATCTCATAGTTAGATATGAAAGGGCAGTGTGACTCCTGATGTGAGATCCTCTGTGTTGAGTATTTGGATTCAAAAATAAAAATGTTGTATTTTCTGGATTATTTTCATCAAAGTTAACTTCTGTACATGGTGTCCTTTTAGATTTTGTAAATTTATCTAATGTTTATCTCAGAATAGTCACCAAAAGTTGAAAATCTAAGCGCTCATGTACAGTCAGGTCCTGTCAGGTTTGGCTCTATTCACCACCACAATGTCATTGTCCATCTGCACTGTGCAGCACCATCCAATGAGTTCTGAAGCATTTGGCTGAATATGAGCAGATACTATTGACCGAAACACTTCAGAATCCATCCTGCTGCTTTTGTCATCAGTCACATCAACAATAAATACAAGAGAACCAGTTCCATTGGCCACACATGCCCACGCCATGACACTACCACCACATGCTTCACTGATGAGGTGCTATGCTTTGGATCATGAGCAGTTCCTTTCCTTCTCCAGACTCTTCTCTTCCCATCACTCTGGTACAAGTTGATCTTGGTCTCATTGGTCCCTAGGATGTCTCTCTCCTATCTCTCTTGTCTCTCCAATATCTCTCTCCTGTCTCCCTCCTGTCTCTCTCCTGTCGCTCTCCTATTGCTCTTCCCTCTCTTTCCTATCTCTCTCTGTCTCTCTCCTATCTCTCTCCTGTCTCATTCAGGTCTTGCTCCTGTCTCACGGTCTCACTCCTGTGTTTCTCTTATCTCACTCCCGTCTCTCTCCTATCTCCTTCCTGTTTCATTCCTGTCTCACTCTTGTCTCTCTGCTGTGTCACTCCTACCGCTCTCCTTTCTCTCTCCTATCTCTCTCCTGTATCATTCCTGTTTCACTCCTATCTCATTCCTGTCTCTCTTCTATCTCTTTCCTGTCTCACTCCAGTCTCATCCCTTTCTCACATCTGTCTCTCTTCTGTCTTTCTCCCTTCTATCTCTTGGCTCACTTCTTTCTTACTCATATGAGCCTGTGTCCTAATATAATTATGGAGTGGAGCTTAGTGTGCTGCTGAACGCCTCGCAGAACACCCCGCAGACCGCTAACCGTTACAGATAATGTTGGCAGGTTGAGAGTGCTCTCTGAAGGCAGCCAATCAAGCTGTAAATGGGTCAGGGAAGGAGCGCTGCGGGTGCAATGGCAGCTTTTAAAAAAAATACAACAAAAAAAGAGCATAGCATGCAGTTATTCACAGAACTGGGCTTCAGAGTTTGTTTACAAGTGCCTCTGCAGCAATTTCTCATTTGGATTCAGGGAGGATTACATAACGGCGTGTAGTTTGGCACGCAGCTCTGTGTGAAGCTTTTAGTAACCTTATTATTAATGTTTTTTGACGCAGGGCAGCATTTGGGGCTTTTATTAAGAATGAAGTGGAAATACTTATAGCACTTCATCTAATGTTTATCTCAGAATAACCACCAAAAGTTGAAAATCTAAGCATCTAAGCGCTCATGTAGATCATGTCTTCTCTCCTCTCTGATTAGACTCACTCTCCAGACTCAGAATAGCCACTAAGTGTTCTATTAAAACAGTCTTCTGGTTTAAGAAGAAATAATCTTCTACATGCCAGACTCTGAACCTGTCAGTTGTGTTTCTAGAAAAAGTAAAAAAAAGTAAAATGTTTCAAGAATTTGTTATTTAGTGACCTTTGGCCCATTGGCTTCTAAAGTGCATCATAAAAGATTTATAGTCAATGCCTCAAAGATGTTTATAATCAGGTCTGTTTTAAAACTGCCCTAGCACATGATCTAAAGGCCGCTACACACCGGGACGAATATCGGCGCGCGTTATTCGCCAGCGTTTTTCAACGTGTTTTTTGTGTTCACACCCAAGCGATTTTCGCTGACAATGAGCCGAGTGAACATGCAAATTCATTCCCTGACATTAGATGGCGCTTAATGTAAAACAGAAATACCCCCATTTGCTGTGCAATACTACTCCATAATAGTTCTCTTTTATCAAGATTTTTGTAATCGCTGTCGCGTTTGTCATATAGTTCTTTGTGTTCCGACACCAACGAGACATTCATCTTGCCTTGCAAGACGCTACTTGGCGTATATCTTCTTCGCCGTTACGTATGTGTGCTCGGCAAGACCGTTTTGTGTTTGAGCGCCCCCAAGTTGTGTTTTACTGTAACTTCAGAAGCTCCAGACACGTGAGCAAAAGCGCCAATCAGATTGGTCGTATAGTTTTTAACGCGGCGCGTCAAACCACAAAAACGAACCCGAGGCGTTTTTTAAAAAAATGACGCTTTTACGCGTGGTGTTTTTCACGTTAGTGTGCACACTCACATTGGCGACCTTTGTTTAGTCACGAGGCGTTAAACGTCGGTGAATATCGCGCGCGAAATTCGTCCCGGTGTGAATGGGCCTTAAGGGTGTGTTCCCAACTGCTGTGTTTATCTGCTAAAAGTCTAGCTGAATGCTAGAGCATATGAACCTTAGAGCCACTAAACAGGAAGTGCTTTCTACTGAACTCTGGTACAGTTCAATTAAAATGTGAACCTCAAGAGGACTGAAGACATCTAAATGAGCCCATACAGGAGGAGCCTCGTAAACTGGCAGAAACAACGTCAACGTGAATTGGAATTTTCTGACTGCCCCTGGAGCAGAGAAGATAAACCTTTATTATTTATAGCCCATACATAATGATGGTAATGGTGGTAAATGTTAATGCATTTATATAGCGCATTTTTGCACCCTTTTCGGGCACCCAAAGCACTTTACATCATGCTTCCACTCACCCCATTCACACACATTCACACCTGGGGCAGACAGAGATGGGGGCTGCCACACAAACGGCACTCAACCTTCTCCGACCACCACCAAACACACCTCTACAGACACACACATTCATACACCAGTGCTACGGACACTGGAGGCAAGGTGGGTTAAGTGTCTTGCCCAAGGACACAACGACAGTATGAACTGTGCGAGCGGGAATCGAACCTACTACCTTCCGGTTGAAGGACGGCCACTCTACCACTGAGCTACTGCCGCCCCCAATTATGATGCCCAAAATTGTTGCTGCATACCCCTCTAGCACTGGATAGTTGCGCCCCTGGTTGCTTCATGATCCCTCACCCTGTGTGGAAGGCTCCAAAGTGAAAAAGGGCACAGAGATAACCATTGTGAAATGTTTCAGAAACAATGTTAAACATAACTAGCCAGTTGTGTGTACAACAGTGTCCATGGAAACACTGGTGTTGCATTGAGAAAAAGTTGACTTAACTTTCCATGTACTTTCTTGTTGCAGTTGTTTCATTAAAATGTTAACTGGCTGTATTTGTTGTCCTTATTGTTTACTTTTATATTGAGCAGATCCATTATACGTCTACAGGTTTGGTAAAATGGTAGCCAAAAAGTTAAAATTGCAATAATTTGCAATGTTTCTTAAATTGTACATTTACAGTAAATTGCTGGCTACTAAATTGCATTACTTTCACAGTGAAAATGTAACAACACAAGGAACTATAATTCATGTACAATAAGATACTGTAATTTCACAACATGTTACTCTCATATCACAGTAATTCAGTCTACAGGGCAACTGTGAAATTACAGTTTGCAGCTGTAGTCCTACTGTAACTTACACCCAAATATCACAGGAATTTAAAGTCAAATAGTTACTGTATATTACAGTGAAATGTTTTGAAGTAAATTACTATGAAAGTACTTCAACTAGTAGCCAGCAATTTACTGTGATTTTACACAACACATTTAGAGTGTACTTCACTCTGGGGCTAGGCTTACAACTGTTCAAGTTCAAAAGAATAAACATGTATAAGCTGTTTTTAAACTTTAGTAAAACATTTTTCTGTGAAATATTTCCCTCTGAATGCATTTCTGAAAACACCAAAATTGTTCTTATAAAAGTCTGAAAGGACCAATGCTGATCCTGTTAAAGCAGCTTTTTTTTTTTTTTAGTTAGTTAGTTATTAAATTCTTTTCAGCTCTTGGCTTGCTGGGATTTTTAGAGCTTTTGTCATGGTCATAAAAGACCAACACAAACCAGATGCCTGGGTTATAAAAGAGTGAGTAGGATCTCCTCTGAAAGTTAGTGGATGTATATAACAATTTTCTCTTAATAAATCCCACCTGGAGTGGTGTATGCAGGTGAATGGCACACCCTCTCCACGCCTTTATTCAACTAAAGGACAGTACTAAGGGACTTTTAAATTATCTTTTTTTATGAGCCGCTGATGACTGGGTTTTACTGAGAATTCTTGGAGTTACAGGGAGGCTCTTCTGACTAAAACAATTGCAGTGAAACAATGAACACCCTCCCTTTATCATTTTAAAAGAATAAATATTATCTTAGCAATGAGGCTTTATGTATTATTCACTCACAGCAGGGCGTTGGACAAGACCTGGACTAGACCTTGAAAAAACAAATGGCAAGCATTTATATTGTGCTTTTTATTAATGCTAATTAATTATTATTACTAGACGTTTCGTCTCCAATTCCAAGAGACCGAATTGATAAAGTCTCTTGGAATTAGAGACGAAACGTCTTCACCTTGAAAACTGAATCGGATGCTTTTACTTCAACTTTTTTTCAAGATGTCCTGATGACTATTACTATCCCTTTTTTTGTTCCCGTAGGGATATTCAATGTCAGCTTGTTTTTACTGTGTTTTTTTTTGTAACCTCTTGGGTATTCAAACTGCACACACAAACTCTCACATCTTTACACACACAGGCCCCACACACAGTCACACTCACAAGCACTGACACATTCACACTCACAAGTATTCACCCATTAAGACACACACAAACACTCACACATTCACCCTCAAACGTATTCACACATGCACACACACACATGCACCCACATACACACACACACACACACACACACACACACACACACACACAAGCACTCATACATTTAGACTCACAAGCACTCACACATTCGCTCCAGTCTTTTCTAGTTAAAAATAACCTTTTTGATCCTTTTCAATCTGGTTTTCGCCCTTTGCATAGTACTGAAACAGCACTAGTTAAGGTAATGAATGATCTGCTTCTCGCTGGTGATTCTGGTTCTCTATCTATGCTTTTGCTGCTCGACCTCAGCTCTGCCTTTGATACCGTCTCCCATCAACTACTCGTTTCGCGCCTTTCGGATGTGGGTATTTCTGGTGCTGCTCTTTCCTGGTTCTCCTCTTATCTCTCTGACAGACTGTTTTACATTTCACTCCAGAACTTTCGCTCACCCACTGTCCCCCTGAAGCAAGGTGTCCCTCAGGGATCCGTTCTTGGGCCATTATTATTTATAATTTATATAATACCTCTTGGTCAGATCCTCAGCCGTCATGGTTTTAATTATCATTTTTACGCTGACGACATTCAATTATATACTACCTGTACATCAACTTTATCTTTCACAACTGACAAAATCTCTGCTTGTGTGCATGAAATAAAAGACTGGCTTCATTCAAATTTTCTAAAACTTAACATGGACAAAACTGAGATTATTTTCACTGGACCTTCATCACTCACTAATAAAATTCCTAATAACTTCACCTGTGAGATCGCCGGCTCTTTTATCAAACCATCTACTACTGTTAAAAATCTTGGTGTAATTTTTGATTCCACTCTATCTTTCCACTCTCACATTAATTCCGTCACTAAATTGGCATTCTTTCATCTACGTCGTATCGCTCAGCTCCGTCCCTTTATCAGCATCTCAGATGCTGAAATTGTCATCCATGCATTTGTCACATCACGTCTTGATTACTGCAATGCACTTTTCATTGGCCTACCAGCTAGCTCCATTTCCAAATTACAATACATTCAAAACTCTGCTGCCAGACTACTCACCCACACCAAGCGTTCTGCACATATTTCCCCAATTCTGCACGATCTTCACTGGCTTCCTGTGGCATTTCGTATTAAATTCAAAATTCTCCTTCTTGCTTTTAAGTCTCTGCACGGCCTTGCTCCCCCCTACCTCTGTAACCTGCTTCTCCCCTACACCCCTACGCGCTCTTTACGATCCGCTGATTCCAGCCTCCTCGTTGTCCCTCGGCATCGCCTTGCTTCAAAGGGGGGCAGATCATTCAGTGTTATTGCGCCCAAAATGTGGAACTCTCTCCCCCTATCACTCCGTTTAGTTAACACCATCTCTGAATTTAAATCCATGCTCAAAACACACCTATTCTCTGAATGTTACAGTTCTTAGTGGGTTTTTTCAGTTACTGTACTTGCACTCTCATTTGCCTATTGTTGTCCTGTCTGCTCTCTTTGTCAATTGTCCTTATTGTTGTTTGTTTATTGTAAAGCGTCCTTGAGCTCTGGAAAGGCGCTATATAAATAAAACTTATTATTATTATTATTATTATTATTATTCATACTCGCACACACAAGCACTCATACATTTACACTCACAAGCATTCACCCATTAAGACACACACAAACTCTCACACATTACCTCTCAAACGTATTCACACATGCACACACACAAGCACTCATACATTTAGATTCAGAAGCACTCACACAATCACACACACACACAAGCCCTCACACATTCAAACTCACAAGTATTCACACATTCACACACACAAACACTCATACGCACTCACACACACACACACACACACACACACACACACACACACACACACACACAGGCCCTCACACAATCACACACACAAGCACCCACACATTCTTCACACTCAGAAGCATTCACGCATTCACCCTCAAACGTATTCACACATGCACACACACACAAGCACTCATACATTTACACACACAAGCACTCACACACACAAGCACTCATACATTTAGACTCAGAAGCATTCACACATTCACACTCACACACACAAGCCCCCACACATTCACACTCACAAACAAACAATTTTTTTTTTTTTTTTTTTTTTTTTAAGAAAGGAATCGATGGAAAGGAAGTAGAATTCAGTGTTTGTCAGTCAGGTGTTGACGGAAGAGATGTGTTTTCAGGTGTTTTTTAAAGATGGCTACAGAATCTGCTGATCTTGTAGCAGCAGGTAGATCATTCCACCAATGTGGAACAGAGCCAGAGAAGGTACGTGAGAGTGATTTAATACCTATTTGGGACGGTACCACCAGACGTTGTTCATCTGCAGAGCGCAGGGATCTGGTAGGAACGTAGGTCTGTATTAGTGAGTGAAGATATGAGGGTGAAGAACCAGTGGTGGTCTTGTAGGCCAAGAGCATAGCTTTGAACTTGATGCGGGCGTCAACCGGGAGCGTCTCGGGTTACTTGACTGTAACCCTGTTCCCTTAAAAAGCGGGAACGAGATGCTGCGTAGCATTACACTATGGGGAACATTCTTTGTGTGACCGGTTGTGAAGCACGTGTGTCAAACACGCCAAGAATTGGCTTATAATACCTCTGTTGGTGACGCAGCTCATCAGTGGCAGCTGTGTGATTGCGCAGCTGTGTGATTGCGCACCTGAACAGAGGGTATAATAACACATGACGCGGGAGCATCTTCAGGTCAACTTTGTCTGAAGAGCGCCCGGACACGCCCAGTGCGGCATTGCAGCGCAGCATCTCGTTCCCGCTTTTTAAGGGAACAGGGTTACAGTCAAGTAACCCAAGACGTTCCCTGTCAAAAGCTACACTCGATGCTGCGTAACATTACGCTATGGGGAACGAGAATACCAACGCCGCTGCACTGTAAGTGTCTGGACCCCTCGGGTTGTGAAGTGTGCACAAACACAAAAGAGGTCTCAAACACAATTTTGGGATGATGACTCAAGGACATGCGAGCCCACAGTAGCATGAACATCCAAGCTATAGAATTTGATGAATGTGTGTGGAGAGGACCAACCTGCCGCATCACAAATTTGCTGCAGTGGGGCACCTTTTGCTAAAGCTGTTGAAGCTGCAACCCCTCTAGTAGAATGAGCCCTCACACCTATGGGCGAAGTTTGACCGCGCACGTCATAGGCCAGGGCAATGGCATCCCTCACCCAACGTGATATAGTTTGTCTGGTAGCTGGAACCCCCAGCTTGCAGCCCCCGTAGCATATAAACAGCTGTTCGGACTTACGCCACTGGCTAGTGCGGTGGACATAAGTCTGGAGGGCACGTACTGGACACAGTAAGTGAAGTCTCTCCTGCTGCAGTGTTGTAAATGGACAGAAGGCTTCAAGAATGACCGGATTTAAGGTCGAGAATGGAACTTTTGGAAGATAGTTAGGGTGAGGATGCAAAATGGCTTTGACCAGCCCGGGAGCAAAGTCTAGGCAGGAGGGCGAAACTGACAGAGCCTGCAAATCTCCAACCCTCTTGAGAGTGGTAATGGCCGCCAGAAGAACCATTTTTAGAGTCAGAAACTTAACAGACGCTGACTCCAGTGGTTCAAAAGGAGTGCTTACTAAGCCCTCCAGCACTATAGCTAGGTCCCAGGAAGGAACTCTAGCTCTAGTTTGGGGTCTCAACCGCTTGGCACCTCGAATGAAGCGGGCAACTAGAGGATGTCTCCTATCGAGACCCGTCAATCAGGGCGTGGCAAGCCGAAATGGCGGCCACGAAAACCCTGAGTGTGCTAGGATTAGTGCCCGAGGACAGTTTGTCCTGCAGAAACTCCAGCACTGAAACAATCTGGCAGTGGACTGGGTCTGCATGATGTGTAGCACACCAGGCATCAAATACACGCCATCTGCCGGCATAGGCTCTCCTTGTAGAGGGAGACCTAACGCTCAGAATAGTCTCTACAACAGGGGCCGGGAGCCCGACATCTCTTAAGTGGTCCCCCTCAGGGGCCAGACGTAAAGGTTCCAGAGCTCGGGCCGGGAATGAAACACTGTCCCCTGTGCCCGAGAAAGGAGATCCCTCCTGGTCGGAATCGCCCATGGCGAGCCGTCGAGGAGAGATATTAGGTCTGAGAACCACACTCTGGTTGGCCAACGGGGCGCTACTAGTAAGAGGCGCAACCTGCGTTGACGGACCTTCGCCAGGACTCCCGGGAGCAGGACCACCAGGGGATATGCATAAAGGCGCAGTCTGGGCCACACATGGGCCATTGCGTCCAGACCCAGGGGAGCTGGAGGAGTCAGAGAGAAGTAGAGGGGACATTGTGCTGTCTGCTGTGAAGCAAAGAGGTCCACCTCTGCTTCGTAAAATCTTTCCCAGATTTGGCTCACTACCTCGGGGTGGAGTTTCCACTCCCCATGTGTCACAGCCTGTCTGGACAATAAATCTGCTCCCACATTCATGCGCCCGGGGATATAAATCGCCCTGAGGGACAGGAACTTGTCCTGAGCCCAAAGCAGCATCTGCTGCGCTAGCTTGTTCAAGCGGCACGAACGCAGTCCGCCCTGACGATTTATGTAAGAGACCACCGCTGTGCTGTCTACTTGTACTAGGACATGGTAGCCCCTTAGCTGCTGGAGGAAGTATTTCAGGGCCAGAAATACAGCCTTCATCTCGAGGCAATTGATGTGCCATGCGAGAAGATGGCCTCTCCATATTCCTTGGGCTGGACGGCCATCTAAGACCGCGCCCCAGCCTGTGAGGGATGCGTCTGTCGTTAGCATCATGCGATGACAACATGGACCTAGGGTGGGAGAAACTGGGGTCTGAACCACATAGATAGGGTACGAAGCCCTCGGCGCGTAACCCTTATTTGCTTTAGGGGGTTTGCCCTTGGATGAAACCCCCTGGCTCTGAGCCACAGCTGAAACGGTCTCATGTGCAGAAGGCCCAAAGGAATTACCGTGGATGCAGATGCCATGAGACCCAATATTCTTTGAAAGAAGTGCACAGCCACTTCCTGGCCTAGCCTGATAGCTTTCAGGGTAGTTAGAATAGACCCGACACGTGCAGGAGACAGATGTGCCTGCATCTCGGTTGAGTCCCAAACAACCCCTAGATATGTTGTCCTCTGGGCCGAGAACGCTCTTCTCGGCGTTGAGTCTCAAGCCTAGAGAGTCGAGATGAGCTAGGACGACGTCCCGATGTCGAAGCACTAGCTTCTGAGACTGAGCTAATTTCAGCCAGTCGTCTATGTAATTCAAAATGCGGATGCCCTGGAGTCGCAAAGGAGCCAAGGCTGCATCCATGCATTTTGTATATGTACGGGTGACAAGGCCAGGCCGAACGGAAGAACCCGATACTGGTACGCTTCGCCCCAAAGCGAACCTCAGGAACTTTCTGTGCTGTGGCAGGATTCGTATGTGAAAATACGCGTCCTTTAGATCGATGGTGACAAACCAGTCGCCTAATCGGATCTGGGACACAATCATTTTTATTGTGAGCATTTTGAATTTTAATGCTTTGAGGTAGCGGTTTAACCCGTGAAGGTCTAAAATCGGGCGCAGCCCCCCATCTTTTTTCGGAACTAGAAAATACCGGCTGTAAAACCCGGATTGTCTGTCTGGTGGGGGAACACGTTCTATGGCCCCTTTGTCCAGCAGAACCTGCAGTTCCTGTGTCAATACATGGGCTCGTTCCGGTTTCACGGAAGTGGAGACCCCGCCGTTGAAACGCGGAGGACGATTGGCAAACTGAAGGCTGTAGCCTTTGGCCACAGTCCTTATTACCCACAGGGAGATATTTGGCAGGAGTATCCATGCTGCCAATTTCAAAATCAAAGGAAGGAACCTCACAAACGCCTCCTCGTAGCGTTTAGCCTCGCGGAACTTAGTGGCGACGGAGTCCACTGCGTTGCCAAAAAGACCGGAAGGCGAGATGGGTGCATCCAGGAGGAAGGCGCGGTCCTTCTCTTTGATGCCCGTGAGGTTAAGCCACAGATGTCTTTCCGTCGCAACCAAAGCAGACATGGAGCGGCCAATAGCGCGGGCCGTCTGCTTAGTTGCACGGAGAGAGAGGTCTGTGGCACGGCGTAGCTCAGAAAACGCGTTCTCGTCCACAGTACCCTCTGTGCTCAAATCTTTGAGCAGCTCAGCCTGGTATGCCTGCAAAACCGCCATGGTGTGCAGTGCTGCACCAGCCTGACCCGCCGCCTGGAAAGCCTTCCCCACCAGTGATGACGTGAACCGGCATGGCTTGTTGGGGAGTGTAGGTTTTCTTAAACTATATTTTCTTAAAAAATAATTTTCTCCAACTGAACAGAAACAAGACTGAACTAATCATCTTTGGGCCACAGAAACAAAGAGAAAGTGTCAGCAGCCACCTCGCGTCTCTTTCTCTAAAATCTAAAAATCAGGTTAGAAATCTAGGGGTCATCATGGACTCAGACTTGAATTTCCACAGTCACATTAAGTCAATTACATCATCTGCATTTTATCACCTTAAAAACATTTCCAGAGTCAAAGGGATGATGTCTCAACCAGACTTAGAGAAACTTATCCATGCTTTTGTCTCCAGCAGGTTAGATTACTGTAACGGCCTGCTCACTGGTCTCTCAAAACGAGGGTTAAGACAGCTGCAGCTTATTCAGAACGCGGCTGCTCGGGTTCTAACCAAAACCAGGAAGTACAACCACATCACGCCAGTTTTAAAATCTCTGCACTGGCTTCCTGTTGCTCAGAGAATAGACTTTAAAACAGCACTTCTGGTTTACAAGTCTCTAAATGGTTTAGCACCAGAATATATCTCTGACATGCTAGTTACTTATGAACCTCCTCGGACTCTGAGAACATCTGGGACAGGCCTTCTGCTCGTGCCCAGAGTTAGAACTAAACAGGGTGAAGCAGCGTTTAAGTTTCATGCAGCAAAAACCTGGAATAGCCTCCCAGATGAAGTAAAACAAGCCTCAACTTTAACAATGTTCAAGGGGAGGTTAAAAACCTTCCTCTTTAGCTCCGCCTACACTACAACCTAAAGTGTTAGTTTTTTCTTTTATCTGCACTCTTCTTTTTAAAATGTTTTTAATTTTTTCTTATGTTTCTTAATATAAATCTTGTAAATTGTCTTTTATTCCTGTAAAGCACTTTGAGTTACCCAGTGTATGAATTGTGCTATATAAATAAAATTGCCTTGCCTTGCCTTGCCTTGCCTTAGGGAGGACGATGTCCCGGGGGAGAGATAGCCCGCAAGCGTCTCTTCCACCTGGGGCATCGACCCATAGACCCGCACCTGTGCGCCCACGATAGTCGAATAAATCGACGTCGAAGGCACGAAAACACGGGACGAATAAGGGCTTATTCCATGAGCGTGCCAGCTCCTCATGGAGGTCCCCAAAGAAGGGGAGAGACCGCCGCTGTGATCCCTCCCCCTGGTCACCTGACAGAAACCTGTCATCCAGTTTAGAGTATTTAGGGGGGCCCTGCTCCTGAGGCCACTCAATATTCAGCCTCGCCACTGCTCTTGTAACCACCTCGAGCAGCTCCTCAAACGCCCGTCAGAGCCGGGAAGAGCGCTCCGAGGCTGCGGCGCCCCTGAAGCCAGGGATGAGGCTTCATCGACGCAGCTCACGGGAAGCGCCGTAGCGCGCCCGCCCGAGCACAGAGCCGGTGTCTGCCTCATCTGGTGAGAGCGCGAGGGACATAAGACTATCTGATCCCTGCGCCTCAGCCAGATCAAAACGTGAACCCCACGACCGGAGCGGGGAGGCGGCTCGCTCCTCTGCAAAGAAAGCAAGCCGGGCACGTAGGATCTTGGCAGGCAAAAGATCACAGTGCTCACACTCCCCAGAAAGTCCGAGGGCCGCGTGTTCTTCCCCCAAACACTCAAAACAAAATTCATGCTGATCATCGTCAGCAATGTGCCTCTGGCACGGAGGAACACATTTCTTTCTGAACCCAGCCATGATACTTTTGTATTTATTATTAGGCCCGAGCCGGTGATGACCGGGAGGGCCTATTGTTTTTGCTCGGATTATTTTTTTTTTTTTTTTTTTATTTTTATTGTCGACCTAAGATTCTAAATTTGACCCAGTGAACATGAACGAAAAGTCATTTTTATTGGTCCCAGCCTTCAAGCCCGGCGAAAAATTTATGTATTTGAAGTCGCCGAAAGAAAAATACGAAAAATGACTCAGTGGCGACCCCTACAAAATCAAAATACATTGGGCCTATGGAAAGTGAAAGTAACTTTTTTCCAACGTAGAAAAATGAAACTTGGTACATCCATAGGACATCTCAGAACAAGAAAAGTCAATGACAACCACCCCTATCTATAAATGTGTTGCCATAGCAACGTCCAAAAAATGTGGAAAAAGTCAATGGGAAGTGAAATTTTTAGTTTGTTGTAGGCAAATGAAACTTGGTACACACATCCACCATGGGCTTATGAACAAAAAAGCCAATGGGGACCACACCCTATCACACACGGGAAGGCGGCCATTTTGAATTGAAAATGTGAACCGACTTAAAATACACCTCTTTTTTAAAAGTACACAGACAATAGCTGCTTCATTCCACAGACACCAAACTTGGGCAAAATGAGCTAAACACATGTATGTAAAATAGACAAGCGTTTTTCTAGACTTTTTTGCTCGAGTTATATTTTTTTATATAATTTGGTATATATTTTTAATATAAATTTTTTTGCAAAATGATCTTAAATTTGACCCAGTAAACGTGCAACTAAAAGTCATTTTTATTGGTCCCAGACTTCAAGCCCAGCGAAAAATTTATGTATTTGAAGTTGCCGAAAAAAAAATATGAAAAATGACTCAGTGGCGACCCCTACTAAAGTCAAAATGCATTGGGCCTATGGAAAGTGAAAGTAACTTTTTTCTAACGTAGAAAAATGAAACTTGGTACATCCATAGGACACCTCAGGGCAAACAGAAAAATGTATTACAGCCATATCGTAAACTCAACAGGAAATCTACTATGTTGGGTGTATGCGTGACCACCTAAATTGCACCCCTTGTGTCTAAAGGCTTTTCATCTAAACAGCTCCAAATTTGGTGAGTATCATCTAGACACGTGTGCAAAAAAAAGTTATCAATTTGTTTTTTGATAGATTTGTGGCTGTGGTCGTAATGAGTCTGTGAAGAGGCAACTATTGGGAAATAAATGCCATTTCCCAATTGCCAGGATCCTTCTCAACAGAAAATGTTGGGTGGAATACATGACCACCTAAATCGTACACTTTGTGCTAAAGGGTTTTCATCTAAACAGCTCCAAATTTGCTTTAAAGCACGACATGCAATCCTCCGAATATATGTGTCCCCACGGTCTCAAGGGAGGCGAGGGCCTTTATCGCCGCTTGCGGCTTTAATTAGGCCCGAGCCGGTGATGACCGGGAGGGACTATTGTTTTTGCTCGGATTTTTTTTTTTTTTTTTTTTTTTTTTTTTTTTATTTTTCTTCCGACCCTAAATTTGACCCAGTGAACATGCACGAAAAGTCATTTTATTGGTCCCAGACTTCAAGCCCGGCGAAAAATTGATGTATTTGAAGTCGCCGAAAAAAAAATACGAAAAATGACTCAGTGGCGACCCCTACAAAATCAAAATACATTGGGCCTATGGAAAGTGAAAGTAACTTTTTTCCAACGTAGAAAAATGAAACTTGGTATATCCATAGGACACCTCAGGGCAAACAGAAAAGTCAATGACAGTCACACCTAAACTTAACAGGAAGTCCGCCATGTGGGGTGAAACGCGGCCACTAAAATCGCACCTTGCGCAGAAAGATGCAAATCATTGTGTTTTAATCTAAATGGCCCCAAATTTGGTGAGTATCATCTAGACACGTGTGCCAACCAAAGTTCTGACTTTGTTTATGATATCTTATCGGGTATGGGTGTGGCAAGCCTGTAACGAGGTGGCCATTTTTGTGAAAATAAACGTCTCTTAACTCTCAAACGCCTTCTCGGATCGAGTTGGACCCAAAAAGGCGTTTGTGCACATTCATGACCTGAACAAAAAATATGTAAATAAAAGGGTTATCTTTAGAAATGGCTCTCCAGCGCCCCTACAAACTTATAATGGACCCAAGAATTTAGTTTGTCATAGAGACATAAAATTTGGTACACACATCTCTTATGTCATGACGAGCATAAAGCCAATGACAACCACCCCTATCTATAAATGTGTTGCCATAGCAACGTCCCAAAAATGTGAAAAAAGTCAATGGGAAGTAAAATTTTTAGTTTGTTGTAGGCAAATGAAACTTGGTACACATATCCACCATATGCTTATGAACAAAAAGCCAATGATGGGGACCACTATCACACACGGGAAGGCGGCCATTTTGAATTGAAAATTTGGTCCGACTTAAAATACACCTCTTTTTAAAAGTACACAGACAATAGCTGCTTCACTCCACAGACACCAAACTTGGGCAAAATGAGCTAAACATATGTATGTAAAAGAGACAAGCGTTTTTCTAGACTTTTTGCTCGAGTTATATTTTTTAAATTATAATTCGGTATATATTTTTATCATATTTTTCTGCAAAATGATCCTCAATTTAACCCAGAAAACGTACAACTAAAAGTCATTTTTATTGGTCCCAGATTTCAAGCCCAGCGAAAAATTTATGTATTTGAAGTCCCCGAAAAAAAAATACAAAAATGACTCAGTGGCGACCCTAGAAAAGTCAAAATACATTGGGCCTATGGAAAGTGAAAGTAACTTTTTTCCAACGTAGAAAAATGAAACTTGGTATATCCATAGGACACCTCAGGGCAAACAGAAAAGTCAATGACAGTCACACCTAAACTTAACAGGAAGTCCGCCATGTAGGGTGAAAGGCGCGGCCACTAAATTCGCACCCCTTGCGCAGAAAGATGCAAATCATTGTGTTTTAATCTAAATGGCCCCAAATTTGGTGAGTATCATCTAGACACATGTGCCAACCAAAGTTGTGACTTTGTTGTTGATATCTTATCGGGTATGGGTGTGGCAAGCCTGTAACGAGGTGGCCATTTTTGTGAAAATAAAGCGTCTCTTAACTCTCAAACGCCTTCTCAGATCGATGTCGGACCCAAAAAGGCGTTTGTGCACATTCATGACCTGAACACAAAGATATGTAAATAAAAGGGTTATCTTTAGAAATGGCTCTCCAGCGCCCCCTACAAACTTATAATGGGACCCAAGAATTTAGTTTGTCATAGAGACATAAAATTTGGTACACACATCTCTTATGTCATGACGAGCATAAAAGCCAATGACAACCACCCCTATCTATAAATGTGTTGCCATAGCAACGTCCCAAATATTTGGAAAAAGTCAATGGGAAGTGAAAATTTTAGTTTGTCGTAGGCAAATGAAACTTGGTACACACATCCAGCATGGGCTTATGAACAAAAAGGCCAATGGGGACCACACCCTATCACACACGGGAAGGCGGCCATTTTTAATTGAAAATGTGAACCGACTTAAAATACACCTCTTTTTTAAAAGAACTCAGAAAATAGCTGCTTCATTCCACAGACACCAAACTTGGGCAAAATGAGCTAAACACATGTATGTAAAATAGACAAGCGTTTTTCTAGACTTTTTGCTCGAGTTATATTTTATTTTATTATAATTTGGTATATTTTTTTATTATAATTTTTCTGCAAAATGATCCTCAATTTGACCCAGTAAACGTGCAACTAAAAGTCATTTTTATTGGTCCCAGACTTCAAGCTCGGCGAAAAATGTATGTATTTGAAGTCGCCGAAAAAAATATGAAAAATGACTCAGTGGCGACCCTACAAAAGTCAAAATACATTGGGCCTATGGAAAGTGAAAGTAACTTTTTCCAACGTAGAAAAATGAAACTTGGTACATCCATAGGACACCTCAGGGCAAACAGAAAAATGTATTACAGCCATATCGTAAACTCAACAGGAAATCTACTATGCGTGACCACCTAAATTGCACCCCTTGTGTCTAAAGGCTTTTCATCTAAACAGCTCCAAATTTGGTGAGTATCATCTAGACACGTGTGCAAAAAAAAGTTATCAATTTGTTTTTTGATAGATTTGTGGCTGTGGTCGTAATGAGTCTGTGAAGAGGCAACTATTGGGAAATAAATGCCATTTCCCAATTGCCAGGATCCTTCTCAACAGAAAATGTTGGGTGGAATACATGACCACCTAAATCGTCCACTTTGTGCTAAAGGGTTTTCATCTAAACAGCTCCAAATTTGCTTTAAAGCACGACATGCAATCCTCCGAATATATGTGTCCCATGTCTCAAGGGAGGCGAGGGCCTTTATCGCCGCTTGCGGCTTTAATTTTTCTTATTTTTATTCTTCTCCACCTATGATCCTAAATTTGACCCAGTGAACATGAATGAAAAGTCATTTTTATTGGTCCCAGCCTTCAAGCTCGGCGAAAAATTGATGTATTTGAAGTCCCCGAAAAAAAATTACAAAAAATGACTCAGTGGCGGCCCCTAGAAGAGTCAAAATACATTGGGCCTATGGAAAGTGAAAGTAACTTTTTTCCAACGTAGAAAAATGAAACTTGGTACATCCATAGGACACCTCAGGGCAAACAGAAAAGTCTATGACAGCCACACCTAAACTCAACAGGAAGTCCGCCATGTTGGGTGAAACGCGCGGCCACTAAAATCGCACCCCTTGCGCAGAAAGATGCAAATCATTGTGTTTTAATCTAAATGGCCCCAAATTTGGTGAGTATCATCTAGACACGTGTGCCAACCAAAGTTGTGACTTTGTTGTTGATATCTTATCGGGTATGGGTGTGGCAAGCCTGTAACGAGGTGGCCATTTTTGTGAAAATAAACGTCTCTTAACTCTCAAACGCCTTCTCGGATCGAGTTGGACCCAAAAAGGCGTTTGTGCACATTCATGACCTGAACACAAAAATATGTAAATAAAAGGGTTATCTTTAGAAATGGCTCTCCAGCGCCCCCTACAAACTTATAATGGGACCCAAGAATTTAGTTTGTCATAGAGACATAAAATTTGGTACACACATCTCTTATGTCATGACGAGCATAAAAGCCAATGACAACCACCCCCTATCTATAAATGTGTTGCCATAGCAACGTCCCAAATATTTGGAAAAAGTCAATGGGAAGTGAAAATGTTAGTTTGTCGTAGGCAAATGAAACTTGGTACACACATCCAGCATGGGCTTATGAACAAAAAAGCCAATGGGGACCACACCCTATCACACACGGGAAGGCGGCCATTTTGAATTGAAAATGTGAACCGACTTAAAATACACCTCTTTTTTAAAAGAACTCAGAAAATAGCTGCTTCATTCCACAGACACCAAACTTGGGCAAAATGAGCTAAACACATGTATGTAAAATAGACAAGCGTTTTTCTAGACTTTTTTGCTCGAGTTATATTTTATTTTATTATAATTTGGTATATTTTTTTTTATTATAATTTTTCTGCAAAATGATCCTCAATTTGACCCAGTAAACGTGCAACTAAAAGTCATTTTTATTGGTCCCAGACTTCAAGCTCGGTGAAAAATTTATGTATTTGAAGTCGCCGAAAAAAAAATATGAAAAATGACTCAGTGGCGATCCCTACAAAAGTCAAAATACATTGGGCCTATGGAAAGTGAAAGTAACTTTTTTCCAACGTAGAAAAATTAAACTTGGTACATCCATAGGACATCCTCAGGGCGAACAGAAAAATGTATTACAGCCATATCGTAAACTCAACAGGAAATCTACTATGTTGGGTGTATGCGTGACCACCTAAATTGCACCCCTTGTGTCTAAAGGCTTTTCATCTAAACAGCTCCAAATTTGGTGAGTATCATCTAGACACGTGTGCAAAAAAAAGTTATCAATTTTTTTTTTTGATAGATTTGTGGCTGTGGTCGTAATGAGTCTGTGAAGAGGCAACTATTGGGAAATAAATGCCATTTCCCAATTGCCAGGATCCTTCTCAACAGAAAATGTTGGGTGGAATACATGACCACCTAAATCGTACACTTTGTGCTAAAGGGTTTTTATCTAAACAGCTCCAAATTTGCTTTAAAGCACGACATGCAATCCTCCGAATATATGTGTCCCCGCGGTCTCAAGGGAGGCGAGGGCCTTTATCGCCGCTTGCGGCTTTAATTTTATATATATTCGTACTGGCACAGAGAAAAGGTTTGCTCACACTTCACACAATGCGATCTGAAGACAAAGAAACCTGAAGACGCTCCCGCATCATGTGTTATTATACCCTCTGTTCAGGTGCGCGCAATCACACAGCTGCCACTGATGAGCTGCGTCACCAACAGAGGTATTATAAGCCAGTTCTTGGCGTGTTTGACACACGTGCTTCACAACCGGTCACACAAAGAATGTTCCCCATAGCGTAATGCTACGCAGCATCGAGTGTAGCTTTTGACAGGGAACCAGTGTAACCTAATGAATAGAGGAGTTAAGTGCGCTCTCTTTGGTTCATTAAAGACCACTCTTGCCGCTGCATTCTGGATCAGCTGCAGAGGTTTGGTTGTGCAGGCAGGGAGTCCAGCCAGTAGAGCATTGCAATAATCCAGTTTGGACAAGACAAGAGCCTGAACTAGAATTTGCGTAGAGTGCTCTGATAGGAAAGGTCTAATTTTCCTAATGTTGTAGAGGATGAATCTACAGGACCGGGTGGTGCTGGCGACATGACTTGTGAAGTTTAGCTAATCATCAATTACCACTCCCAGATTTCTGGCAGTGCTGGACGGTGTAATGGTTGATGGACCTAGTTGAATGGAGAGGTTGTGGTGGGTCTTTGGATTGGCCGGAATCACAAGCAGTTCTGTTTTTGCAAGGTTCAGCTGCAAGTGATGGTCCTTCATCCAAAGTGAGATGTCACTCAGACATGCCGAGACACGAGCAAGGACCGTCGGATCGTCAGGTTGAAATGACAGGTGGAGTTGAGTGTCATCTGCAGCAGTGATAGGAAAAGCCATGCTTCTGAATGACAGAGCCAAGGGATATAATGTATATGGAAAAGAGTAGCGGTCCAAGCACTGAGCCCTGTGGCACCCCTGTATTGAGATGTTGGGACTCATAGACCTCATTTACACTCACAAGCACTCACTTACACACACACACACACACACACACACATACACAGACACACACACACACACACACACACACACACACACACACACACACACACACACACACACACACACACACAAGCACTCATACATTTACACACACAAGCACTCACACACTCACACACACACACATGCCCTTACACATTAACACACACAAGCACCCACACAGTCACACTAACAAGCACTCACACATTCACACTCATACACAGAAGCACTCACACTCACAAGCACTCACACATTCACACACACAAGCACTCACACATTCACACTCATACACAGAAGCACTCACACTCACAAGCACTCACACGTTCACGCACACAATAACTCACACATTTACACTCAAGCACTCACACATTCACACACACAAGTACTCACACATTTACACACACAGGCACTCACACGTTCACGCACACAATAACTCACACATTTACACTCAAGCACTCACACATTCACACTCACAAACACTCACACATTTACACACTCAAGCACTCACACATTTACACACACAAGCACTCACACATTCACACTCATACACAGAAGCACTCACACTCACAAGCACTCACCCGTTCACGCACACAAGTACTCACACATTTACAGTCAAGTACTCACACATTCACACACACACAAGCACTCACACATTTACACACACCAGCACTCACACATTCACACTCATACACAGAAGCACTCACACTCACAAGCACTCACACATTCACACACACAATAACTCACAAATTTACACTCAAGCACTCACACATTCACACACACAAGTACTCACACATTTACACACACAATAACTCACACATTTACATTCAAGCACTCACACATTCACACACACAAGTACTCACACATTTACACTCAAGCACTCACACATTCACACACACAAGCACTCACACATTCACACTCATACACAGAAGCACTCACACTCACAAGCACTCACACATTCACACACACAAGCACTCACACATTCACACTCATACACAGAAGCACTCACACTCACAAGCACTCACACGTTCACGCACACAATAACTCACACATTTACAATCAAGCACTCACACATTCACACACTCAAGCACTTCCACATTTACACACACAAGCACTCACACATTTACACACACAAGCACTCACACATTCACACACACAAGCACTCACCCGTTCACACGCATACACAGAAGCATTCACACTCACAAGCACTCACACATTCACACACACAAGCACTCACACATTCGCACTCATACACAGAAGCACTCACACTCACAAGCACTCACACGTTCACGCACACAATAACTCACACATTCACACTCATACACAGAAGCACTCACACTCACAAGCAGTCACACGTTCACGCACACAATAACTCACACATTTACAGTCAAGTACTCACACATTCACACACACAAGTACTCACACATTTACACACACAAGCACTCACACATTCACACTCATACACAGAAGCAGTCACACTCACAAGCACTCACCCGTTCACGCACACAAGTACTCACACATTTACAGTCAAGTACTCACACATTCACACACACACAAGCACTCACACATTTACACACACCAGCACTCACACATTCACACTCATACACAGAAGCACTCACACTCACAAGCACTCACACATTCACACACACAATAATTCACAAATTTACGCTCAACAAGTACTCACATTTACACACACAATAACTCACACATTTACATTCAAGCACTCACACATTCACACACACAAGTACTCACACATTTACACTCAAGCACTCATACATTCACACACACAAGCACTCACACATTCACACTCATACACAGAAGCACTCACACTCACAAGCACTCAGTGTTACAGCTGGAACACCACTGGAGGCAAGGTGGGTTAAGTGTCTTGCCCAAGGACACAACGACAGTGTGAACTGTGGGGAGAGCGGTAATCGAACTGCCTACCTTCTGGTTGAAGGACAACTGCTCTACCACTGAGCCAATGCCGCGCCAGTGTGAGCACTCACACTCACAAGCACTCACCCGTTCACGCACACAAGTACTCACACATTTACAGTCAAGTACTCACACATTCACATACACACAAGCACTCACACATTTACACACAAAAGGACTCACACATTCACACATGATGTGTATAAATAAAAATATAAAAGTATAAATAAAAATATAAAAAAGGTCAAAATAGTCTCTAAAATGTTTTAATTTCGGTTTATTCTATTTTTATTTATCTTTTGAGTTTGTGCAACCTGTTTTTTAAAATTGTATATGCCGCTAAAAGCATGTTGTACTAGTTTGTGCAACTCCAGTCTACATGTCTGGGCAAACTAGGAACCAGTGTTCTACAGATAACCTGTGTCCTAATGGAGAAAACACTGAATCTAATTGAACCACTGCATCATGGTAGCAGAGTGGTTAGCACTCCTGCCTCACAGCAGAAAGGTCCTGGGTGCAATTCCCATCCAGGGCAGGGCCTTTCTGCATGGAGTTTGCATGTTCTACCCTTGTCTGCATGTACAATAGTCCTCCCACACACACGTTACCAGGACTCGCCTGTAAAAGAGATTTAACCAGGACAGTGGGACTTTCCTGGTTTCTCCACATTTAAAAGAGACATAACCTATTAAACAGAAACCTATTAAAGCTTTCCATCAAAGTCCTTATCTTTCATCTCTTTTAACTGACCCATTTAAAGCTACAGCAATGATTTTTGCAGGTGTACCACTGTATAATCACCGAAAGGTTATTAAACATTTTGGTGCAGCAGTAATTTTCTGTCAGAACAGATTACTTTCATTTCACTGTCACACAAGCATCCCAATGAACCGTATGAGCATTCAGGCATGAAGATCTGAGCCTTTAGCACCACTCCTGATCACACAGCATTTCCACTGGAGCAGTATTGCGCACCTACAGATGTATTTACAGGCTTTGTCGAGAAGGTGTCTCCAATAGGAATATGGCTTTGAGCTTGAGATGAAAGAGTGAGTGGGTAAAAATTAAATTTTGGACTGTTTGGATTTAGAAAGCTGGGAGTAATCCCAAAAAAGTTTAATACCAGATTTTAACCAAATTTATGAACCTGTAATGTTTCCAAAAAATGAATATGCAGAATATGATGGTTAAATAAGGAGAAATACAGAGGATATTTCAGTTATAGAGCTATGTAACTGTTTCTGATTTAGAAATTTTTTGATAAAATGGTAAAATAATTGATATAGAGTCATTTGGAGAAAGTTAGAAAGAATCTAGAGAAAAAGCCCAACATGAACATAAAATATATTATTTTATTCTAATCTGAACCAAAACCCTTAAAGGTCTAAAATAGGAGGAGGAGGAGCCCAGAAATGTGCGAAATGTGCGCCCATCTCACGATTGTCGCACAATACCAGTCAAAATTTTTCAATATGCATTAAGTTCTGGTAGTGAGTAGGCCCACTGTGCTAGTTGCCCCAGCATTGTCTTCATCTCTGAGTGCAACCTTTTTGGATGTAACCCAAAGTGTGCGAGTGATACACTCGAGTTTAGCTTTTGCTTGCTACCCATTTTTAGTATGACTTCTCAACGTTTCTTCTGTTTGGCGCACATGGCTAATTTTTATACTTGCACAGTATTGGCTGACTGCACTTGGCAAAAAATATAACATATATATATAATATATATATTACATAATAATATATATAATATTTGAATTCTTTGTACCTGGTGAACTTTCCTGAACCAGTCAACTCCTTCAGTCTGGGTGCCTGACCTGTGTTCTTTGAAACTAACCCTGTGCCGCCATGTTATGCTCTGCAGGTGCTCTGTTTCCACAGGACATGACGGAGAGGAGGAGGACACGGTGGCCTGGCGTGATCCTATGGCAGAGAGACAGCACTGTTCAGGTAACAGCTCAATGTGACCCCTAGACACATCTGCAGTACTAGAGTAGAGGGAGACCGGAGGGGGTTTCAATTTGTACTAATATATCTTTTTGTAGCACTATATCTGACTTTTCTAGAAGGAGGAGTTTCTCTTGAAACCAAACCTAATGGATCAGGCTGTTCTGGTCTCATAGTTGTTGGATATGAAAGGGAGGTGTGACTCTTGATGTGAGAGTCGTTAAGGTTCAGGAGAGTCGTTAGGGATACTGCTCCATTTAAGTGCAGAGTTACCTCTTTGAGGTTGCCACTTGCCTGTAGTATTCCAAGGTACTTGTAGCCATTGTACGCCCTTCGGTAAGCCATTCAGGATGCGTCCTATCCCTTAGCAGCTGGTTCATTTGTGTTGCAAGACGCTCGTGGAGTCCAGTGAGCTTCTTTAGCCAGTAGGTGTGGATCCTGTCAGGGCCCGGTGCTGTCCAGTTTTTCATACCTAAGACTCTTTCTTGGATGTCTGCCGCTGTGATGGTAACTAGGTTCTGTTCAGGGAGGTTGCTGTGGTCCTCTCTCAGAGCCACCAGCCACTGTGCATCGCTGTTGTGTGATGCCTCCCTCTCCCATATACTTTTCCAGTACTGTTCAGTTTCCAGCATTTTGTGGGACTGCTCTGTTGTTATTACCTTGTCATTGAGCGTACACTTTTGCAGGTTGAGTTGCAAAGAGCAACGGTTTATTCTTCTGGCTTCATTATCTCTTGTGTACCTCTTTAGGCGGCTGGCCAAGGCTTGGAGCCTTTTGTTTGGCAGTTTCAAGTGCCTCAAGTGTTATAAGAATTCTATATCCTTATATTATCCAGAGAGACACGTAGACAGAGTATATTTAAAGAGGAAATGGCCAGGTTTAATTCTTGCAAGAATGAAGCAAAAGCACACACAAACATGTATCAAGGCTACAGAGTGAGTTTTGCTTAACAAAGTAAACAATGTGGTTTTATACACAGCAGTACACAGTGTTAAGGAGGAGGAGGATGTTCACTCCTCTGCAGCCCTCTAACCCAGAGGCCAGGTGGTGGTGCCTGTGTCTCGGTCTATGTTTGTAATAGCATGAAGGACAGGACATGAGCAGAATGAAAAGTAATATTAAAAAATGAAAACAGACAATTAATGAAAACAGACAATTCTCATAACATTCTCCTCTGTTTATGCCAAACAGGCATAACTCAAATTAAACAACCTTGATGTAAATTGTCTTATGTCAGGAGCGAAAACCCAGCAGGCAGCTGACCTAGCCTAAGTACATTTGACCATTCGGTAAATGACCTATAGCCGGGGAAAAGACCTCCTGACCGCCCCTCTGCCAAGACGGCGGCCTCACATTCAAGGCCTAGAGTCCATGTAAATGTTTTAAAATAACAAGTGATTACTTCTAACACACATGTCCAATCAATGACAGAAAGGAGTATAAAATTAAAACAGACAAATCAAAAGGAGATTAACATACTGATCCTTAAAATTCATTTTAAGGATTAGGATTAGGATCAGTTTAATACTTGAATAAATCAAAAACATAAAATCACTTCAAAATAAAGTAGAAAATTGCCGGAGGTCAAGCTGGTCAACCCATCAGACTCAACATCTCTGGCCTGTCCCTGCCTGTCCAGTTCTGTCCCTGTAACGAAAAGAAAACACACGGAGTGAGTCTTATGCACATTCATAATGATTAAAATCAATTCTCTTCAGCATAATAACTTAAATGAACCACACGGCCCTTAGGTCTGTAGTATGATCTGTCATGGAGCTGTTGTTCCGTTGGTGTACATGCAAACAATAACGTCACAGATCAACCTCAGATCTAAGTTCAAAGCCTTGACCTTAGTAGTTTGACCAGTTTTCTCTAATTTCCAGTTTCAAGTAACAGTTACAGCATCGCTCGTGCAATTCATAAACCTTTGTTGGTTATAAATATACTTATTTTAATCCACATTTGCATCAATTGTCTCAAAATGTAAAAATTCAATCCTTGCTAATTTAATTTTAGCCTTATATATTTATTAATGACACCTCGAAGGACCCCTCTGTCGTCGATGTAAATGGGGCTCTCAAATGAACCTGAGGGAGCTGCTGTTTGGCTCCTAAAGTGTGAGTTTCGACTCACGATGTTCTCCGTCACATTGTATGTGAACACAAATAAAACGAGGATCCTTTAAGGACGCATGTTTCCGGTCAGCAGGCAACGCTGGTCTAATGGTCTTACTTTCACAAAACCTCCAGACTTCTGCTTTGCACTGCACCTGTCCCTGATCTCTACGTTTGTCAAGTTCAGAGTGATGTCACAGGAAGTCATGTGACCCACGTCACAAGCCCTGCTCACAGGTGTACTTCCCTTCACAGGTGTAAACCAAGATGATATAAGGTCAAAGAACTATGTTAATATTAGCTCTTACTGGTGGTGGCTATATTAATTGTCAAAACTCCTTTTCTGAACTGGTATACTTGTTGTAGTTGGCTTCCATCCAAATAAAGAACAAACTAACAAATCAGAACGTTCTCTGACATTATAGACCCATAGAAAGTGCCTCCTAGGTTTTCGTCAAACGAAACCATAAAAGCTCTTAAAATGATCAAACCATAAAAATGAAACAGCAGATAAAACCCTGTTTCCACAGATATGGTCTGCTGGGAATCTACTTTAATCTGAAAAGGTTTAATCAGACTAAACAGTGCTTCTCCAGAAAAGTCCTGTCAACTTTATTTATATCATTATTATTTAAACTCCTCTTTTAACTGCATTAAACACTGTTGTTATAGCATTATGCTAACCATTAGGTTAACCAAGCAAAAAAGCTGTGAGGGGCAACAAATAGAAAAAGAAAGCGGGAAAAGGAGATGGCGTGTCTAGGTATACGACAGCAGCTAAACAAGTGAATGGTGAAAGGCAACAGGTAGGATTTAAAGTGTGACCTCTGTGCTTGGAGGCTTGCAATATTCATGTTAACAGACTAGCTAGCATTTGCTAACACTGGGAAAATAGCAGCTAGGGTTTAAAATAAGGCTAGCTTAATACCCCTCTAGCACTGGGTAGTTGCGCCCCTGTACCAGGCACCCATGACCTTATCTTGACCAGATCTCCTTTTGTTATAATTTGCATGTGAATTGAAGCATAATAAATAACTGCAGTGACCTTTTTACATTTCAATAGTGTTTTTTTTTTTGCCATTAATTTAGGCTAGACTTTTTGTTTTTGTAACATTTACCACAACTCCTTGACTTTATATTGCATGTGTATAATAAAAATGTATTAACGTTTTATAATAATAATATTCATTAATTCATTTTCTACCGCTTAGTCCCGTTAGGGGTCACAGGTGACTGGAGCCTATCCCAGCAGCTTTGAGCCTGAGGCGGGGTACACCCTGGACAGTGGCCAGTTAGTCGCAGGGCTGACATTTAGACATAGACAGTGACAGACAACCTTTCACTCTCACATTCATTCACTAGGGACACTTTAGAGTTTCCAATTAACCTATACATGCATGTGATTGGACGGTGGGAGGAAGCCGGAGTACTCGGAGAGAACCCACAGTAACACGTGGAGGACATGCAGACTGCTCACAGAAAGACCAGAGTCGGCCGAGAATGTTTGAGTCGGCCGGGTTTTGAACTCACGACCTTCTTGCTGTGAGGCAGGAGTGCTAACCACTCTGCCACGTGCACCCCATAATAATAATATAATATTCAGGATGGCGCTATATGAAAATAAAGATTATTATTAATAATCTTTATTTTCATATAGCACTTTTCCACCCACTGTAGTAGGCACTCAAAGCGCTTTATATACATTAAGCTATTTACCAGTGTTACAGAACACTCACTGGAGGCAATGTAGGTTAAGTGTCTTGCCCAAGGACACAACGACAGTATGTGGGGAAGAGCGGGACGTTATGATGTTTTGGGATGTTTCGAGCGGGGATCGAACCGCCCACCCGCCTGTCGAAGGACGGCCGCTCTACCCACTGAGCTACTGCCGTCCCGTTTTATCATCTTACTTCAAAAAAGTAATTAGTTACGGTTACAAATTACTTCAACCAAGAAGAAATGAACTGATTGAAGAATAAAACACTATATATAGTATTTTAGAACATTTGGTATTTATTTCAACTTGATAGATCGCAGTCTGCCATATGATAAAAACATATAAAAATAAATATTGAAAATAAAATTCAATGGCAAAATTAAGTCACATAAATGTATACTTGAGTAAAAAAATATATATATATATATATATTATTATACCATTGTTGGAGGTATTCTGAATGACATTAACAGTGAAATAAACAATGATAAGCTAGAATACAGATACAGAGAGGTTACATTTACACAAGCTTATTATTTGGCTTATCTGAAATAAGTTCACTAAATTTAGCCGTTATTTTGATGAGACTGCGGGCCTCAGTAAAAGCAGCCGCTAGCATTACATTAACCGTTAGAGTTAGCTTCTTCAGCTCGGTTTAGCTTGGGCTTTAAGATGAGGGGCATGTTTAATGAAAAGCCCGCCCTGGACCAGTTCAGTGGATTTCAGTACCGCACTTAAAATTCAATAAATCAAAAATGATGATATGGAAAACATAGAGAAGATGAATAAATAGAGATACTAATTGATGAAATAGCAATAGAAATAGCTGACTGGACACATGCACAGACTTAATTGAGACTCGTTTTGTATGTGTTCACATACAGTGTGACGGAGAACATCAGCAGAAGGTCACACCTTAGGAGCAAGAGAGCAGCTCCTTCAGGTTTAATTGATAGCCACATAAACATCAACAACATAGGTGTCCCTCATGGATATAAGGCTAGAAATCAGATAGTAGCAGGATTTGAATCTATTCTCTTTTAAGACAATTTATGCAAATATGGATTAAATTAATTATATATAAAATAAACAGAGCTCTCTGTAAGATTGTGCTTTGTTTTTATTTTTGTTTTTTTTACTTTTAAAATCCCCACATATGAAAATGTCTTTAGGATTTTTTTCAGTACAGATTTGTTCCATTCTGTCTATTAAGAACTCATTTGCTCTATAAACACAACAAACTATTATGTTTTTGCAATTTTCCTATATAAATCTCAACTGTAATACATTCAAACAGATTATTAATTGCTTAGGTCATCTTTGGCATTCAGAATTTTGTCCACATAAAGAACGCACCCCACTCAATATTAAACAGAAACCTAAACATAAAGTGTAAAATAAAAATAACATTTTACGCCACTCTTTTCTATTGTTATTTCATCAATTAGTATCTCTATTTACTTCAAATAATTTCTCTAATAGTCTAGTAGTTTTACATTTTCTCTTATTTAAATTTTCTTTATCACCCTTGGGCCCGACCCTATGCAGTAACCGGGCAGCAAGCGGCTTGAACACCCCACATAATCCTGCATGCTCTGTCCACATCGCTTTCCCCCAAAACACCATCACCCTAGTGATTGTCCTTTAAAAGGAAAGACTGTACATAATATCAACAAAGCTCTCTGTAAGTTTGTGCTCTTTTTTTAAAATTTTAAAATCCCCACATATGAAAACATCTTTAGGATTTTAAGTATAGATTTGTTCCATAGTGTCTATAAAGTTATCTGTGTTACCACCAGGGGCTCTATAAATACAATAAACCATTAACCATGTTTTTGCATTTTTTCCATATTAAATTTTTCAGATTTTTCAAGAATGCACCCCACTTAATGTTAAACAAAAACTCAAACATCAAGTGTAAAATTAAATGAACTGTTTTTCCTAATTTATTGAAGTTATCCAAAATAACAACCATTAATAGTAATTTAGTGTTTAATTATCAGAATGCTGAAGGAATCATTCATCTTTTTATCTTTTAGGTTCCAAAGCTTTGATGCAGTGTGCACCATGAACACATCTAGGGGTTTGGCAAAAGAAAATGATTTAATCCTGTTCAAAAGGACAGACTATTGTGTTTGTCCTCATAGTACTCACAATAAATAATAATCCAAAACATTGTAATCAATAAATCTACCAAAAAAAAAAAAAAAAAAGAAAAAATGGTTAAAAACTCAAATATTGAGTAAAATACAGAGAGCAAATGGGCATATGCTCTTAAAATGTAATTATTACTGTTTACTTATTTCTCATTAACTCCAGGTTTCTCAAATAAACACCTCTACAATCATCCAAGATTGTTTTAACCATTTGCCACAGACACTGGAGGCAAGGAGGGTTAAGTGTCTTGTCCAAGTTCTCTGTGGGGAAAGCAGTTATTCAAATGTGAGGACCTTAACCAAACAGTTTAAAGTAAAGTTTAAACAGCTGCAGGCAGTGAACACACACTGTAAATGTTCACACAACGGGGCGCTCCAGACTTGAAACTAGGGTCCCTGAAAGATCAGGTACAGGTGTGAAAGTTGGGAGGGATTTTGTTCATACAACCAGAGCATCACTTGAACCATCAAGGCAAGATAAAAATAATCAAGCCATTTTTCTAATCAAATTACTTGATTTATTTGATGAATTGTTTCAGCCCTATTTCTGGCACGCTCAAACAGAGCAGGCAGAGCGGGACAGAAATTACAGTCAGGTCCATAAATATTGGGACACAGTTGTAATCCTTTTGGCTCTATACACCACCACAATGGTTTTGAAATGAAACGAGGTAGATGACCTCCGTGAAGTTGGCCCCCCACCAAACGCAATTGACTTCAAAACTCTCTAATTCGTTTGTGTTGGTTTGTGCAGCAAAGTTTTTCGTTTATGCTGTTATAGTTTTTGAGATATTAATGATATTATTCTTTAATAAGTAATATGAGGTCACCCAGCCCCCGAAAATGCTTTAAAATGCTTTAAAATGACCCAAAATAGTGTCATTTGTTTGTGCCTCGTTTGTGCTGTTTTGTGCTGTAATTTTTTTTTTGTTTTTGCTGTTATTGTTTTTAAGAAATTAAGTAAAATTTTTAAAGAAATTAAGTAACATTTTTTAAGAAATTAAGTAAAATTTTCGGCCAACGTCATCCAGCCCCCCATTTGTCGTAAAAATGGACGTTTGAAAATGAAAAGTTTAGGCTTCGTTTGTGCTGATTTGTGCTGAAGGTATTTTTGTTTGTGCTGTGATATTTTTTAAAATATTATTAATAAATATTTTTGGTATTAACGGCACAATTTCTGGCCAGCTGACGCTAACATCCGGCTAGCTTAGAGACGCATATTTTTTTATTTATCTAATTCTTTTAAGAGACAATTATTGGATCAAAATACGTGCTACAGATGAAATGGTAGAGTTATTTATATATATAAATATATGTGCAAAAAAAACTTGGTTTTTCCAACCGCTCATGCCAGCTGGCCGGATGCCAGCTGGTCGGAAATTATGCTGTTAATACCAAAAACCGGGCGGCAGTGGCTTGGCCTTGGGCAAGACACTTAACCCACCTTGCCACCAGTGGTGTTACAGCTGTAACACTGGTGAATGGAACCTTAATGTAAGTCGCTTTGAATGAAAGCGTCAACTAAAAAATGTGACACTGTTGAATGTAAGTTGCTTTGGATAAAAGCGTCTGCTAAATGCCTAAATGTAAATGTAAAATATCAAAGCCCAAACAAAAATACTTACAGCACAAACTAGCAGTGGTGGACGGTAACGAAGTAAATGTAATTCGTTACTGTACTTAAGTAGTTTTTTCCAGTATCTGTACTTTACTAAGTATTTCCATTCAGGGATACTTTTTACTTTAACTTCACTACATTTCAAAGTCAAATATCTTACTTTTTACTCAATTACATTTTGCAAAATTAGTCGTTCCTTTTTATTTATGAGTGGATATAAAAAAACTGAAGAGGGCAATCACGCGGCAAACCACCAATCAGGATACAGCGCGCGCTCTGTTTTGAAATTGGTCTGGTAACTCTGGTTACCGCTTATTTATTGCGTCAGTTGTGGTGTAATATTTTATATGTTATGTGTTTTAAACTATGTAGACCCAGTTAGCTATTCATTTAAACATATTAATACAAAAGACAAAACCTAATGTCAGACACACACACAGGAAGGACGATATAAAGACGCAGGTGTCTGTTATCGGAGGATACAGAGCTGAGGAGTAGCCTCCAAGGCCAGACAGAAATCACATCAGGGAGTTAATGAGGAGAATCCCAGAGCCTTGCACAATGATATCAGAAAGAGTTATTACTTTACTGATATCAAAACTGTATAAAAGCTTATGTCTACTGTTCAAATGTTAGTAGAGCTGGGGGAAAGTCTACTCGGGTCGTTTATTGTGTTGGTTGTGAACAATAAAGACTCTAATGGCATGGAATCTGGTGTTGCGTTCATAACTTATTCCATACAATAGTGGCAAAGACTGAGAGGTCAGTTTTGACACTACACAGTGCAACAGAATATCATTCTGAGAGTGCCGATTGTCTTCACTCTTCATTAGGATGGAAGAATCACAAACTCCTGAATCTAAAGTGCCAGTGCCACAACATCCTTGGCCTTATTTGCGGTGTTATTTTGAAGTCGTTGAAAAGAAAAACGAGTCCTTCATTTTTAACTGCCCTCTTTGCCTGCCTCGGAACTGTAAAATTTCTTTGTACTGGAATTCTCCTTCCAATCTTAGGAAACACATTGAAGTAAGCCATTTTCATTCTGGTCATTTTTTATTGAGTAATCTAACAGTAGCTCGTACCATTGTGTTTAAGTTAAGGTTAGCTGTTTCACCAACGTTTGTAGTATTTATTTTAAACTGAGTGATTCGATTTGTGAAATGACAGTCGATTGATGTTAACACTTTTGGTAGAATATAAATTACATTTTGACTAGTTTTATATGCAGCTTATGATGCTAAACAGTTGAAAGGTGGAGTGGAGTGCTGCTTATAAACCGAGATTGTTCTTTTCAAAAGTTCAGCTTCCAAAGACTGTGATGTACAGAGCCCTGCACATGGCATGCAAAAAAAAAAATATTGTGCACAATTTAACATTACTGTGTTTTCCCCCAGATTGATTTACTAAAACGTGCACACTATTACTATTACTATTACTATTACTATTCCACTTCCTCGATTTATAAATGATGTGCATGATTTTGAAACTCGAGGGAACGAATTAGTAAATTGTGTGCACGATTTAGCTTATTTTTTTCCTGCATGTCATGTCTGAGGCTCCGTAGTGATCTACTTTAAGAATTTTTAAATATATCACTAGATTTATTGAAATCAATTACATCTATGACATGCAAAAAGCATATTAAATTATTTTAAGCAGGAGACTGACAAAAATTATATGGGCATTATAGCCATAATAAATGATAGTACTTGGATACTTAAGTACATTTGAAGGCAAATACTTTTGTACTTTTGCTCAAGTGAAAGCTAAAAGGGAGTACTTTGGACTGAAGTAATATTTTATCTAGTGTATCTGTACTTTAACTCAAGTACTTGGTTTGTGTACTTCGTCCACCACTGCAAACCAGCACAAACGAAATACAAACGAATGACTCTATTTTGGGTCATTTTAAAGCATTTTGGGGGGCTGGGTGACCTCATACGACCTATAAAAGAATCATTAATATCTGAAAAACTATAACAGCACAAACAAAGATTTTTGCAGCACAAACCAGCACAAACAAAGCACAAATGATCTAGATAGTTTTGGAGTCAACCGCGTTTGGTGGTAAGCCAACTTCACGGAGGTAACAAGATGTGCTTTAACTGCAGATCTTTAGCTTTAATTTGAGGGTATTTACATCCAAATCAGGTGAACAGTGTAGTGTGTTTGTATATGTGCCAAACAGTGTTTGTATATGTGCCTTCCACTTTTTAAGGGACCAAAAGAAATGGGACAGATTAACAACCATAATTCAAGTCTGGAACACATAGACATCACCAGACGCTGGGTTTCATCCCTGGTGATGCTCTTCCAGGCCTCTACTGCAACTGTCTTCAGTTGCTGCTTGTTCTTGGGGCATTTTCCCTTCAGTCTTGTCTTCAGTTCAATCAGATTCAGGTCAGGTGATTAACTTGGCCATTGCATAACATTCCACTTCTTTCCGTAAAAAAACTCTTTGGTTGCTTTTGCAGTATGCTTTGGGTCATTGTCCGTCTGCACTGTGAAGCACCGTCCAATGAGTTCTGAAGCATTTGGTTGAATATGAGCAGATAATATTGCCTGAAACACTTCAGAATTCATCTTGCTGCTTTTGTCAGCAGTCACATTATCAATAACCAGTTCCATTTGCATACCCACGCCATGACACTACCACCACATGCTTCACTAATAAGGTGGTAAGCTTTGGATCATGAGCAGTTCCTTTCCTTCTCCAGACTCTTCTCTTCCCATCACTCTGGTACAAGTTGATCTTGGTCTCATCGGTCCATAGGATGTTATTCCAGAACTGTGAAGGCTTTTTTAGATGTTGTTTGACAAACTCTAATCTGGCCTTCCTGTTTTTGAGGCTCACCAATGGTTTACATCTTGTGGTGAACCCTCTGTATTCTCTCTGGTGAAGTCTTCTCTTGAGTGTTGACTTTGACACTCATACACCAGTCCTGGAGAGAGTTCTTGATCTGGACAACTGTTGTGAAGTGTATTTTCTTCACCAAGGAAAGAATTCTTCGGTCATCCACCACAGTTGTTTTCCGTGTCTTCCGGGTCTTTTGGTGTTGCTGAGCTCACCGGTGCGTTCTTTTTTTTAAGGATGTTCCAAACAGTTGATTTGGCCACACCTAAAGTTTTTGCTATCTCTCTGAAGGGTTTGTTTTGTTTTTTCAGCACTAATGATGGCTTGCTTCACTGATAGTGACAGCTCTTTGGATCTCATAATGAGAGTTGACAGCAACAGTTTCCAAATGCAAATAACAACAAGTTGAAATGAACTCTGAACCTTTTATCTGCTCCTTGTAAATGGGATAATGAGGGAATAACACACACCTGGCCATGGAACAGCTGAGCAGCCAGTTGTCTACTTTTGGTCCCTTAAAAAGTGGGAGGCATACACATACATACACACGTGGACAAAATTGTTGGTACCCTTCGGTCAATGAAAGAAAAACTCCCAATGGTCACAGAAAAAACTTTATTCTGACAAAAGTAATAATAAATAAAAATTCTATGAATGTTAACCAATGAAAGTCAGACATTGCTTTTTAACCATGCTTCAACAGAATTATTTTAAAAAATAAACTCATGGAACAGGCCTAGACAAAATTGTTGGTACCCCTAACTTAATATTTTGTTGCACAACCTTTTGAGGCTATCACTGTAATCAGACAACACCTGTAACTGTCAATGAGACTTCTGCACCTCTCAGCAGGTATTCTGGCCCACTCCTCATGAGCAAACTGCTCCAGTTGTTTCCAGTTTGAAGGGTGTCTTTTCCAGACGGCATGTTTCAGCTCCTTCCAAAGATGCTCAATAGGATTGAGGTCAGGGCTCATAGAAGGCCACTTTAGAATAGTCCAATGTTTTCCTCTTAACCATTCTTGGGTGTTTTTAGCTGACATTGCTATTCAACCATGCTTCAACAGAATAATTTTAAAAAATAAACTCATGGAACAGGCCTAGACAAAATTGATGGTACCCCTAACTTAATATTTTGTTGCACAACCTTCAGCTCTTTACAGGCCTTTGCATGAAATACTGATAGTTAAGGGCAGTGGCCCCTCTCTGAGGTCAGGACTTAAAAGTGAGAAATATATGTAATCACAGTCTGAACCAGGTTTACTCATCATTAGAACAATAGGAGAATGAGCGACTGTACTAAGGCGTTGGTGCAAACCTGCGGAAAAAGTGTGGGTGTTAAACCCTCTCACTCCCCCACAGGTGTGACACCTATGAATCAAGCAAAATAGGCTTGAGGATCTTCAGGATGTGTCTAATGCCCAATAACCTTTGAACCAATAAAAATAATGTAAGAAAATGTGTTAAAGTCATGAGGTTTGATGGGTTTGCCACACTGGAACCCATCAGAGATTGACGTACAGGGCAGGCAGGCTAATGGGGCACTCTTCCCTGTTAAACACACATTTCTCTGGGGCTTTTCTGTGATTGGTCTAGAGTCCAGGAGCCCAGCTGCATGCATAATCTATGTGTTATGGCTGTCTATAAAGTTCCTTCCAGACAGCAGAATAACATTGGGCTTTTCAGACACTGTGAGGCTCGGCTGAAGGAGTCTGAGATGGAACAGTGCTAATTGTGGGTGATAGGTATTCGGGCCATGTTGCACAGACATTGCATGCGGTGTCCTTAAACGACTTTGAGCCTGGTTCAAACCTGTAATTTTTATTTTACACTAGTGACATTTGGCTAATGCGCGCACTCTCAGTTATTCAGGCTGAATGGACAACAGACACTGAGTTGTTTCAAGGACAGCTGCAACACACTGAAACTATATATTTTTTGTGGTTTTAATTTTAAAACGGAAAGACTTAAGCACAGTAATACTAGTTATTTAATCAAGTTTAACTTCATTAAATCTATATCCTGACCCTTATACAACACAGGCAGGGCCGGATTGGGACTCATTTTCAGCCCTGGAGTTTCATGCCTTAGACCGGCCCACTTTAGTTCCCGACTGACTATATTAAAATAATAAAATGAAAACCTAAGAATATAAGTCTGCAATAGGCACATTGTTTTCTACAGTATTTTTGTCTTGTTTCCAGTCCAATGGGGTAAGAAAAATAATTGTTTTAGTTTTAGCTTTTAAGCAACAACAAAAAATTTTTAGTTGTTTTTTTTTTTTCTCCAGAAAACCAGACATAATTTCTCGTGCCATTTCACTTGTAAATGTATCTTGAATTAAGAATATTTAGATATTTGAACTGGAAACAAGTAAGAAAATGATTTTCATTGAGCAGGGCTCTTCATTACTATTATTTCTTCTGAATGACAATCCTACCTGCCCATTCTGGTGTGTTGGGCTCATGACTGGAGCTCTTCACTGTTGGCAGCAAATGGCATGAACGGTTTACTAAATATGTGCTCAGCTTTATTCTGGCCTTTATCCATTTTATATGTGACTTTTTTTATTATTTTGAGCAACTTGCTAATAAATAAAAAATATATATTTCAACCCAGTCCCATCAGGCTTTATTAGCTACTTGTTGCTGCTGTTACCCAAAAGTCACAAAACAGCAAGACACAAAAATTCATAAGTTGTGCAGGTCTGTAAATGTAAAGTAAAGAGATACAAACATAAGGAGTTGTTATTTGATGTTATCTGAGTCTGAAGCTGTTGTACAGATTTGCGGTCGTATCAAAACACTCCTACCTTGGTTTGTCTAGATATCTTCCTTAGCAGCATAATAAAAAATACTCTGTTTATAGCTTCTCTGGAAATAATTCTGGAGTCAGTTGCACAACAATGATCTACTCCGTCACTAAAAGACATTAGACAAAGACTTTAGCCTCATGCTTAGCCTCATAGCATGCAATGACTTCTTTGTGTGCTTTTGTGGTGTAATATTTTTATGTTATGTGTTTTAATTCTGTATACTTATTTAGTTATTCATTTATGCATGATGAGTTTATGTTATGTGTGTTATGGCAAACTTATGCATGGTTTATAATTAAATAAGGGATGTTATATTAATACATCTAGAAACATATTAATGTAATGTTATATTAAAAAATTAATTAGAGGCTTTGTAATTAATTAATCAAAATTAATCGCATTTTAATTGCATATAAATATTTGACCTGAGAACAGTGAGAAGTAATTTTTCACATGGATATTTAGTATACCATTGAATAATGACTGAATACATAAGCTTAATCAACAAAATATTGTTTATGTATTTCAGTCCAGCAGACTAGTGCAATGTTTGCCATTAAGTGTAGCAGTGTAGTTACCCTGGTCCTGAAACCAGTCATCTGGTGGAGTGTGGGTTGGGTGTGGGTCCTTGATATTTGAGGCTCGATGTGCTGCGGTGATACACAAATCCCTTGTTGCATAGCTTGCACACAACCATATTTCCCAGTTCCAGTATGATCGGTCTGTTGAAACTCATTAAGTGTGGTTAAAATTATGTTATTTACTTTTTGCGTAATTAATCAATATACATCTAGAAACATATTAAAAGAGAAAACATAATGTCAGAGTGTATGGCTTGAAACATGATTAGTTTAACACACACACACACAGGGAAGGTCTAGATAAAGACACAGGTGTCTGTTATGAAAGAATACAGAGGAAGGGAGAGGCCCAAGGAGGAGTCCTCAAGGCCTTACAGAAATTACATGAGTTAATGAGGAGATCTACCAGGCCTTACAGGATGATATCAGAAAGTTAATAATGAACTTCAAAGCTTTACAGGAAGAGTTTTTACTATACTGTCCTATCAAAACTGATACCGGAAGGGTCTATTATATCTGATAGCGTACGTTATTATTATTATTATTATTATTATTATTATTATTATTATTATTATTATTATTAGGCCCGAGCCGGTGATGACCGGGAGGGCCTATTGTTTTTGCTTGGATTTTCTTTGTTTTTGTTTTTTTTCTGCAAAATGATCCTAAATTTGACCCAGTAAACATGCACGAAAAGTAATTTTTATTGGTCCCAGACTTCAAGCCCGGCGAAAAATGTATGTATTTGAAGTCCCCGAAAAAAAAAATACGAAAAATGACTCAGTGGCAACCCCTAGAAAAGTCAAAATACATTGGGCCTATGGAAAGTGAAAGGTGTTCTTGGTACATCAATAGAACACCTCAGGGCAAACAGAAAAGTCAATGACAGCCACACCCTAAACTCAACAGGAAGTCCGCCATGATGCAAATCATTGTGTTTTAATCTATATGGCCCCAAATTTGGTGAGCATCATCTAGACACGTGTGCCAACCATAGATAGTATAAATATGGATGATATTAGATTAGATTAGATTAGATTAGATTCAACTTTATTGTCATTACACAAGTACAGGTACAAGGCAACGAAATGCAGTTAGCATCTAACCAGAAGTGCAATAAGCAGTAAGTACAGAATATACAAGGTCTATAATATGTACAATAACTATACAGATAAGTATTATGGACATAATTGACAGATTTTAAATTTTAAATACTATAAGCATGATATACAGGTAGGTGTACTATGAACATACTATACAGATGGATTATGTAAAAGTGTATGTACACTATAGGCAGAACTATGAACATATGAGCATCATTTACACTAGTGCAATGGACAGTACAGTGCATAGAAAATATTACAGTGTGCAAATGGATGTAGTGGAAGTAATAACAAGTTTACTGTTTGCTTGTTGTAAATAATAAATAAATCAGTCAGACGCAGTGGTGATGTGGGGGAGGAGTCTGTGTGTGTGGTGGTGTCAGAGGGCAGAGTTCAGTAAGGAGACAGCTGTAGGGAAAAAGCTGTTCCTGAGTCTTGTGGTCTTTGTCCGAAACAGTCCATGGTCAGGGTGAGAGGAGTCCTTAAGAATGCTGCGAGCTCGAAGTAGACAGCGTTTCCTCTGGATGTCCTCAATAGCAGGAAGTGGTGTCCCTGTGATGCGCTGGGCAGTTTTCACCACCCTCTGCAGTGATTTGCGGTCAGCCACTGAGCAGTTTCCATACCAGACTGTGATGCAACTGGTCAGGATGCTCTCGATCGCACCGGTAAAAGTTCACCAGGATGGCTGAAGACAGCTGGTTCTTCTTCAGTGTCCTGAGGAAGAAGAGGCGCTGGTGGGCCTTCTTGACCAGGCTGGAGGTGTTTGTGGTCCAGGACAGTTCCTCCGAGATGGTGATTCCCAGGAACTTGAAGCTGGAGACACGTTCAACAACCATACCATTAATGTGGATGGGGTCATGTGTGCCTCCTTTTTTCTTCCTGAAGTCCACAATGAGCTCCTTTGTCTTAGTGGTGTTAAGGAGCAGGTTATTGTCAGCGCACCATGTGGCCAGGTGCTGTACCTCTTCCCTGTAGGCAGTCTCATCGTTGTCTGTGATGAGGCCAATCACGTGGTGTCGCCTGCAAACTTAATGATGAAGTTGGATCCATGCACAGGCTTGCAGTCGTAGGTGTAAAGGGAGTAAAGGAATGGGCTCAGCACACAGCCCTGTGGTACGCCAGTGTTGAGTGTGATGGTGGTGGAGTGGGTGTTGCCTGACCGAACATGCTGAGGCCTGCTGGTCAGAAAGTCCATAATCCAGTTGCAGAGGAGGTGTTAATGTCCAGGTCTCCAAGTTTAGTGGTCAACTTGGAGGGAATGACGGTGTTAAATGCTGAACTGAAGTCAACAAACAACATCCTAACATATGTGTTGTTATTGTCCAAGTGTGTGAGTGCAGAGTGCAGCACTGTGCATACTGCATCCTCTGTGCTCCTATTTCTGCAGTAGGCAAATTGGTGTGGGTCCAGTGTGGGTGGGAGGCAGTCTTTGAGGTGTGCTAGGACCAGTCGCTCAAGCACTTCATAATGATGGGAGTGAGTGCTACGGGGCGATAGTCATTCAGGCACATTGGGGAGGAGTTTTTTGGTACTGGCACAATGGATGTGGACTTAAAACATGTTGGGACAGTTGCTTGGGTGAGGGACAGGTTGAAAATGTCTGTGAAGACCCCTGCAAGCTGCTCAGCACATGATCCGGGCCTGCAGCCTTGCGTGCGTTGATCCGGCTCAGTGCAGTGTGGACATCTGTGGAGGTGAGTTTGAGAGGTTGGTGGTCTGCTGAGGGTGAGATTTTGGTGGCCGTCTCCTTGCTGTCGCTATTGAAGCGAGCATAAAAGTCATTTGATATCAGCCCATTAGTCCCCTATTCACCAATATTGTCATTACGAATGGGCAATAAAATGGCCGTTACATCCGGGCTTTTCGGCTTTTACTCCATAGTAAAACAATAGTTTTTAGTTTGCATAAACCAACGTAATAATCAAAAATTCACCCCCCCAGAATTGTCACGTAGTAAAAACGTAGCTCTAGAGACCGGAGCCATCTTTTGTACCAGGCTGTAAACATGATTTTTACACTCGCCATTGGGTTTCTCCTTATATTTCCGCTTTTGGAGCCTGCCCTCTGGTGGACAGATGTATATCCTGCAGAAGCGAGCATTTATTTAAAAGTTAACCTTAAGAGGTACCATGGGAGAGGCTTGGTGCCAACCAAAGTTGTGACTTTGTTGTTGATATCTTGGATCAGGTGGGTTAAGTGGTCCGAAGATGGCGCTGCTCTGCGATCGACATGGGCTTGGGCACGTTTCTGGGCCTCTATTGTTTAGTCATTGTCTGCCAGCAGTGGACTCAATGGACAATTTGCTTCTGATGAATGTAGGACACACATTTTTGGACAGTGTACGGGGAGCGAAAGGGAGGAAGGCAGTGCTGGTACTACTAACATGGCTAATTCTAGCTAGCACAGTACTAGAGGCGGCTGCTGCTGAAGAGCTACAAGAAAACTTTGATATTCCACCTTTGGACTGCCAGCATACAGCAGGAATATGTTGCTGGGCTATCGGGGAGTACCATCACCAGACCTTATGAAGGATGTACCGACAGAGCTGCTTTGACGACACCGACCGGACTCCTTCAGAGGTGGAAAGACAAGGAAGCGGGGGAGGAGAGGCGGCGTTAGGCAGCGGGTCCGGAGGGCTAACAAGCTACCGCTGCCGCCAATGCTGCTTTGCAACTCATGCTCACTAAAAAACAAACTGGACGAACTGCGCTCACAAGTCGGAGCAAGCTATGAATACCGTGACTCTGGTTTGATGGCCTTCACCGAGACTTATTTATGTTAAAGACAGTTGGTGCCGTAATATTGCTGTGCGAGAAAGAATATGTAATCCAGACGTTGATCTGCTGTGCATTACCCTGCGCCCATACTCCCAAGGGATTTTACCAATGTCTTTGTGTGTGTAGTGTATATTCCACCAAGTGGAAATGCTGCTAGGGCAGCCAGCACTATTTCAGACTGTGTCCACCAGCATCTTCAGAACAAACCCGACGCCCCAATGTTCATTCTTGGTGATTTTAACCACTGCAGCCTCAATAAATCTCTGCCTGGGTTTTTTCAATATATCAAGTGCAGTACCAGAGACAATAACATCCTGGATAAATGTTATGGCAACATCAAGGATGCATATACAGCCAGGGCCAAACCACCCCTTGGTAACTCTGATCACAATGTCCAGCAAACAAACAGTAAAAGTTTGGTCCAGCGATCAAAGAGAGGAGCTGAAGGGATGCTTTCTTTGCACGGACTGGGACATCTTTTATGAGGATGCGGATATAAATACTGCCACTGAATCAATTACGGCTTATATCTCCTTCTGTGTCGATTCAATCATACCTCAGAAAACTGTTAAAAGGTTTCCGAACAATAAACCTTATATTACAAGGGAAATAAAGGAATGCATTAAAAGGAAAAAACAAGCCTTTAAATTAGGAGACGGGGCCGGAGTCAGAGCTGCACACAAGGGTCTAAACCAGAAACTAAGAACAGCACGGCTGCAGCACAGGGACCGGGCTGAACAGGAGCTGTCCATCTCCAATTCAAAGAGGCTGTGGGACTCTATTAGAGGCATAACCAATATGGCCGGAGGTAGGAAGGCTTTGTCTGCCTACAACAAGGTAAAAAGCTAACGAACTAAACAATTTTTATCTGAGATTTGAAACTGATAACTATAGTGAATGCTGTGAAATCCTGGATATGGTAGACTGTAATGAACATGAGAACAGAATTGTAATTCACCCTCAGTCTGTCACCAAAGTTTTTTCAAGCATAAATACAAAAAAAGCAGCAGGGCCAGATAATATGTCCGCTTTTCTTCTAAAAACATTTGCAGATGAGCTCTCACCAGTTTGGCACATACTCTTTTAGCTCTCTGTTGACACACACTCAGTGCCGGAGCTCTGGAAAAAATCCATCATAATTCTAGTTCCAAAAACAGCATGTCCCCAGGTGAACAATGACTATCGTCCTGTGGCTCTCACCTCTAATGTTATGAAAGCGCTGGAGAGACTTTTATTACAGGTATTACACATGGAGATAGAGCCAGCCCTTGATAGGTTCCAGTTTGCGTACACTAAGAACTGTAGCACAAACGACGCAATTTCAACATTAATGGATCTGGCTTTGAAACATATAGAAAATCCTGCTTCATATGCTAGGTTGCTTTTTATTGATTTTAGTTCTGCTTTTAACTCCATCCAACCAAACATTCTTCTGAATAAATTAGTTCAGCTGAATGTGAACCCTTTTTTAATCAAATGGTACCATTCCTTTCTTTCAAATCGAACACAAGTGAAATTTAACTCTGTCCACTCCAGCATAACTGTAAGCACCCTCAGGGGTGCGTCAGTTCACCGTTCCTTTTCACTCTGTATACTAATGACAGTGTTGGGAAAGTTCACTTTCTACAAGAACTAGTTCAAAGTTCAGTTCACAAATTTTAAAATGAACTAGTTCAGTTCATAGTTCAAACTTCAAAATTTTGAACTAAGTTCACAGTTCCAAAAATGAACTAGTTCATAGTTCTTTTTTTCCATATGTTGCTGCGAGCTATTATTTTTCAAAATTATTGCCACAGCCCATATACAGTAGAATCACAGACAGCAATTATTTTATCAGTTTTAACAATGAAGCTATGCGTCAGATTTCATTTTCATATCCAATTTTCAATCCTTATCCAACCAGGGTTTACATTAGCATTGAGGGGACATTGTTGCTTTAATGCTTTGTTGCTGTCCATTCACTCCACACTAGTAGCAGCTGCAGCTTTCAACCCTACAGTACATTCTCAAGAATGAGGAAAAACGTGCTGCTTGAATGGTCTTTTTTAATGAGGAATTATTCAAAGAAAAACAGGACAGTAATCATTAAGGTGAAAACGTTTTTAAATTTTAATAATTTTCCATTGTCCACATGCTAAAACAGAATATTGGAATCCTAGACCAGGCAGGTTCAACAAACAAGTTACATGAATAAATTTATATGATCATATGCCTTACTACATGCTGCTGTTGCCATGCTTTATTTATTTATTTCTTTTTTTTTGATGACGCGTCACGCATGCGGCGGACGGCGGTGCGACACAGGTGGCTGGTGTTGCCAGGTTTGGTGTTTTTCCGCTACATATTAAGACCCGTTTGCGGTGTGTTTTAGCCGGGTTTTCGCCTGGAAGGCTCTATAAAAAATCTGGCACCCTATTGAACGAAGTTAACCTGAGAGAGCGTGCTGTTCACAGACACCAGAATGAACGAGTTCACGGTAACGTTCTTCAGGCAGTAATACAGCACGTTCAGTTCACGTTCGCCCAAAATATGAACGAGTTCATGAACTATCGTTCAATGAATGCGTTCAGGCACAACACTGACTAATGACTGTGTCAGTTCTCAGCCTAACCAATATGTAATCAAGTTTTCAGATGATACCGTTATCCTCAGTCTGCTCACAAAAACTTAAATAACCATAAAACTGCTGTGGATGTATTTGTGGACTGGTGCGATACCAATAGACTGCTCATTCACACAAGTAAAACTGTGGAGACGCTGCTCGACCCCAGATCAGTGGGGGATTGGTGCCCAGTGACTATTCATGGAAACACCATCAAACAGGTCACGTCCTTCAAATACCTGAGTGTGCACATCGACAGTGACCTCAGTTGGCACACGGAGGTGGCGAGTGTTTGTGCCAGAGTCCACCAGCGCCTCCATTTTCTAAGACGTCTCCGATTGTTTGGTGTCTGTAAAAACATCATGACAATCTTCTACAGAGCAACTATAGAGTCTATACTTAGGTACGGTATCACCTGCTGGTTTGGAAATCTCACAGTTAAATCCAAAGCTCAAATTCACAATTTAGTTAAAACAGCAAGCAAGATTATGGGCACTCCTGCCCCACTGACCCCTCAGGAGATGTTCGAGCAGGCTGTCATCAGACAGGCCAACAATATTTTGTCTGACACATCTCATGTACTGTTTGATGAATATGTTTTAATGAATTCAGGGAGGAGGTACAGGGTTCCACTCTGCAAACACAATCGGCTTAAAAACTCGTTCATCCCTCTCTCAATAAAGTTCACTAACGAGCGGTTGGGAGGGGGAGGAACGCAAACATAAAGGGCACTCGAGGTCAAGATAACTGTAATTTCAGATGTTTTCGCACTGTACATGGGGGGGGGTTAGGGTTAGGTTGGGTCATGTATGGCTGTCCCGAGACTTATTAATGGTGCTGGCACATCAGGAGGTGACATTGCCCATGCTGTTTTTAAAAATGCTGTTTTTAAAATTGTCCTTATTATTTATGTATTTATCATCTTGTGTGTGACTGTGTTTTATGTTGTGCTGCAGTACTGCCTTTCCTATGGGAGACAATTAAAGAACTTTGAAAAGCTTATCGGGTGTGGGTGTGGCAAGCCTGTAACGAGGTGGCCATTTTTGTGAAAATAAAATGTCTCTTAACTCTCAAACACCTTCTCGGATCGAGTTGGACGCAAAAAGGTGTTTGTGCACATTCATGACCTGAACACAAAGATATGTAAATAAAAGGGTTATCTTTAGAAATGGCTCTCCAGCGCCCCCTACAAACTTATAATGGGACCCAAGATTTTAGTTTGTCATTGAGACATGAAATTTGGTACACACATCTCTTATGTCATGACGAGCATAAAAGCCAATGACAACCACCCCCTATCTATAAATGTGTTGCCATAGCAACGTCCCAAATATGTAGAAAAAGACAATGGGAAGTGAAAGTCTTAGTTTGTCGTAGGCAAATGAAACTTGGTACACACATCCACCCTATATATATTATAGGGTATATTTACATTTTGCCTTATTAAAAGGGGGTGCAGCGATTCCTGAGTCATCTCAAATCTCCAGCCAGTACTTTGTTTTTCTCGCCTTAGCCCAAGCATAATCTATTATTTTCAAAGGTTCAGACAGCTCCCAGAAAAAACAGGGATTGTGGAGACCTTTAACTCTAAATTACAGATTCCCACCTTGCCTCCAGTGGTGTTCCAGCTGTAACACTGGTGAATGGAACCTTAATGTAAGTCGCTTTGGATAAAAGCGTCAGCTAAATGACTAAATGTAAATATATATAATATATATATATATATATATATATATATATATATATATATATATATATATATATAGAGAGAGAGAGAGAGAGAGAGAGAGAGAGAGAGAGAGAGAGAGAGAGAGAGAGAGAGAGAGAGAGAGAGAGAGAGAGAGACAAAAATGACAGTTTTTCTCCTATGTTTCATTTTCCAAAAGGATCCTGTGTATGACTGGACCATGGAGCGCATCCTCTGCTGTCTGCTGGTCCTGGGAGCCACAGTGATGACCACAGATGCCTGCCCCAAGTACTGCTTGTGCCAGAACCTGTCCGAGTCCCTGGGGACGCTGTGTCCAGCCAAAGGTCTCCTGTTTGTGCCTACGGACATCGACCGCAGCACAGTGGAGCTGCGCCTAGGGGGGAACTACATCCTTCGGGTCACGCAGCAGGACTTCGCCAACATGAGTGACCTGGTGGATCTGACCCTGTCCCGTAATACCATCAGCTACATCCAGCCTTTCTCCTTTGGTGACCTGGAGACACTGCGGTCACTGCATTTAGACAACAACCGATTAACAGAGCTAGGTCCTGATGATCTACGAGGATTAATTAACCTTCAGCACCTCATTGTCAACAACAACCAGCTAAATCGCATTCATGACAAGGCCTTAGAAGATCTAGCCCCCGCTTTAGAGGATCTTGACCTTTCTTACAACAACCTCATGTCTTTGCCCTGGAATTCAGTTCGACAGATGATTAACCTCCACCAGCTAAGTGTGGACCACAATCTTCTAGACCACATTCCAGAGGGGACATTTAAGGACCTGGAGAGATTAGCCAGATTGGATCTGACTTCAAATCGACTACAGAAACTGCCCCCAGACCCCATTTTTGCCCATGCCCAGGACTCAATTACCCTGACAACCCCCTATGCTCCACAGTTGTCCTTGAGTCTAGGTGGGAACCCCTTGCATTGCAACTGTGAGCTTCTTTGGCTGAGAAGGCTGGACCGAGACGATGATCTAGAAACCTGTGCTTCACCTCCTAACCTGAAGGGGCGCTACTTTTGGACTTTAAAAGAAGAGGAGTTCATGTGTCAGCCGCCTCTTATCACCCAGCATACTCACAGAATGCTGGTGTTAGAAGGCCAGACTACTAGCTTACGTTGTGAAGCTACTGGAGACCCTTTACCTACCATCCACTGGATCTCCCCCCACAATCGACTTCTCAGTAACTCCTCCCGAATCACCTTGCACAGCAATGGGACCCTGAGCATCACCATCACCACCTCCAAAGACTTTGGGACATTCACATGCATTGCGGCCAATGTAGCGGGGGAGTCCACAGCCCCGGTGGAGGTGTCCATCATCCAGCTCCCTCAACTCAGCAACAGCACCGGACAACCAGCACAGCCCAAGTCTCGCCTCTCTGACATCTCAGGTACCACAAGGATAAGCAAGGGGGCCCCCAAAAGCTCCCCAGAGAAGGCTGTGACCGTCTTCAAGGTGACGGCAGTGTCGGCCCTGGTCACATGGTCAGTGAGCAATTCAGCCCCCAAAGTAAAGCTGTACCAGCTCCAGTACAACTGCTCTGATGACGAGGTGCTCATCTACAGGTATTCACAACAACATTTTATCTTTATGCGTTCTGAATGAATGAGCATGCATTAGAGCAAAAGTAATTTCCCCCTCTTTATGCTGATAAAACATTAGCATAAAACAAAATATTAGCTTGGTTGTAAATTGTATACTATGGCAGGAGCAAAAACCCAGCAGGGCAGCCGACCTAGCTGACCCAGCCTAAGCTTGGGGCGCAGTGGCTCAGTGGTAGAGTGGTCGTCCTTCGACCAGTTAGGCGGTTCGATTCCCGCTCTCCCCACAGTTTATACTGTTGTTGTGTCCTTGGGCAAAACACTTAACCCACCTTGCCTCCAGTGGTGTTCCAGCTTTAACACTGATGAATGGAACCTTAAGGTAAGTCACTTTGAATGAATGCGTCACCTAAATGTAAAAAAATGTAAATATAACACTTGTGAATGGAAGCTTAATGTATGTCGCTTTGGATAAAAGCTAAATGACTAAATTTAAATGTAAGTACATTTGACTATGAGATAAATGACCTATTGCGGGGTAAAATTCTCCTGTCCGCCACTCCCCAAAGGCAGTGCAATCCACATACAAGGTATCAAGTTCAAATGATTAAATTGTAACACGTGTCAAATCAAAAGACAACAAATGATTATAATGTGATATGGTTATGTAGCGTATTCTGTACGGCACAACAAACAATCCACTGACACCAAGCTCTTCGGGGGATTCTGCAATTTATTAGAAGAGGACAATCAACATACGCTCTCTCAGCTCTACTTTTCTTCTTTCAGGCTCGAATCTGGCACGCAGGCAGCAACACAAAATAAACACGTGCGCAAACATAATTCAAAAAATACAACTTTCTTATCGATGAAAACATACATATAACTACTTATTCTAGTTCTAGGAACTTGTTACAATCAATATCAACTCAAAACTTTACTTAGTTCTACATATTTTCTGCTCTTTATTACAGAGCTTCCCTGATACATCCCCGTCTCTCCTCAGTCACAGACTATACTGAGGGAGCACCAAATTCAACATATCAATTTTAACACAACCATTAATAATTTTCTCATGTTTATATAACCAGTATTCACAACATACATCCATAAAAATAAAATGAAAATAAACTTATTTCTTGTTAAAACACTTAAATGTTTGCTGGAATAACCAACAGCAAATCTCCCAACACTACAGTTACATTTAAAAACAATAAAATTCTCAAAGATTAATGCACTGATTTTTTTAATTCAATAAATCAAAAACACAATATCACTCCAATACAAAGTAGAAAAATGCCAGAGTTTGAGTTGGTCAACCCATCGGATTTAAGATCTCTGGCCTGACCCTGCCTGTCCAATTTCTGTCCCTGTAACAAAAAGAAATAAAACATGGAGTGAGACATATGCACATTCATAATGATTAAAATCAATTATCTTAAGCATCATAAATTCAATGAACCATGCAGCCCTGATGACTTTTTGTATTTTCAGTCATGGAGCCATTGTCCCTTCAGTGTACGTGCGAACGATGACGTCCCCCAGATCAAATTGTTCATTGTCTGGGGTAAAAGAATTGACCATAGTGTCGGTCGGTAGGTGCATGTCGACATAGCAACGTATCAATCAAAATCAACACAAATCAATCTCACCACCAAGCTCCGGATACATGGAATGCAACACAAGCAAAAATTATCAGACATGGAAGTTCAACAACAAGTAATTGTATATCAATACAGATTTTAAAATCCCAGTCAATTTCCCAATTTTGTCAAACCAGGTCAAGATTAAGTCCTCTATTTCAGAATACTCTGCCAATTCATCTGCTAGAGTGTGCAGTCCTTTCTCAAAGGACTTGGTTATGCTGTTATCTAGACTGTGTGTTACTTAGAATGAAATTATTTTGCAGACCCCACCCCTTTCAGCTAATATCATGCTCAGTGCTTTTGTTCTGTCCAGTCATTGGACCAGTTATCTCAAATTATTAGTTTTTATTAACAGTTACATTATCTCTTGTGTAATTAATAAATCTTTGTTGGTTGTAAATATAAAAAATTTGATCCACATTTGCATAAATTGTCTCTAAAGAGAATAGATTCATAATCATTATGGACACCTCGAGGGAAACCTATGTTGTTGATGTGGTTGATGAACCTGAAAGAGCTACTCTCTTGCTTCTAAGGTGTGAGTTTCTGCTCACGGTGTTCTCTGTCACATTATTAGATTAGATTAGATTAGATTCAACTTTATTGTCATTACACAAGTACAGGTACAAGGCAACGAAATGCAGTTTAGGTCTAACCAGAAGTGCAATAGCAGTAAAGTGCAGGATATATACAATGGTTGCGTACGTGCAGGATATGGAGATGTACAGGATTTACAGGTAATATGTACAATGAATATAAATATACAGATGGTTATTACTATAAAGGTGAGTGTGTGCCATAAATATAATTACAGGTGTCTCTTTTCTATAAACAGCATTTACAGGTGAATATGTACTCTAAATGTAATGTAATACACACGTCGCATACAGCACACATACACACACTCACTCACATACACACACACATACACACACCATACACACATACACACATACACACATACACACACAACCATACACATACATGCAGGGAATTAAACCGGGAGAGCTGTACACACAGACACTCACATACACACATACACACACAACCATACACACACACATACACACACAAACATACACACATACACCCAGGGGAATTAGACCGGGAGAGCTATACACACACTCACTCACACACACATACACACACACACACGAACACACACTCACACACACACACACTCACATACACACATACACACACCACCATACACACATACTCACAGGGAATTAAACCGGAGAGCTATACACACAGACACTCACATACACACATACACACACACACCCACTCACATACACACATACACATACGCTCGCATACTCACACTCACACACACAAACACACACACACACTCACATACACACTCACATGCACACATGCTCACACATACACACTACACATACACTCACACACACTCACATACACGCACTCACACACAAGCACACACACACACACACATTCACACATACACACACACTCACATACACACATACATACTAACACATACACACACATACACACACACACACACATATACACATACACACACACACACATATACACACACACACACGCACACACACACAAACAAACATACACACACACACACACATGTGATATACAGATGTCTCTGACTATGAACAGAATTTTACAGGTAGGTGTATACAATTGTATGTTAGCTTAAGGTAAGCAGTAGATTTAAGGTAGTGCAAACAGTGAAATGTAAACAGTTGGTAGCAAAGGTGCAGTAGTGCAGGGGATGGTGGGATGGTGGGGGATGAGAGGAGAGTCTGTGAGGGGAGTGGGATGGTGGTGGGGGGGTAGAAGAGTCTATGAGGGTAGTGGGATGGTGGGGGTGAGAGGAGAGTCTGTGAGGGGAGTGGCATGGTGGGGGGGTGAGAGAGGAGTCTGTGAGAGGTGTGGGGTCAGCAAGGGTTAGAGTTCAGTAAAGACACAGCTCTGGGGAAGAAACTGTTCTTTAGTCTGCTGGTTCTAGTCCGGAGGCTCCTGAAACGCCTGCCGGAGGGGAGGAGGGAGAACAGTCTGTGGGCTGGGTGGGAGGAGTCCTTAAGGATGCTGCGAGCTCGACGCAGACAGCGTTTCCTCTGGATGTTTTCGATGGCAGGAAGTGGAGTCCCTGTGATGCGTTGGGCAGTTATCACCACCCGCTGCAATGCCTTGCGCTCCGCGAAAGAGCAGCACCCATACCATACTGTGACACAGTTCGTCAGGATGCTTTCTATCGCGCAGCGGTAGAAGTTCGCCAGGATGGCCGAGGAGAGCTGGTTCTTCCTCAGTGTCCTCAGGAAGAAGAGGCGCTGGTGAGCCTTCTTGACCAGGCTGGAGGTGTTGGTTGTCCAGGTCATGTCAGCCGAGATGTGGGTCCCCAGGAACTTGAAGCTGGAGACACGCTCAACGTCCATTCCATTGATGTGGATGGTGTCGTGTGTGCCTCTAGACTCTTTCCTGAAGTCCACGATGAGCTCCTTCGTTTTGGTGGTGTTGAGGAGCAGGTTATTTTCGTTGCACCATGTGGACAGGTGCTGGATCTCTTCCTGTAGGCAGTCTCATCGTTGTTGCTGATGAGACCAATCACTGTAGTGTCGCTCTGCAAACTTGACGATGGCGTTGGATCCAAACACAGGCTTGCAGTCAGAGGTGAAGAGGAGTAGAGAATGGGCTTAGCACACAGCCCTGTGGTACACCAGTGTTAAGTGTGATGGATGTGGAGCAGGTGGATCCAGATCGGACATTCTGGGGTCTGTTGGTCAGGAAGTCCAGAATCCAGTTGCAGAGTGAGGTATTGATGCCCAAGTCTTCAAGTTTGGCTATTAACTTGGTCGGGATGATAGTGTTGAATGCTGAGCTGAAGTCAACAAACAGCATACGTGCATAAGAGTTCTTATTGTCCAGGTGGGTGAGCACAGAGTGCAGTGCCATAGCAACTGCATCCTCTGTGCTCCTATTGCTGCGGTAAGCAAACTGATGCGGGTCCAATGTGGGTGGTATGGAGTCTTTTAGGTGTTCCAGGATCAGCCGCTCAAAGCACTTCATGATGATGGGTGTGAGTGCTACAGGGCGGTAGTCGTTGGGGCACCTTGGACTAGAGTGTTTTGGCACTGGCACAATGGAAGTGCATTTGAAGCATGTTGGTACAGCTGCTTGGGCAAGAGACAGGTTGAAAATGTCTGTAAAAACCCCAGTGAGCTGCTCCGCACATGCCCTGAGAACACGACCAGGGATGTTGTCTGGTCCAGCAGCCTTGTGTGTGCTGATCCGGCTCAGTGCCTTGCAGACATCAGTGGATGAGAGTGTTTTGGCGCTTTTCCACTACACAGTACCAGCTCGACTCGACTCGCGACTTCGACTCGGCACGCGCTCCGTTTTCCATTGCAGATAGTACCTCCACAATAGTACCTAGTCGTCATCATAGCGACGCCGCAAGAACCTGTCGTGACGTAATCTTCTACGCGACACACACCCGCTACTCACACACATAAACAATGGAGGAAATCGAGTCTATGTTTTTTTTATCCTCGGGATGTGGCTGTTTCTCACAGCAAGACAGCAAACGTTGTTTCAGGAGAGGCTGAGGGCAGCAAAAAGAAACAATGCTGATAACAGGAGAGTTTGGGAATTACTACAGAGTTCAGACTACGAGACGGATCTGTTTTTTCAAAGCCGACGCAAGAGGCTAAGTTATGCTAACGTTTACATATGTGTAAATACTATAAGTTACTACTTACAAAGTATTTGAACAACTTTATAGCTACCAGTATTACGTACTAAAATGTGTATGGTTTATGTGTTTCAGATCTGTAGAACAGCAGATCTACAACAGGAAAATATGTCGAGCACGGGTTGTGGTTGAAAACGCTTTTGGTAGACTGAAGGGAAGGTGGCGTTGTCTCATGAAAAGAAATGACTGTGATGTTACAATGGTGAAATCTATGATTCTTACTTGCTGTGCTTGCATAACCTTTGTGAGAGTCATGGAGAGGACTATGACAATGACTGGGATGCACCTGCAGCAGCAGAGCCTGTGGTGGCAGTGGCACAGGGTGTAGAGGAGGAAGGCAGTGATGTACGAGAGGGTCTGATGCGTTACTTTAATTGCTAAAAATAAATACATTATCGTTAAAAATGTTGTCTCTGCTGTTTTAAGGTTATCACAGTATAAAATCTGAAAATACATGGTCAAACCCTTGTACAAAAGCAAACCATCAAAAAAGACACTTATTTGTAATAAGTTTCAAAAAGTTTTATTTAACCACACACATCCAAATAGAACAAACTCTAATATAAATTCACAAACAACTATATACATGTTACATGTAGTGCAAACAATTTTAAAAATGCTGTATTTAATTATTACATAATATACATTTTCAGTCCAGGGTGGTGGAACTGCGTCCCGCCGGTTCAGTGCCTGTACAAGCTGGCCCAGGATTCCCAGAAAGGCCTGGTTGAAGGACGACATTGCAGCAATCTCCTCCCTCCTCAAAGCCGCTTCTAGTTCTCTTGCATGTGCTGCATCGTCGAGTACCATCTGTAAATGCCGCTCTCGCTGTGTCCGGTTCAACTCCATCTGCTCCACATCAGATGTCTGCATCTCCCTCAGGACAGTCAGATGCTCCTGCTCCCTCTGTCGTTTCCTCCATCCTGGACAAAAAATAATTACAATGAATGAATTACAATAAAGATAAACGATTTCACGTTTAATTCAAACGTTGTGTGCATTTGAAATTACCATGTGTACAGTATACATACAGTATACAGTACACATGGTACGCACACATTGTGTATGTCGAGGCGGCAGTAGCTCAGTGGTAGAGCGGCCGTCCTTCAACCGGAAGGTAGTAGGATCGATTCCCGCTCGCCCCACAGTTCATACTGTCGTTGTGTCCTTGGGCAAGACACTTAACCCACCTTGCCTCCAGTGACTGTAACACTGGTAATGTAATGTAATGTAAGTCGCTTTGGATAAAAGCGTCTGCTAAATGAATTAATGTAAATGTACTAGACAGATTGTCTCTATTTTTTGGGCGGCAGTAGCTCAGTGGGTAGAGCGGCCGTCCTTCAACCGGAAGGTAGTAGGATCGATTCCCGCTCGCCCCACAGTTCATACTGTCGTTGTGTCCTTGGGCAAGACACTTAACCCACCTTGCCTCCAGTGACTGTAACACTGGTAATGTAATGTAAGTCGCTTTGGATAAAAGCGTCTGCTAAATGAATAAATGTAAATGTAAATGTCTCGAAAGTTATAAAAATACTGAACAGGTTTATTAATGAATCTTGATTCCCATAACTGGGAATGCTTCCTGTTGCTATGCAAGTACATTGACGTTATATTAATAATAATATATGATATACTAATGGGTTATAAACACGATTAATATTAATTTAATTATATTAATAAGTGTATATAGATTCACAGACAACAGGCTAGAAGGTTTTACTTTTTCTCCTATTATACTATGATGAATATTGATGATGCCGACGCTGCAGCCGATGCCAACGTGGCATCAGTGGGAGCCACAGAACCATTCTCGCTCGTCGAAAAGGAATCTTGAATAGAAAGATCATACAAAAGTCAACACACTACGAAATAGCAATGGCAGGCAGCTAGCAACTAGTTAGAGCTAAAAGTTAGCGGCAATTGCTATCTGCGACACAAGTTCAGCTTTCCAAACGCCAGCCTAAAGAAAACAAAACTCTCAAGCAGAGTGCACCTACAGGGTTAATGTAATGTAAACTTAAAACACTTACCGTCCTCCATCAGCGACTCGGAGACTTCTTTGTTTACTCTTTCGTTCCTCGTTGCCCCATCAAGCTCTCGCTGGATCTTCTCTTCGGCAACCAAACAAAGAAAAGTCTGCACCTCCTCGTTTGACCACGGAGCATTTTTCCGAGTTGCCATAATACTAAAGTCTGGGACTGGGTAAATTATCACGCAATCTCTGGCCAAACTATTTAAAAATGGCGGGGTTATTCAGGATACTCCGTCTGGCTCTTGCAACGATGACGCGGTGAACAGTGACGATTCTCTCTGGCCAATCAGCAGTCTGTCGTGTGTTCACGTCACAATTTAGTATCGCCTCAGCCGGCTTAGAACCTCGCCGGAGGTGATACGAAAAAAAGGACCTGGAAGCAGGTACAGGTACAACTTTTACGCAGTGGAAAACCAAAAAAGGCGAGCCCAGTCGAGGCGAGTCGTGCTGGAACTGTGTAGTGGAAAAGCGCCATTTGTGGAGGGTGGTCAGCTGAGGGTTTGAGCTTGGTTGCAGTTTCTCTGTTGTCTCTTTCAAAGCGAGCATAAAAGTCATTTAGCTCATTCAGGAAGTTGACATCGGTGGCTGCAGGGGTGGAGTGGGTGGGTTTGTAGTCACTGATGGCCTGGATGCCCTGCCACATGCGTCGAGGGTCAGAGTTGGAGAAGTGTCCCTCTATCTTCAGCTTGTAGTGCTTGGCCTTTTTGATGATCCTCTTCAGGTTTGCTCTGGATGTGCTGTAGGCTTGTGTATCTCCTGATCTGAAGGCAGTATTGCGTGTCTTCAACAGGAGTCGCACTTCCTGATTCATCCATGGCTTCTGATTTGGGTATGTGGTGATCTGTTTCTGGGTTGTAACACTGTCAATGGTGGTATTAATATAATCCAATACAGAGGAGGTGTAGCAGTCAATGTCTGTGTGAGCACCACTGGTGGCTTGGGAAGCAAACATACTCCAGTCTGTGTGTAGAAACTTTTCCTGGAGTGTGAAATCTACCCCCGCAGGCCACACCTTGATGGTCTTCACTGATGGCTTCACACGGTTGATGAGGGGTGTATATTTGGGAGTGAGGAACAGAGATATGTGATCTGATTGTCCCAGGTGGGGAGGGTGTCGCCACGTAAGCTCCAGCCATGTTTGTGTAGACATGATCTAGGGTTTTGTTCCCTCTGGTGTGACAGGAAACATTCTGATGAAATTTGGGTAGCACAGTCTTTAAGTTAGAGTGATTAAAATCACCCGCAACAATAAACGCTGCTTCCGGGTGAATAGTCTGTTGTTTACTGATGGCTGCATAAAGTTCTTTCATAGCAATCTTGGCATCAGCGTCCGGGGGAATATAAGCTGCAGTTATAATGGTGGAGGTGAACTCCGCGCAGATAGAACGGTCTACATTTAACCATGAGAAACTCTATGTTAGCTGAACAATGGCTCCCAACAACAGCGGAGTTTGTGCACCAAGCTTTGTTAATATAAATACACAATCCGCCTCCCTTGTCTTACGGATCCATCTGTTGTTCTGTCCGCGGAGCATGTGATGTCCCGTGAGCTCAATAGCAGAGTCTGGTATTCCACTATTTAACCACGTCTCCGTGTAGATAAGGACGTTACAGTTCAGAAGTCTTTTGCTGTGTGTCATGTTGAGTCGAATCTCATCCATTTTGTTCACTAGCGATCGTAGATTGGCGAGGAAGATACTGGGTAAAGAGAGCCGGTGAGGTGTTAGCTTTAGCCTAGCTCTGAGTCCTCCACGTCTCCCCCTTCTCTGTTTACGTTCTCGGCGCGCCGCGAGCACTTCCGCCCGGCCGGGAAGAATGAGCTGCCACGGGCGTCCTAGTGATTTCAGGAGGGAGTCGAAGGTTGTCCATAAAACCGTCGGAAAATTGCAAACCAATATCCAAAAGCTCATTCCGGGTGTACGATGTAAAGGCACAACTGTTCTGCACAAACAGACCCGAGATAAGCAAGAGTAATACTGCAAAATTGCAGAAACTGGAGAGAACCCGAGCCTCGCGATGTACTCGCGCCGCCATCTTGGATTTAGTGTGAACACATATAACACGAGGATCAATTATAATGCTGGTCTAATGGTCTTACCACTGCATAACCTCTAGACGTCCGCCCTGCACTGCAAATGTCACTGATCTCTCCGTTTGTCAAGTTCAGGGTGATGTCACGAGAAGTCATGTGACTCACGTCACTAGCCCTGCTCACAGGTGTACTTCCCTTCATAGGTGTAAATCAAGGTGATTAAAAGTTCAAAGAACTATGTTAATATTAGCTCTTACCAGATTTTGCCCCAAAAAAAAAATAAAAAAATGTTAGCTACGAAATGTTTGCTACCACAAAATCTAGAGTGGTCTGTAGTTCATACCAGCCTGTATCATGAGCCATGTGTATATTAACTACCTATACAAGTAGCAACTGGATAGCTCAGTTGGTAAGCAGTAGGCTTTACATTTAGTGTACCCAGGTTCGAATTTACCTTGGGACACTATGTATATTAGTTGTTTTCCACGTTTTTGTAATTTATGGATCATGGCATGCTGTCTTATATTTTCCAGTTTTCAGCTCAGTAACCTCAGTTTTGCATATAAGGCTAGCCTTAATTTAAACCCCATTTGGCTGCTGCATTTCCAGTGTTAGCAAACGCTAACGCTAAGTCTGTTAACATGAATATTGCAAGCCTCCAATCTCACTTTAAGTCCTACATGTTGCTTTTCACTATCCACTTGTTTATCAGCTGTCCCATAGATTGACACCATCTCCTGCCATCTCCTTTTCCCTCTTTCTTTATTTTTTTTTTGTTTTATCCATCTTTTAAAGACAACTGTGTGCAGACTGTGACAACTAACACATAAGGTTACCTGCTCGCTCAGCGCGCTCACGGCGCCCCCGCCGGCCACGCCGGCCACGCCCACTCGTGATATTATATTAATTCTATTTATGGAATCTAATGAGGGCGTCTATTGAAGCCTGTTAGTCCTATAAAATGTTATAGTATTGAGGAAATACTGAAATGATTTAGAAGCACACAACAGCAGCTAAGCTACATTTAGGAAATACAAAAAAATATATATAAATAAATAAATTAAAAGTTTTTTGTTTTTTTTGTACCATCGCTTTGGCGCCCCCCAAGGTGCTGCGCCCCTATGCGCCGCATATGCTGCATACCCCCTTTTTGCGCCACTGGCTCTTACTGGTAGTTATATTAATTGTCAAAGCTTCTGTTCTGAACTGGTATACAGTTGTAGTTGACTTCTATCCATATAAAGAACAAACAAATAAAATCAACATCATATGAAACATTATAAATTCGCCTCCTAGTTTCTTGTCATACAAAACCATAAAAGCCATTAAAATGATCCAATGAATGAAGCAATGAATGGGCAAGCAGATGCATAACCTGTTTCCAGAGATGGTCTGCTGGACTGCTGCTGGAAATCTACTTTAATCTGAAAAGTTTGGTTAAATCAGACTAAATAGTGCTTCTCTAGAAAAGTCATGTCACTATTAATTAGTTCATTATTCAATTTCTCATCTTTTAACTTTATTAAACCACTGTTGTTATAGCATTATGCTAACCATTAGGCCTTAGGCAGGCATCACTTGCCTCATCATGATTGTTGTTTATCAGGAAAGACTATACATAATATTAACAAAGCTCTCTGTAAGTTTGTGCTTCTTTTTCACTTTTAAAATCCCCACATATGAAAATATCTTTAGGATTTTGTTCATTATAGACTCCATACTGTCTATAAATAACTCTGTGTTTCGATCCGATTGCTCTATAAATACAATAAACCATTTTCTTTTTGCATTTTCCTATATTAATCTCAGCCGTAACATAACAGATTAACAGATTTAACAGATTATCAATTTCTAAGTTTATGTTTCCACCAATTATGCAGTCAGATTCTTGTGCACATAAATAATGCACCCCACTTAATGTTAAACAGAAACTTAAACATCAAGTGTTTCTATTCCAAAGATTTGATTTAGTGTATGCCATGAACACGTAGAGGGGTTTGGCAAAAGATAATTATTCAATCCTGTTTAAAAGGACAAACTATTGTATTTGTCCTCGTAGTACTCACAATAATTAATAATCCAAAACATCCCAATCAATATATCCAACAAAAAAAATTAAAACATAACTTTAAACAAAGAGTAAAACACAGAGAGAAACCTGACATATGCTCCTTAATTATTTCTGATTACTTCCAGGTTTCTCAAATAAACACCTTAAAAAAGAATGTACATTACAGTTTATACCCTCTATAACTCAGACAAAATTGGGCTCTAAATTGGGATTTAGGTAAATAAAAATCTTTATTGACACTTGTCGGCATCTATTTCAGTTGTGATTATAAAATCCCATTTTAATAATGGTTATTATTTCCTAATTTCAGTTTTCCTAATTACTTAAAACAATATTTTTCTCAAACAATATTTAATCCCATTCATTTTGTAGTATAATTTACCAAATTTGTTTTTTTTCAGAAGGTCAAACAGTTTTCATAAACCTTTCTTTATCAGTTCAGTGCAGTCTTTTTCTGTCACTGACAGAAAAGGTTTGTTTAATGTAAAAGGCTCCCCCAATGACAGTGGAAAAAAAAACTCCAGCTCTGAAAAAACAAAAATAAAAAATAAACATTTCTAGCTCCAGAGAGTGAGCAAAGAAAGGGGGGGTAGCATGAAACCCCTGTTAACTTGTGTTACTTACATTCTCCCCCCTGTATAATATTTTTATTGCTGTGTTGCTGTTGTATGTCTGATATGCCTGCAGATGGAAGGTTTGAGAGCACTGTCCACTGTTGTCTGAAAGTGAGACCTAGAGGCTCCCAGGAAACATTTGTTAAAGATACATTTGATTAGTGTTATGAAGTACATGTCTGTACTTCTTTCTAAGTCTCTTTTCTGCGTCTGTTATCTCAATCTGGCTTCTCCTTTTGCCGTTGCATAGAAAGCCTAGAGAAGCCTCCCATAAGCTATTTTTCATTCTCTTGTTTTTGGAAGTCACCGCTTTCAAACTAAATCTTCAAAATTTTCTACACACAATATATCTTTAAACCTTTACTTATTGTTTACTATTATTAAACCAGAAATTCATCCATCAATAGCCCATTCTCAACACATTCACTTTTACATACAAACCTTTTTGTCTTTAACTCTTTAGGTTAATCATATATTATTCTCATTATTAAACCCCTTTACTTTTGTGGTCTTTTTACTGCGTCTCACGCAGTGCTCAATTTTACGTAGGCCTATGTTTTTCACTATAGTCTCACTGACTTCAGACTTATTCAATCTCACTTTAGTTGTTAGTACAGTTCTTGATGATAGTCCCTGGACTCCCTTAATCTCACTTATGTTGTTAGTACAGTCCTTGATTAGTCCATACAAGTTTTCCTTGCGTATCAACCTTTCTAGTCGTACCAGACTTTTGAATGTGGAATTTTATGAGGTTTGTTGTTTTTACGAAGTAAATCCTGTACTTCCCAGACAAGCTATCTTTAGAAACCTAAAACCCTTATAATATTCGGGATGTTCTCTATGACATATAATGGTACGTAATCTTCGTGGGACCCAGTTTTGAGGAGCCCATAAATACTAACAGAGCACAGGTTTTCTATCAAGCTTAGTTCGAGCGAGGCAACAATCTCTAACACTGATCTGTAACTTACTCACCCATTTTAGTCTCACTCTATGTTGCAAACTGATCTCAACTAAAACACATACTGTTTTCTCTCGTCCCTAGGACGGTATATAGTGTTTAGTCTCACTGCCAGAGGTCTTGCATACCCCAGCTATTAAACCACACGGACATACACGTATATATGTAGATAACATGTAGCTGACAAACAATTTTAAGCAGATTTTCCCTATACAGTTGTTTCCAGAAGTCTTTTTTAGAGCACCAAAAAAAAAAACTGAATTGAAAGTCAATGGTCTATTTCCGCAGCCTTTTTCTGCTCTCTGTTTCTCATCTCTGGGTCCAGATTCCGTCACCAGTCCTCCCGCGTCACAGTGTGGAAGTCTGGCCCTTTCTGCTTTTAACAGCGCAGCTTTGGGACTTGCAAATGCTTTCTTTGTGCATTTCCCTGTCCATGTCAGGTCCACTCTCCGACGGAGAGACAGCGAGTATTGGGATACGGGTCACGGCACTAAATGTTATAAGAACTCTTTGTTCAGATTAACCAAAGAGACGACAGAGACTGCTTACAATTTAAAATGAATGATCAGGTTTAATTCTTGCAAGAATAAAGCAAAGTTCACATGTAACAATGGTACAGGATAAAGTTTAAGTTTGGAAAAGTGAACAATGCATGGTATTTAATGCATGAAGCATATTATTCACACACACCCTATGGTAATTTCCCAGGTGCAGAATTCAGTCCGTGGCAGGTTATGTCCATAGACATAATATACGTAGACGCCTCATAGACTGACGCTGCCTATTGGAGCGGACGTATCAGCACGGCGCCATCTTGGATGAGTCTCCAATGCTCCGCCCCCCATATTTATTTCTACTGAGGAAGGTGTATTCCTCAACTACAATGATCATAACTCCCCGAGTTTTTACCGGATTTTCACACGGTTTGGTTTGTTACAAATGGCAGAGACTTAGCTATGATACAGGACGCTGTCACACATTAAAAAATTCTGCTTTCATGTAGAAATACTTTGTATTACGAGGTTTAACTAAGACATATGGTAGACTATGGCATATTGATAAATGTATAAATGAATGAATTTTATATTTTAATAAAGAAACAAGTTTGATTGTTCATTTGAATTTATTTCTCTCTCACACACATACAATGGCATATTGATAAATGTATAAATGAATGAATTTTATATTTTAATAAAGAAACAAGTTTGATTGTTCATTTGAATTTATTTCTCTCTCTCTCACACACACACACACACACACACACACACACACACACACACACACACACACACACACACACACAAAGTGTAATAAAAACATGTACTACACCGTTGCAATGTATGTGGATGTGGCAGGGGAAGATGCAGAGAATCCCTCAGGTAACTGTAGGCTTTCGGACCATGGAGGTGCAGTGTGAGGGCAAACTCTCTCTGGTCTTTGGTGTATTCATGGCCCCGCTTTGAAAAGAGGTCTACCTGAAGATCTGAAATTCAGTTAAACTAGTTAGACAGACTAGTTAGAAAGTTCCCTTGAAATAATACCTTTGTAAAGTCGGACAAAGAGTGTAAACAATACACAATTCAAGGTGGTATTATCAATTTATTTTTACCAGAATGGAAGCCAAGCCTTTCATTCAACTCCTCATTTATAAGGTTCTTTTCCTTCAGATCTTCCAGAAGACTCTTTACAGTTTTCTTTGCTCTCCGTTCTCGGGTCTTTGCTTCTCCCGCCCTAGACTCTCCACTCTAGCCAAAGCTTCACTGAGTCTGGCCTTTAGACGAGTAGAGAATTGGGCAATGCATAGGAGTGGACCTAGTAGAAAGAAGGATGAAAATATTTTCAGTGATGTTCATATCATACCACTCACAGTTGTTTGGTGCATATGTGCAGGCACACATTCTAAATTTCTTACCCGTAATATCACTGCCAGCATCATGAGTATGGGAAAGAGAGAAAGGGTGCGTGTATGAGAGAATGTGAGTGAAAGAAGGTGTGTATTTGTTCACGTGTGTATTTATGTATTTATAACATATACTCATTCACATATAAGTGTATGAGTATTTCTGAAAAGAGTTGCAGAAAGTAAGGGAGATATTTTGACCACAGCCATGATGCTCACAGCTGTATGGGACATATTAAATAGCCTACAAATACTCACATCATTGGGCTGAGGTTCACTTTCAGGAAAATGCTGAGAAAGGCCCACTGGTAGGCTCTCTTCAGCTTTCCTTGAAGTTTGTGTATTCCTTGTCACTACAGGCTAAAATATAATAAACATAATACTTAAAAACAACTTCATTAAAAACACTTGAAAAGGTTTTAGTATCCCACAGTGTATTTTAATACACAATACATCACTAATACATGCAGAAATATCTAACGGTTTTACTGTTTTTGTTTTACATATGAATCATAGACATCTCTGTTAGCATGTAGAGTAAAATACACCTACTCTTTGGAGATGACATGGGAAGTTGAAGACAGATGGGGTCGCACCATCTCTAAGCCTGACAATCTGACCCGTCCTGTCAAAATCATCAGGCTTGAAGTGTTCACTGCAGAGCTTTGACGACTCAGTCACAACAAAACCCTCCGTCTAATAGCAACTTCCCATTGCCTCCTCAAGCCTGTATCACTGGGAAACCTTCAAAGTGTGAAGAGAAAAAAAAAATCAGCAAGAGATTATGAGAGAGAGTAGCCTAAGATGCGTTACCAGTTCCTGCTGAACGTTACACGTAAGTAAACGGTAAATGGTAAAATAACCTAAATTATTGTTCAATCTTACTTGTGAAATGTAATCCCATACGATCTAGTTTCAATACTGCGTCGGTTATTGCAACCGTAAGCTGCACAAAATACGGGCATAATTGCTCACTCTCCGTTGACTCCGATTGACTCTGGTGCTAGCGTTGAGTGGAGAGACTCACCCAATATGGCGGCGACGTGGATCACTCTCCAGCACGTCATGAGGCGTCTACGTATATTATGTCTATGGGTTATGTCTATGTCTAGTTATGTCTATGTTCATGTTTGGATTAGCATGCTTGGACTCATCAGCCACTCTTTATCCTTTTGATAGCCAGTAGTCATAATTCAATAATAACTAGCACTTGCTATTACCAAGAGTCAGTTAAGGCACGTTCTTAAGGTCATGTTCTTAAGAGCAATAAAATGATGTGCAATAGTTATTCCATGTACTTTAATTATGTTTTTTAAGTAGTGCAACTAGTGGTTAAGTCTTGATAGACATGGTTTACTATGGTACCATACAGTGCTGCTGAAAAACTTGATCCTAAAAACTCTAATCTACACTACAAACGTTTGTGCATCCGGGACCTATCGTAAATGTTGTTAAAAGGATCTTGAGAGACACTGTGTTCATTTCAAGGATGCAACATCACCACAACAAAACCCCCAAGAAGCATGTTGTGCTTGATTACAACTGAAAGTACTCATGTATGTTATCACACTAGACACTGGGCAACCCATAGGTGGGGGTAATTGGGACGCTCGTGAATTTTCGTGAATAGTCCAAATGTCCAGAATTTGAAATAGACCAAAGCGTCCCAGCGAATAGTCTATAGGCTATCAATTCACTGTACTTCATTTATTGTTTCTATATTTCTATCTTTCAAAATAAGCATCTCTGTGTTAATTGGTCTGTTGTGTGATTTTTATGTTACAGCCTACAGTTTTTCAGCATCTGTTATAGTCACTCAGTCTGCGCTGCCCTTCCCCCCACCTCCTGGTGGCTAATTGGGAAAACCAGGACAGGTAGGCCTAGTGATAACTCGACAGTGTTGTCAGGGAATTAAATAAATCCTTTCTAGTTCTGTGCAGCCTCGTGCCTTTGATTGTCAGTTTTGAAAGGCTTATGTTTGTAACGCAAAATCAGCAACAACCTTGCGCACTCCACGGCATAAAACAGACTTGAATGTTATCCAAACCTGTATAAAAGGCGTGTTCCTCCAACAAACATTACCCACGTTTATCAGTTCTTTGTCATGTAATCTTGTGTAGTGTAGTTTGTGGATTGTGGACTATTGTGCTCTGCCCGTGCCTACTGCGTGTAATGTGAGAAATCGGTGGATTTCAGTACCCCACTGGGTCAACCTATTTATACAGAATTCCAGTGCCTTTTTAAAAGCTCACTGTGGCTCCCTGCCTGCATAAGTGCATATCTTCATAAATACTCTATAAGATTTTTGCCACAGACACCAGGTCTCTTTACATTATCATCATCCAGCACTACACACTACATTATAATAACCCATTGAGAAGTTAATGGGCAATTGTAATGTAGTTTAATATATGTCTGTGAAGGTTCTCAGTCATCCAGGACGTCTTGGGGAAAAAAAATGTTGAAGTAAAAGCATCTGGACTCGGTTTACAAGGTGAAGACTCTATCTTTGTCTCTATTCCAAGAGACTAATCAATTCTGGGAATTGACAAATGCCAGAAGCTTTTACTTCAACCAGTAGTGTAATATAATAACTCACTTTGTTGCATTGTTAATCACTGCTCTTCATCACCTGAAACCTGATATAAGTCACAAATCACAAGTCACTATGTTCAACATTGTAGCCTCCGGCCCCACCATTAAAGTGCAGTCAAAAGGAATATTGACTCTTGCTCTACACTGGCAACAAAATGCCATGATTCATTGAATCCTAAATAACATATGAGTGGATATCCTTTAGGGGCCATTGGGAACTTTGCTTGTAGCAAATCAGCATTATTAAATTTTGCATCAAAACCCCAACAGAGAACATTTGGCATTGCCTTGTATATTCAGATGAAGCAAAAAACATTTTAATACTTACCAAAACTTATCAATACAAAATGGAAAGACCGGACGTGATTTTCTTTCTGTCCGTCTTTCTTTGAATTGCGGGAATATGCAGAATAAATGAGTGAAAAATGTCTCAAGAGCCAAGATGGAAGAGCCCATCTTCTGCTCCCATCTTGGCTCTGATTAAAACAGTGGCCCTCCAGCGTCACTGGCTTAGCAGAGCTCTGCACAAATGGCCTTTTGGAGCTTGAGAGGTGGGAAACGCTCATATCTCCTCATGATAAGTACTCCATTCCCACTATTTAAAAATAATTAACTGGTCTTTTTATGGAAACAACCTGAAATAAATTAAACTAGTCAAGCAGCACATAGTGCTGGGATAAAGAATTTAAATCACAGGCAGCCAAAAAGAGTAATGAAGTGCGGCTGGAGTTGTATTTGAGTCGTAGGGAATAATTGGATTGAGACTGTAAGCTTTTGCTGTGGTGCAGATCTACACTGTGTGCACAATTATTAGGCATGTTATTATTATTAGGCTTGATCTGCTCAGAACCAGCTTTTTGTGCAGCCACAACCACAGCCTTGTAGTGTCAAAACTGACCCCTCAGTCTTTGGCACTATTGTATGGAATGAGTTATGAACGCAACACCAGATCCAATGCCATAGAGTCTTTATTGTTCACAACCAACACAATAAACGACCCGAGTAGACTCCCCAGCTCTACTGATGTTTGAACAGTAGACATAAGCTTTTATACAGGTTTGATTTGACAGTACAGTAATAACTCTTTCTGTAAAGCCTTGAAGTTCATTATTAACTTTCTGATATTATCCTGTACGGCCTTGGGAACTCCTCCTCAGGCTCTGTATCCTCCGATAACAGACACCTGCGTCTTTATCTAGTTCTTCCTGTGTGTGTGTCTGACATTAGGTTTTCTCTTTTATATTAATATGTTTAAATGAATAACTAACTGGGTCTACATAGTTTAAAACACATGACATATAAAATATTACACCACAGCCTCCCAGACACTGTTCAGAGAGGTGTACTCTTTACTGTGAGTGCAACAAGCTGACTCACTAGCACAGGACTTCAAAGTTCTTTTGTTCTCAACACAAAACGTCCGCAAATAAAAGTCGTGAATCCAAAGTTCTTCGTTTGACTGTTTAATTTACATTTACATTTACATTTATTCATTTAGCTGACGCTTTTATCCAAAGCGACTTACATTACATTACATTACATTACATTACATTACATTACATTACATTACCAGTGTTACAGTAACTGGAGGCAAGGTGGGTTAGGTGTCTTGCCCAAGGACACAACGACAGTATGACCTGTGGGGAGAGCGGGAATCGAACCCCATACCTTCTGGTTGAAAGACGACCGCTCTACCACTGAGCTACTGCCGCCCCATTATAACTATAAATTATAGAACATAAAACTTAGAACATTTACTTTTTTCTTATAGATTACTGTTGTTTTGTATAGGTCAAAAGACTGTGTTGCTCCAAAGTCCAATGGCTTCTGACTGTTTCACAGGGTTCTATTTCTTTCATACTAAGTTTAACAGCCAATCAAATTACAATATGCTACATCATTGGTTAACTGTTTACATTCTAATTTCTACATTTTATTTGCAACACAGGTATTTCTCAGATTTTACAAAATAAACTAAAATATTATTATTTCCATAGAAATGGCTTCAACAGTGTACCTTCACTGTAAATTTCCTGCTTAAGAAGGGCCCAAAAGTTCTCAATAGGGTTTACACACGTGGACAAAAATGTTGGTACCCTTCGGTCAATGAAAGAAAAACTCCCAATGGTCACAGAAAAAACTTTATTCTGACAAAAGTAATAATAAATAAAAATTCTATGAATGTTAACCAATGAAAGTCAGACATTGCTTTTCAACCATGCTTCAACGGAATTATTTAAAAAAATAAAATCATGGAACAGGCCTAGACAAAATTGTTGGTACCCCTAACTTAATATTTTGTTGCACAACCTTTTGAGGCTATCACTGCAATCAGACGATTTCTGTAACTGTCAATGAGACTTCTGCACCTCTCAGCAGGTATTTTGGCATGTTTCAGCTCCTTCTAAAGATGCTTAGGATTGAGGTCAGGGCTCATAGAAGGCCACTTTAGAATAGTCCAATGTTTTCCTCGTAACCATTCTTGGGTGTTTTTAGCTGTGTTTTGGGTCATTGTCCTGTTGCAAGACCCATGACCTGCGACTGAGACCAAGCTGTCTCACACTGGCCAGCACATTTCTCTCTAGAATCCCTTGATAGTCCTCAGATTTCATTGTACCCTGCACAGATTAAAGACACCCTGTGCCAGATGCAGCAAAGCAGCCCCAGAACATAACAGAGCCTCCTCCATGTTTGACAGTAGGGACAGTGTTCTTTTCTTGATATGCTTCATTTTTCCTTGTGCTGTTATAAGAATTCTTTATCCTTATATTATCCAGAGAGACACAGAGACAGATTATATTATAAAAAGCGAAAGGCCAGGTTTTATTCTTGCAAGAATGAAGCAAAGACACGGATATATCAAAGGTACAGAAGTGAATTTGCTTAAAGAAGTAAACAAAACATGAGATTTTATATCACTGCAGTGGGGGCTGTCAGTGGGAGGTGTATCTTCCATACACCCTCCTCCAAGGCCCCAGCTCCAGGTGCAGAATAAGCCAATGCCATGGCAAGTCAAGCCATGTCCCTAGTTATGTCTACTCCATGCTTGGACTAGCATGGAGGACATGACATGATTTGACATGACCTGTAAAGAACTATGAGCACCAACTAACTATAAACAATATACACAATTATAATAGTAAAAATTATTATAACATTCCCCCCTCTTTATGCTGATCACCATTAGCATAAACATCCTACTAGCTTGAGTGTTAGTTGTAAACTATGACAGAAGCGAAAACCCAGCAGGGCGTTGACCTAGCCAGAAGAACATTTGACCCATTGGTAAAATGACCTAAAGCTGGGAAAAACTCTTCTATCCACCCCTCGCCCCAAAGGCGGTGACAAAACACAAACATCAAGCATCAAACGTATGTAATCACTTCAAATGATTAACTTACAACACATGTCAAAACAAACACAACAAATGATTATAATGGGATATGTTTCAAATCAAATGGGAACCCACAGAGTAATGCACTGATTCTTCAAAGTCAAATTCTTTAAAGTCCATAAATCATAAATGTCCATAAATCATAAATCAAAACACAGTGTCACTCCAAAATAAAGTAGAAAAATTTGCCAGAGGTTGAGCTGGTCAACCCATTGGACTCAAGATCTCTGGCCTGTCCCTGCCTGTCCATTTCTGTCCCTGTAACGAAAAACACATGGAGTGAGACATATGCACATTCATAATGATTAAAATCAATTCTCTTCAGCATAATCAATTCAATGAACCATACGGCCCTTAGGTCTGTAGTATGATCCGTCCTGGAGCTGTTGTCCCGTTGGTGTTCATGCAAACAATAACGTCCCTCAGATATCAAAGTGTTCATCTGAGGTCAAAGCCTTGACCTTAGTCGTTTGGCAGGTGCATGTCCAGGAATGTTGACCCAGCAATGGCCACGTTCATCAATCTCACCAACAAGCTCCGGATACATGTAAAGCAACACAAACAAACGTTATTAGACATGGAAGTGCAACAACGAGTACATGTACTGTATCTCAATACAGATTCTAAAATCCCAGTTAATTTTCCAAATATGTTGTAAAACCAGGTCAAAATTAATTTCTCTATACCAGAATACTCTAATTCCTCTGTTAGAGTTTGAAGTCCTTTCTCAAAGACTTTAGTTCTGCTGTAACTAGTCCTGTGTTACTTTGGAGGAAATCCTTTTGTAGATCCCCCCTCTTCAGCTAAAAGCATGCTCAGTGCTATTTTGTTCTGTCCAGTCCTTGGACCAGTTTTCTCTCATTTCCAGTTTTAATTAACAGTTACAGCATCTCTAATACAATTCATAAAATATAAATATACTTAATTTAATCCACATTTTCATAAATTGTCTCAAATGGTAAACATTCAAATCCTAATGCTAATTTAATTTTAGCCTTATATTCATTAAGGACACCTTCGAAGGAAACCTCTGTCGTTGATGTAAATGGGGCTCTCAAATGAACCTGAGGGAGCTGCTGTTTGGCTCCTAAAGTGTGAGTTTCCACTCACGATGTTCTCCGTCACATTGTATGTGAACACAAATAAAACGAGGATCCTTTAAGGACGCATGTTTCCGGTCAGCAGGCAACGCCGGTCTAATGGTCTTACTTTCACAAAACCTCCAGACTTCTGCTTTGCACTGCACCTGTCCCTGATCTCTCCGTTTGTCAAGTTTGTTTAAACCTTCATCTCCCCCCTTTTTGAGACGTGGGACAACCATGGCTCAAAACACCACAAAAAACAAAAAAAAATAAAAGATAAAAAAATGAAAATCAGAATTTTTTTTTCCAATTACCACCTTAAATTGTTATTTCATTAATTAGCATTTCTAATTATTCATCTTCTTTATGTTTTCCAAATAGCATCACTTTTGTTTATGTTATATTTAAAACTTCACTTTGTTTAGTTCAGTTTTAATCTTAGTTACCATTAGTTGTAGGTCTTTACCTGTAACTGTAATTGGTATCATCCACAATTTGATCAATTTTAACTCAGTTGATGCAAACATAAATAATTTATATAGATCAGAACTGGTTTCTCATGATCTATTGTCACAAACTTTTAAACATTCACCTTCAATTTATTTCACATGTTCTTTTAAATTAGAATATTCTCAAAATATTGTTCAATTTACCTCAAATTACTTTCTTTTGAAAGAAAACACATTTTTCTCTTACTTCAAAACAAAATTTCTTAACCCCCTTTGGGTCAGACCCCTCCCTCTGGGGTTAAACCTGGCAGCATGTCTCAGCTGCTTGAACACACCACAAAGCCTCTGCTTTGTTCACACTGCTTTCCTCCAAAACACCATCACCTTTGTGACTGTCGTTTAAAAGGAAAGACTGAACATAAAATCAACAAAGTTCTGTTCAAATTCTGCTTTATTTACTTTTAAAATCTTCACACATAAAAATTCCTTTATGATTTTGTAAAACTCAGTTTTACCACCAGGTGCTAAATACAATAAACCAGTTTGTTTTTGTATTTTTCCCATATTAATTTAAACGTGACATAAAAACGTTTTATCAATTACTATTTTCATGTTTCCACTAATTTGGCATTCAGATGCCACATAAAAAATTCACCTCACTCAATGTTAAACAGAAACTTTAACCATCAAATGTAAAATAAAAATAACATGTCTCTCTTTATTTATTCAAATTCTCCAAAATTGTAATCAGTAACTCCTTACCAGGGGCGCAACTACCCAGTGCTGGAGGGGTATGCAGCATCAAGGCATCACGAAATGTTTGCTACCACAAAATCTAGAGTGGTCTGTAGTTCATACCAGCCTGTATCATGAGCCATGTGTATATTAACTACCTATACAAGTAGCAACTGGATAGCTCAGTTGGTAAGCAGTAGGCTTTACATTTAGTGTACCCAGGTTCGAATTTACCTTGGGACACTATGTATATTAGTTGTTTTCCACGTTTTTGTAATTTATGGATCATGGCATGCTGTCTTATATTTTCCAGTTTTCAGCTCAGTAACCTCAGTTTTGCATATAAGGCTAGCCTTAATTTAAACCCCATTTGGCTGCTGCATTTCCAGTGTTAGCAAACGCTAACGCTAAGTCTGTTAACATGAATATTGCAAGCCTCCAAGCACAGACGTCTCACTTTAAGTCCTACATGTTGCTTTTCACTATCCACTTGTTTATCAGCTGTCCCATAAATTGACACCATCTCCTGCCATCTCATTTTCCCTCTTTCTTTATTTTTTTTTGTTTTATCCATCTTTTAAAGACAACTGTGTGCATACTGTGACAACTAACACATAAGGTTACCTGCTCGCTCAGCGCGCTCACGGCGCCCCCGCCGGCCACGCCCCCTAGTGATATTATATTAATTCTATTTATGGAATCTAATGAGGGCGTCTATTGAAGCCTGTTAGTCCTATAAAATGTTATAGTATTGAGGAAATACTGAAATGATTTAGAAACACACAACAGCAGCTAAGCTACATTTAGGAAATACAAAAAAAAAAAAATAAATAAATAAATTAAAAGTTTTTTGTTTTTTTTGTACCATCGCTTTGGCGCCCCCCAAGGTGCTGCGCCCCTATGCGCCGCATATGCTGCATACCCCCTTTTTGCGCCACTGCTCCTTACTGTTCATTCAACAAATGCAACATCTCAACCTCTTTTTTTCTTTTTCTTTAGGTTACAACGACCCAAAGTTTGGTCAAAACCAAAACCAAAACTTAACGCCTTTTCAAAAGGACCTTGTGTTAGTCCCAGTACCAGTAAAAAATTCTTAAACCACTTCAAACAGTGATTAAACCCCAGCGAGCCATTGGCATATGCTCTTAAACTTTAACAATTCACCTTGTTAGTTTAACAATTATCTTTTTTATTTACTTATTTCTCATTAACTTTCAATTTTTCAAATAAAACCTTTAAGATCGTTTTAACAGTTTGAACTGTTTTAACATAGATATGTTTTAATCACCAAAACCAGATTACCAATTTACATTACAGTTTAAATCTTTATTGTATAGATGACACTATACCTTAATTATAAAGTACCAAAAAAAAAAAAAAAAGATTATTATTTATTTTGACCTATCTTCATTTCTGTTTTCCCATTACTTAAACTTTAAGTTTTTCAAAAAACATATTCAATCTCATTAATTAATAAATATTTAGTTTACCAAATCATGTTTCATAGATTCAATAAAACTCAAATGTGGACTACATTAGTATGAACAGACCTGTCAGAAGGTCAAACAGTTTTCATAATTAAGCATCATAAACTTTATTTAACACATCAGTTCAGTGCAGACTGTCTCTGTCACTGACATTTCTAACTAAGCATTTTTCAACATTAAAAAGTTTGTTTAATGTAAAGGCTTCCATCTGTGGAGCTAAAAAAACAAAAACCCAAACCAAAACATTTCTAGCTCCTGAAGCAAGGGGTGTGCTGTGAAGCCCCTGTTAGCCTGACTTGCATAGAATGTTATCTTGTGTTTAAACATTCCTCGTGAATCCAAACAGTGGTTGTTTTGAATCCACTCTTTCCATTATTCATCAAAACCAAACCAGAAAAATACATAAATGTTCCTTTTCTTTACTTAAATGTGAGCTTATGGCTCAACTATAAAGTTATATTATCTTTATAAACTTACTCTGCGCAATTCAACTTTAAGACACATATTTAAATTCTTCCAATTACAAAGTAATCATTTTTATTCTTTTATTGGCGTTATTGGCGTGTTTGAACCACACTGATATTAAGGACCTCTTATAGCTGGTGCTTCCTGCTTCTGAAGAGTGCAGTCGCACCTCTGCTTGCTCATGCCAGCTTTACTTTTCTTTTTTAGTTATCTCTACATTTAGCCAATGATTTTATGATTAACTTTTTTACAGTACTTTTTACTTTCTTTTAACTGGATTTTGCTTTTATGTTTTTACTTGTTTTTTTTTTACTTTTTAAACAACACGTTGGACCTGCTGAGCGACTGGAGCCTTGGTATCTATTTTTCAACATGTCTGGGGTAAAAACAGCTACTACAAACTCTTTCTGCCAAAATTGTTGGAAATATCAACAGGAAATCAGTGTGCTACAAACAAAGATTTTTGCTTTGGAATCTGAAAGAGGACTTCAGGAGACGATCCCGATCACACAATGTGGTAAGACTGTGAATTTAAACTTGGAAGATACAGTGTCATTCCCAAAACTGAGCAAAGCAAAGGGATTTAAACAAAATGATACCACCTGGCATAAACTTGGTGCCCAGCCAAAGCAGCACTGGATTAGAAAAAAGAATGCTGGCATCACAAGAACATATGTAGCATCACCAGACATCCAGCTAAAAAACAGATTCCAACCACTGACTGAGCTAAAGATTAATGAACCAGAAAACTCTGCTGTAACTGAAAAACATGGGGTAAATCAAGCTTATTCTTTGAAAAACAGGAGACATGAATCTGTGGAAAAGCACCAGGCAAACAGTGACAGAGAATCTATGCCAAAAGTCAAGGACAGAGATATCCTGCTGCTTGGAGACGGTGCTGTCAGGGACATAAACAATAGTAGATTTGCTACATGCAGCTTTCCAAGTGCTACAGTCACTGATATAACAGCACTCCTCCCCAAGTCATGTCCAAACACACAGGGATTAAACAGCTGGTGTTACACGTGGGTACAGTTGACACCAGGAAGGGATAATCAGAAGTTTAAAAAAAGGATTTCTCCAGGCTTTTAGATAAACTTGAAAACCTGGAAGTGCAATCCTTTATCAGTGGACCACACCCAAACATCGACAGACGGATCAATAAATTCAGTCGGCTGCTTGCATTGAATACATGGCTGTCCAAGGCCTGTGAGACAAGAGGAGTACACTTCATTGATCACTTTAACTTGTTTTGGCAACGTGATGACCTGTTCAAAGGAAAGGGCCCACATCTAAACAGGGGAGGGGTCAGGAGGCTAACGGATAATCTCCTGCACTCCCTGAGACACCTAAATGGTTCTGGGCGCCCTCTTGAACAAAGAAAGGGTCCTCAGCCACTGAATGAAAAAAGCACTCCTGCCTCACCAGCCAAGGATCCTCATCTGACTCTACCACCATCAACACCTCCACCACTGAAATGGACTCCCCCAATAGGACCATGGACCTCCCCAGTAACATCAACACCTTCTGCGGACCTCACCATCCCTGTCCCATCTCCGGATTCACCAATGGGATTTCCAGATCACCTGGAAATTTTAGGTAAATCTGGAATTAAGATGATACCCCTTACACCTAACTTGGCCAGGTCACGGGTTCTATCATCATCACTAAAAACATCACCCCCAATACCACCCAGGAGTACCACTGCTTCACCTCGGCCACTACCTAGAGTCCAATACACCCCTGTCAGACCCCCTCCACCTCCTCCCAGACCAGCTCCTCCCAGACCAGCTCCAAAAGCCTTGACTAGCATCAAGGCTACTATCAGTGATTAGGACACTGAGGGCCTCTGCTGTTCCAGGACTTTTTGTCATAATAAACCACTTATCAACCTGAGGCCCTGGGAGAGAACTCTCCCTCCTAGCTCCATAACTACAGTCAGAAGTCGCAGATTGAAGAAGAGAATAACAGTTAGATTGTCTAATCAGACAAATCTGATTCAAATCCCCTGCAAACAGATAAAGTCAGGTCCTGCTCAAACAGACTTAAAACTTGCAGTGCTCAATGTCAGGTCTTTGGGAAACAAATCTTTTTTAATTAATGATTTTATAACTTCAAATAAGCTTGATTTTATGTTTTTAACAGAAACATGGTTAGACAGCCGGACTGGAAATGCGGTCCTTATTGAATCCACCCCATCGAATTTCACATTTTTATCCAAAATACGGGAAAACAAAAAGGGTGGTGGTGTATGTGCCTTTCTTAGGGATAATATTCTTATCCAGAAACTATCACTTGGTGAGTTTTCATCATTTGAGTATGTGTCATTCAAAATGGAGTTGAGGTTTTCTCCATCTATTTTATATGTAGTTCTTTACAAACCACCCCAACAATGTCATGATTTTATTAATGAGTTTAGTGAAATGCTTTCGGTTATCTGCACAGAATTTGAACAAATAGTCATATCTGGTGATTTTAATGTGCATGTGGATAATGTTTGTGACAGAAATGCCAAAGAACCTTCTACTATTCTTGATACTTTTGGTCTTTGTCAGCATGTTAATGAGCCGACCCATAACAGAGGTCACACTCTGGACCTGGTCATTACTAAAGGTGTTCATATTTCAGATATCACTGTGATTGATGTTGCTCTATCTGATCATTCATGTGTCTTTTTTCATCTGTCCATAATTCCAAAAGTTGCTGTTGGGCCTACTGTTGTAAAAAAGAGATACATTAACGATAACACCAGGACACAGTTTATGGAGGCAATCAGGTTTGAAAATGCCTCATCAGGTCAAGTTGATGATTTGTTGAATTGTTATACTTCAGGTGTTTTAAATGTTATGAACACCATTGCTCCTGTTAAGGTTAAAGTGATCAGGATGAGGCAGAAGGCTTCATGGAGCAATGCTCACACTGTCAGGGCACAGAAAGGGAATGCGAAAAGCCGAAAAGAAAATGGCGTAAATCGAAACTCTTAATTCATTATGAGGTATACAAAGAAAATTTGCATGTTTTCAATCAAACTTTGCAAAAAGAAAGAGAAATATTCTTCTCAGAGATCATTAACAACAATAGTAACAACCTGCGTGTCCTGTTTGCTACAGTGAACAGATTAAAAAACCCTCCAGCTCCATTTCCACCAGAATTAGTTTCCACCACTAAATGCAATGAGTTTTTATTGTTTTTCAACGACAATGTTCAAGGCATTAAACATGTGATACAGTCCAAAGGGCATAAAACAACACTGCAGCCACCTAGGAGACACTTGGTTGGTTTAACACATTTTACACCTATTAATGACAGAACAATTGAAAAAACTGTCTCCAGCCTGAGTTCATCAACCTGCTGCCTCGATGTTTTACCCACTAGATTTCTAAAATCAGTACTAAGCAGTTTGTTACCACAACTCACTGATAATAGTCAATAATTCCTTACAGTCTTGAACATTTCCAAGGGCCTTTAAAAACTGCTGTCATTAAGCCTCTCCTAAAGAAGAGCAGTCTTGATGCTACAGTGCTCAACAACTATCGGCCCATATCAAACCTGCCATTTTTAGGGAAAGTCATCGAAAAAGTTGTATATCAGCAACTTAATGACTTTCTATTACTTAACTGTTTTGATCCCTTTCAGTCAGGATTCAGGCCCCATCACAGCACTGAGACTGCACTTATTAAAGTCACAAATGACATCCGTATGAACACTGACGCAGGCAAAGTCTCTGTCTTAGTTCGGTTGGACTTGAGTGCTGCGTTTGATACAGTGGACCATGAAATCCTGACACAAAGATTAGAGGAATGGATAGGTATCACTGGAACTGCCCTTAAATGGTTTAAGTCCTATCTTGAAGACAGGAAGTACTTTGTTTCGGTTGGTAACTGTGTGTCAGACCAAATGGCCCTGACATGTGGGGTTCCACAGGGGTCTATCTTGGGACCTCTATTATTCAATCTCTACATGCTTCCTTTAGGCCAGTTAATACACAGCTGTGACGTATCCTACCATAATTATGCAGATGACACTCAGATTTACATTTCAATCACAGCAGGTGAAAATGGACCAATCCATTCACTGTGTCACTGCATCGAACAGATTGACACGTGGATGCAAAATAATTTTCTCCAACTGAACAGAAACAAGACTGAACTAATCATCTTTGGGCCACAGAAACAAAGAGAAAGTGTCAGCAGCCACCTCGCGTCTCTTTCTCTAAAATCTAAAAATCAGGTTAGAAATCTAGGGGTCATCATGGACTTGAATTTCCACAGTCACATTAAGTCAATTACATCATCTGCATTTTATCACCTTAAAAACATTTCCAGAGTCAAAGGGATGATGTCTCAACCAGACTTAGAGAAACTTATCCATGCTTTTATCTCCAGCAGGTTAGATTACTGTAACGGCCTGCTCACTGGTCTCTCAAAACGAGGGTTAAGACAGCTGCAGCTTATTCAGAACGCGGCTGCTCGGGTTCTAACCAAAACCAGGAAGTACAACCACATCACGCCAGTTTTAAAATCTCTGCACTGGCTTCCTGTTGCTCAAAGAATAGACTTTAAAACAGCACTTCTGGTTTACAAGTCTCTAAATGGTTTAGCACCAGAATATATCTCTGACATGCTAGTTACTTATGAACCTCCTCGGACTCTGAGAACATCTGGGACAGGCCTTCTGCTCGTGCCCAGAGTTAGAACTAAACAGGGTGAAGCAGCGTTTAAGTTTCATGCAGCAAAAACCTGGAACAGCCTCCCAGATGAAGTAAAACAAGCCTCAACTTTAACAGTGTTCAATGGGAGGTTAAAAACCTTCCTCTTTAGCTCCGCCTACACTACAACCTAAAGTGTTTGTTTTTTCTTTTATCTGCACTCTTCTTTTTAAAATGTTTTTAATTTTTTCTTATGTTTCTTAATATAAATCTTGTAAATTGTCTTTTATTCCTGTAAAGCACTTTGAGTTACCCAGTGTATGAATTGTGCTATATAAATAAAATTGCCTTGCCTTGCCTTATGTTTATGTGTGTGTATTTACATGTGTCTTTATATGTCTGTATTTACATGTGTCTTTATGTGTTAATGTACCTGACCTGTTAGTTGAAGCGGTCAGTTATGAGGTCCTCCCTTCGTCTCTCGTCTGGACCCAGTTTCGACCTCCTCCTTCTCTCAGTGCCCTCTTGTCTGTCACACCCACCTCCACCTCACTCTCGTCTCCATGGCAATTGTGCATTTTTCCTCAGAGAAATACATTACATTCATATTAATTTTAAGTTTCATCCAATTTACAAACACACTTTACAAATTCCTTTTTGGTCAATCTCAATAGATCAAAATTTAAAATAAATAAATGTTTGTCTGAATTCGTTTACCTTACAGCTTCTGTGTTTGCTGCTGCTGGTCTGTCTGCAGCTTCTTTTCAGCCGAAAAGGAGCAGGTGGGAGGTGGGGTGCAGAGGAAGTTTGGAGAGGGCACTGTTGTCCGAGCGGACGGAGGCCGAGACCTAGATGCTCCCAGAAAACATTTATACAAAATACAAATGCTTAGTGTTTTAAAGTACATGTGTGTACTTCTTTCAAAATCTCTTCTCTACTTCTCTGTTTTTTTCTCAAACGAGAAAAATAGCTTATGGAAGCTGCCTTTCTCTCTCATGTTGTTCAAACTTTCTCTAAACAAAAACATTACTTTTGTTCTGATTTACATCATTAGACTCATTCTTCATCTAACAATGGCCCATTCATAAAACATTTATTCTCTCAAACACACCTTTATCTTTAACTCTTTAGGTCAACAATTCTCAGTATAAGCCCCGTCACTTTTTGTGGGCTTTTTCTCTTTCACCGCTTCAAATTCAGTGAACATTTTTTCAGCAAAAGCCTCTCACTTCTAGTTGGCTTTATAATCTCATTTCTCATCTGCAGGGAACAATTCTACGTAGGCCTACGATTTATTTCTAGTCACATTGACTTTGGACTCATTCATCTCACTTTTTGTTGTTAGTAAGTATCTTGATGATAGTCCATACTCGAGTTTTCCTGTGTCCAACGCACCATTAAAACCAACAATACTAGCTATGCAAGGCAGTTTGATTGTGGCGTATTACGATACGTGGGAATCGATCCTACTACCTTCCGGTTGAAGGACGGCCGCTCTACCACTGAGCTACTGCCGCCCCTGTGTGTCTTCTAATAATTGGCAGTAGGTCTGAGAGTTGATTTTGAGTCCATTTTCAACCCAAAAAGGTCCAACTAGTTCATCTTTAATAATACCTGCTACCAGTACCCTACCTCTACCTTGCTGGCATCCTGTGTCCGTTACTGATCTAACCACGGGCCCATCCATCTGGTCCGTCAAGAGTCATCTCATCAGTCCACAAAACCTTTGAAAAATCTGTCTTCAGATATTATTCCATTCTTTACTTTTCAACTTATGTGTCTTGTTCAGAGGTGGTCGGGTCTCAGCCTTTCTTATCTTGGCCATGTCTCTGAGAACTGAACACCTCGTACTTCTTGACACTCCTGGTAGGTTGCAGTTGTGGAATATGGCAGCTATATGGAATATGGAGGATAATGGGTTCCTGGTACCTTCAAGTTTGATTCTTCGCAAATCTTTTGCGGTTAATTTGCGTCTTTTCTTCTTGACACATTTCTTGCGACCCTGTTGACTATTTGCTACAAAACGTTTGATGGTTCTGTGATCAACCCCCTGATATCTTAGATATTTCAAGAGTGCTGCATCCCTGCAATTTTACAATTTTGACTTTTCAGAGTGAGTTAAATCTCTTTTTTGGAACATTTTTCCTAAGGAGAAGAATCTGCCTAATAATTATGCACAACTTGATGTAGGGTGTTTATCTCCTTAGGCCACACCCTCCCTTGTTACACAAATACACATCACCTGATATGCATTAAATCCATTAAGGATTCAAGTTTATACAGCTTGGAGTTGGAAATTATGACCGCTCAGTGATAGATCGGTCGTAATCAGCTGACATGAAGGGGTTTGGAAGGGGGTGTCCTTCTCCTGAAGTCAATCACCATCTCTTTCATCTTACTGGAGTTTAGCTGCAGGTGGTTGAGCCCAAACCAGTTGATGAAGTGACCAGCCTGTACTCCAGGACGTTCCCCTTGGATACACATTTAGAGTCATATCTGTAAATGACTCTAAACACATTCAACTCATCAACCCAGGGTAGTTCACTTTTCGCTGTCCTTCTTTCTCTGAGTGTTTGATGGGCAGTTTGAAAGACAGGTTAAAAAACATGACTTGAATTACTGCAGTGTCAGAAGATGTATGTAATGGCGTCCAAATAGAGAAGCTTTGACTGAAACCCTTAGGATACCTTCTGTTATCTTGCTCATTTGAAAAAAAGACATTAATTTATTTGATTGGGACTGTGCATGTTGATCAATATATACACAGCCACATGAATGTAAACATGCCAGATTGTAGTCTTAATCATCTGTTGTCCCACATTCTCACACCAGAGCTGTGTCCCTGGAGGCAAGGTGGGTGTCTTGGGCAGAGCAGGTATTACTACTCTTATCGATACTGCTTAACGGTCCGGTACTTTAACGGTATTCTTATCGGTACTTTGTGTTGTTTTTTTTTTTTTTTAAGAACAAGTTGAGAACAGAATTAACATTTTCAAAGCATTTATATATATATATATATATATATATATATATATATATATATATATATATATATATATATATAGTAAATAAACTAACTTGAAGTGCTGTGCATTTAAGCTAGCCAAATAAATGTTTACATTTACATACTGATTTTTCTTTATTTGGAATTTTAAAAACAAGTAGAAAATATGATTTCATTCTCTCATTTCTCCCAAAAGAAATCAACAGAATTTCTACATAAGGTTAACAAACCAGGGGAATTTTACATTTATTTTAAATGACGTGAACAACGTTGATTCAACATGACTTTAGCGTACATACCAGACGTAGATGGGGCAACAACCAGAAACAAGCTAGCTAGGCAGTCGAAAACTTTGCATTTCTCTGTCTGCACATAATGCACTTTTGAAAGGTGCTTAGACAGATTGCTTGTGTTTCCGCCCTTACATGCAAAAATATTGTTGCACTTATGACAACGAGCGTTGTCTGCATCAACTCTAAAGAAGTGTAACCACTTTGGAACGTTTTGCTCTCTCCGCCATCGTCGCCACCTTACCTAGAAACTTTTTTTTTAGGCCCAAATTGGGCTGGCCGGAAATGAAGCTGTTAATACCGAAAATATTTATTATTAATATCTCAAAAACTATAACAGCACAAACGAACATTTTTGCTGCACAAACGAAGCACAAACGATCTAGATAGTTTTGGAGTCAATCCATTTTGGTGGGTGGCCAACTTCACGGAGCTGCTAGAGCTGGCTGGTTTTGTTTGAGTTGTTTGTGGCCGTCTGGAGGCGTGACCTGCAGAATTCAATTACTTGAATAGACGGGTATTTAAGTGGGAGTAACCACCGCGGCAGCGGTCGCGGAAGCTGTCATCGCGTGAAGACCGAAGAGAGTAAAGACCATCGACTCTACCTGCACACGACTCCACCGAGCAGGGACACACCGACAGAGGACCAGAGTATTGCACTTCTTTTTTTAGTGCTAATACTTTGCACTTTATTATTTATTATTTCTACTTTTACTTTCTTCTTGCATTTTTTCCTCTTCGGCTCTTAAATGTGTTTTCAAATTACTACTGTCATTTCAACACGGCCATTATCATCTGTTTCACGCAAAAGGCGACGCAACCATAATAATCTGCATGCTGTATCACTGTCAATAACTGCCCCTTCTACTTTCCCAATAGGCTTGTGGAACAGCCAGTCTGCTGTGAACAAAGCTGATTTCATTACAGCTTTTGTTCAACATTCTGGTCTTTCAGTTGTAGCACTTACAGAAACATGGATAAAACCAGAGGACTCTGCCACTCCCGCTGCCCTCTCCCATAATCACACTTTCTCCCACAGTCCTCGCGTCACTGGAAGGGGCGGAGAGACCGGACTACTTATCCCTACCGCCTGGAAGTTTAAACAGCTATCACCCTTGTGTGACAACAGCTCCTTCGAGTTCGATGCTGTTACCATCACCCACCCTGTTAAAAGTCCTTTTGTAGTTATCTACCGGCCCCCAGGTCAGCTTGGACATTTCTTGGAGGAGTTGGATGCGCTTCTTTCATCCTTCCCTGAGGATGGTACCCCTCTGGTGGTATCAGGAGACTTCAACATCTACCTTGAAAAGCCACAGGCTGCTAACTTCATTAACCTGACTGCATCATTTGACCTCAAGCGGGTTTCCACATCAGCAACCCACATGTCTGGTAACCAACTAGATCTTATCTACATAAGATACTGCTCCACTCGGCACACTCAGGTCACGCCACTGCACACTTCTGATCATTTCTTCATTACTCTCGACCTTGACCTAACTTCTCCAGACACTGCAATTGTTTTACCTCTGGTCACTTTCCGACGCAACCTGCGTACACTCAGTCCCTCCCGTTTTTTCTCTGCTGTCTCTTCTGCACTGCCCTCTTATCTCTGGAATGGCGTTTCAATGGTTCAAGTCTTACCTCTCGCATAGGTCAATCAATCAATCAATCAATCAATCAATCAATCAATATTTATTTATATAGCGCCTTCCAACAACCACAGATTGAACCAAGGTGCTTAACAACATTAGTAAAAAATAAACATATTTACACAATAAAAACAGATCAGTGTCACAGAGCCATTAAGTGCCAAAAGCCATTTTAAATAAAAAGGTTTTAAGTTTGGCTTTAAACAGAGGCCGGTCAGTGATGGAACGTAACTCAATAGGCAAAGAGTTCCAGAGTTTAGGACCGGCCACTGCAAAAGAACGATCGCCCCACTGTTTGAACCGGGACCGGGGCACCTTCAGCAGATGTTGCCCAGCAGAACGTAGAGCTCTGCTGGGTTTGTGAGGGGTCAGAATCTCACACAAATAAGAAGGTGCAAGGCCCGTGAGTGCATTAAAAACAAACATTAAGATTTTAAAATTAATTCTAAACTGGACAGGGAGCCAGTGCAGGGAGTACAGGACAGGTGTTATGTGCTCGTGTTTACGACTGTTAGTTAGCAGTCGGGCAGCAGCATTTTGCACAAGCTGCAAACGGTGAAGTCCAGTTTGGTTAACTCCCACATAAAGTGCATTGCAGTAGTCTATGCGGGAGCTAATAAAAGCATGGATGGCTTTCTCCAGGTCAGCACGACTTAAAAACGGTTTGACCTTTGAAAGGAGGCGAAGCTGAAAAAAGCTTGCCCTAACCACCGAATCTATTTGTTTATCAAATCTTAGACTGCTGTCTAGTTTTACCCCCAGGTTTTTGACAACATGGTTGAGATGAGGGCCAAAGCAAAAGACCAGGAGCTGAGACACTGGGCAGGTTGGATGTGAACACAATACATTCAGTTTTATCCTCATTCAAACAGAGGAAATTCTGGGACAGCCACAATCTGATGTCCTCTAAGCATCTGTTGATGGACTGAAGACTATTAGGACAAGCAGGGACAACCGGAAGGTAAACCTGTAGGTCGTCTGCGTACAGATGAAAAGACATTTTGTGCTTTGAAATAACTGCATCTAACGGCAACATATACAAGGAAAACAAAACAGGGCCCAAAATGGAACCTTGTGGCACACCAGAGGACAAGGGAGCCGAGGAGGAGGAGAGGTCACCAATCCTGACAGAAAAAGTCCTCTCTGTTAAATACGACCTAAACCACTGCAGCACAGGTCCCTGAAGCCCAACCTGTTGTTCCAGACGTGGAGGACTGAGTGGTCCACGGTGTCAAATGCTGCAGTAAGATCCAACATTATGAGCAGCACTGGCTTTTTCTCATCAAGGGACAAGAGAATGTCATTTTGTACTTTGAGAAGAGCGGACTCAGTGCTGTGTCGTGTCCTAAAGCCAGACTGGAACTTTTCAAAGATCTGATTGTTCTCCAGAAAAGACTGTAACCGTAAGAAAACAATCTTTTCCAAAACCTTGGATAGAAAAGGTAAATGGGACCCAGGTCTAAAATTTGACAGAACAGTAGGATCAAGGTTGGGTTTTTTTAGCAGAGGCCTGACCACTGCGTGCTTGAATACAGTTGGTACAGAACCTGAACTCAGACAGCTGTTTATAAATGAGAGGAGGCATGGGCCCACTGTGTTAAAAACCTGTTTAAGCATTTTAGATGGGATAATGTCCAGAGGACAGTTGGTCGGTCTCAGCCCCTGGACCACATCAGAGAGGAGAGGGAGTGACACTGGCTCAAACACATTAAACACAGAGAGGACAGGAGAAGAGCACAAGTCAAAAGTGTTAGACATGTTCTTAATGCTCTGTTTAACAGAGGCTACTTTATCAACAAAATAATGGAGGAAATCATTACAGGTTGACATTGAGGCCTGCTGTGGAGCATTACTAGATGGATTTATAACAGACTGAATTGTGTTGAATAGCACTCTAGGACGATTAGAGCTGGTGGAAATGACATTAGACAGATACTGACATTTAGCTGCTTTGACTGCATTTTGATATTCAGTAAGACTGTCTCTCAATATACCCAGTGAAACATGTAGCTTGTCCTTTTTCCACTTGCGCTCGGCCTGTCTGCACCTCTGTCTAAGGGCACGGGTGGTGTCATTAAGCCAAGGCTCTAGTTGAGTCCTGACAGTTCTGCACCTGTAAGGAGCAATGATGTTAAAAATCTCTGAGCAGGTGGAGTTGAAGGAGGAGATGAAGACTTCTGTGCAGAGTGGGAAGTCCACTTCGTCATTCAGAGTATTGTGGAGAAACGAGGTCTCTGAGTCCCAACATCTCAATACAGGGGTGCCACAGGGCTCAGTGCCTGGACCGCTACTCTTTTCCATATACATGACATCCCTTGGCTCTGTCATTCAGAAGCATGGCTTTTCCTATCACTGCTATGCAGATGACACTCAACTCCACCTGTCATTTCAACCTGACGATCCGACGGTCTCTGCTCGTGTCTCGGCATGTCTGAGTGACATCTCACTTTGGATGAAGGACCATCACTTGCAGCTGAACCTTGCAAAAACAGAACTGCTTGTGATTCCGGCCAATCCAAAGACCCACCACAACCTCTCCATTCAGCACTGCCAGAAATCTTGGAGTGGTAATTGATGATCAGCTAAACTTCACAAGTCATGTCGCCAGCACCACCCAGTCCTGTAGATTCATCCTCTACAACATTAGGAAAATTAGACCTTTCCTATCAGAGCACTCTACGCAAATTCTAGTCCAGGCTCTTGTCTTGTCCAAACTGGATTATTGCAATGCTCTACTGGCTGGACTCCCTGCTGCACAACCAAACCTCTGCAGCTGATCCAGAATGCGGCGGCAAGAGTGGTCTTTAATGAACCGAAGAGAATGCACGTAACTCCTCTATTCATTAGGTTACACTGGCTCCCGGTTGACGCCCGCATCAAATTCAAAGCTATGCTCTTGGCCTACAAGACCACCACTGGTTCTGCACCTTCATATCTTCACTCACAAACACAGACCTACGTTCCTACCAGATCCCTGTGCTCTGTAAATGAACAACGTCTGGTGGTACCGTCCCAAAAAGGTAAAAAATCACTCTGGCGTACCTTCTCTGGCTCTGTTCCACATTGGTGGAATGATCTACCTGCTGCCACAAGATCAGCAGATTCTGTAGCCATCTTTAAAAAACGCCTGAATAAACATCTCTTACGTCAACACCTGACTGACTAACACTGAGTTCTACTTCCTTTCTATCGATTCCTTTCTTCAAAAAAAAAAAAAAAAAAAAAAATTCTCTTATCCTTAGCTTTGTATGCTGTGCTTGGTTTAAACTGACTAGTTTTTTGTGCACTTATGCTTTTTGTACCTTGTGTTGTTAAAATTGCTTCCATTGTTTTCCTCACTTGTAAGTCGCTTTGGATAAAAGCGTCTTCTAAATGACTAAATGTAAATGTAAATGATATTGCCTAATAAATGTGTTATTGCGTATAATCCTTAAATATCTCCCATCTTTGATAACTTGCTCACACTGAATAGCAGCTCTTTCAGTTGTTTTACATATATATACAATCTGGCCTCACTTGCTTAACCTGGTCAGTGATATTCATATTTAATTCAATTCTGCTCTAATTGAATTACCTCGTGCAATACAAAACGGATGTATTATTTCTTCAGACATGTTAAGTACAGGCGGTATCTACCTCAGATTTTATTGTTCTTGGACATGTAGTTATATCATCTGTCCAACTTCCCCTAACACTGTCATGTCCTAGTGTTATGTGTTAGTCTGCTTATGTAATGTATTTCATTTCCTGTGTCTTAATGTGAAGTGTCCCACCCCTGTCTGTATGTCAGATTGACTTCCTGCCCTTGTGCCTTTCCCTCCTCTGTGATTACCTGCTCCACCCTAATGTGTTCCACCTGTGCCTCATTGTGTTCCCTATATAGTCTGTGTGTTTTCCCCTGTCCGGTGCTGGATTGTAGCCTTAAGTTTGTAGCTCTACCTCTGTGTGAGCATTTCAATGTTTCCTGAATTTGACTTCTAGTGTTTCTCGACCTTAGCCTTGTTTTTTTGCCTCGTCTTTTGGATTTTGGATTTTGTATCTCTGCCAGTGTGAAATAAACCCTTTTTTGAACTACCTGCCTTCGTGGGGTCTGCACAGTGAGTCCTTCTGCCAGACCTGAAAAGTTGTGTTCCTGACATTACAATCCAGCCAGAAACATGGACTACGCGGGCCCGGTTCGTGCTGCTCTTTGGGCCCTGGGACAACGGCTTCAGCGGCAGGAGGAGCAGATGGGGTTGCTCCGACGGGAGCTGAGGGAAGCCGCTACGAGCCACGAGCAAGCCTTCTCCCAACTCTCGACCCATATAAATTTCCTCCTGGAACGGATTCAACGGAGGGAGGTTTCACTTGTGCCATCGGAGGATGCTGTCCCAGGTCAGGTCTCTGATGAAGCTGCCCAGCGAACGTCCTCTCCTGAGCCATCACAGTTTCGCTTATCCAGCCCAGAGGGGTTTACTGGAGAGTCGGGGGATTGCCGGCCTTTCCTGTCTCAGTGTCAACTTCACTTTGAGTTCCAAGCTGCCTCTTTCCCTTCTGATTTCCTATATTATCTCGTACCTGTCCGGCCGTGCTAGAGCATGGGCCACAGCAGAATGGGATCGAGGGTCAGCTGTTTGCAGTGCTCTGCCTGTGTTTCTTCAGACATTCACTCAAATTTTTCAGACACTCCTGGCCGAGAGGCAGCCAAGGCGCTGGTAACATTGTGTCAAGGTCGCCGTAGCGTTTTGGACTATGCTATTGAGTTACGCACTTTGGCAGCGGAAAGTGGCTGGAATCAATTAGCACTTGTGGATGCATTCTTCCGTGGTCTCTCCGAGAATATCAAAGACTATCTTACTCCTCTTGACCTGCCCTCTGAGCTGGACGCTTTTATTGCCTTAGCCTCCAGGATTGACAAAAGACTAAGTGAGAGAGAGAGGTTTCGCCCTCGTCCGAGTTTTAGCCTGGGAAGGAGGGTAAATTCCAAAGATGAGGTCCCACTTCCTCCTCCATTCGTCACACCCAGCCCTTATTTTTCACCGTCTCCTCCCACATCCAGTCCTCCTGTCTCCTCTAGATGAAGAGCCCATGCAGGTGGGTCGTACAAGGCTCTCACCTGCTGAAAGGCAACGCCGCATGAACGAGGGACGTTGTCTCTACTGTGGTCAGCTGGGTCATCTCCGCGTCACCTGCCCGGTTAAACGAGGTGGGCCATCAACCAAGTCCACTGCATTGGTGAGTGCAACCACTATCAAGAATGGCCCTAGGGTAAAGCTAACTACCACCTTTCATTCACGCACCCTGTTAGCTCTAATTGATTCAGGAGCTGATGCTAACTTCATGGACACCACCCTTGCTTCCAAATTGGGCTTAACCTTGGCCGGTCACCTGGATCCGGCTCCATCTGCTCCAGCTCCGTCTGACCCTGCTCCGTCTGCTTCAGAAGCGCTCGACTCTGCCTCGTCTGATGCGGTTCCCTCTGATGCAGTACCACCTGATTCTAGTCCACCTGATTCTGTTCAGGCTGTTCCCGAGTGTTTTGCACTCGGGAACTGTTGTTTTTAAGTTTCTTCTAGTGGCCGGGTTTTGAGTGGCCTGACGCTGTGCCGCCTGATGCTGTGCCGCCTGACGCTGTGCCGCCTGTGTCGCCTGTGCCGCCTAGTCTGTTGATGTAATGTTTTCATTTCCTGTGTATTATTGTGACGTGTCTTACTTGTGCTTGTTTGTTAAATTGACTTCCTACCCTCATGTCTTTCCCTCCTTTGTGATTACCTGCTCCGCTCTAATGTGTTCCACCTGTGTCTCATTGTTGCGTTCCCTAAATTTTCTGTTTGTTTTCCCCTGTCCTTTGCTGGTTTGTAGATTCAAGTCCCTGAACCACTAACCTCAAGCCTCCGAATTGTAACCTCAGGTCTGACGCCCTATGTCTGAACCGGTATGTTTTGTCTGGAGTGGAGCTTGTGTTTTGAAGAGTACCTTATCTTGTAGCATTAAGTTTATAGTGACATTGCTGGTGTTTTTGAATCCAGAGTTTTTGTGTCTTTACCTTGTTTTTGACTAAACGTTTTGGATTTTGCACTTCTGCCTTTTGTGTTAATAAACCCTTTTTGAACCGTCCGCCTTTGTGGGGTCTGCATTGTGAGTCCTTCGACCTGTTCCAGTTGTGTACCCGTGACAATATCTATATGGTCCACCTATAAATGAACAAAAGGACCTGAAACTATTGGTATGTGACCAAGAGGAGATACAAAGACTTTCTTAATATTGTGAACGATCCACGATGGGGGCTAGGAGAGCACCACGTTATCTGAATATTCTTCAAAACCTCTGATCTTGATCTATGGTCTGGACCATTAGCCTGCTCTGTGACAGTTTTTACTAAGGAGTTTGGTAATACCAACTTGCCTTGCACACTACTCCAGAAAACTATATCAGATCTTGCTGGGGAAGTATTCATGGCGCCTTTGCGCACCCACTCAGCATTCTCATACGATCTTGTGTTCTCCTGCTCTTTGCTTATAATGTCTAAGTTATTTAATTGCCCATTATCTCCTTTCATTAACACTGGAGCTTGACACACTCCTGAAGCCGCATTTTTGGCTAGCTTGTCAGCTAAATTATTGCCTTCACTTAATACATTTTTGGCTCTCTGGTGAGCGGTGCATTTCTTGACAGCAAGCTTGGTAGGTACTCTATTGCCGCTAATAAATCCGTTATTGCCTCTTTGTGTATCACATGTTTCCCATCAGCTTTCTGAAAATCTCGTTGCTCCCATGTTTTGGCATGCATATGCACGACTACATAGCCATACTGTGGATCTGTATAAATGTTTACTTTTAAGCCTTTAGCCAGTTTACATGCTTCAGTAAGAGCCTTTATTTCAGCTAATTGAGCTGAACATGGCTGTGGGATTTCTGTAGCCTGTACTGTTGTAAACGTATTGTCTGCATTAAGTTTAGCAATGCCATAGCCTGCCTGCATTCCCTTATCATCTCGTAAACAAGATCCATCTACAAATAGTGTCACATCTGCTTCAATAGGCTGATTATACATTTCTTACCGTGGCTTTTGAAATTTATCTGTCGATTTTAAGCAGTCATGCTGTTCTCCATCTAAAGGCGTGACCATTTTGGTGGCCAGATTGACCGTATTACAGCGTTGCATTATTAATTCAGGGGCAGAAAGTATTACTTCATATCCAGTTTTCCTAGCCTGTGTTAAGACGAATTTAGGACTTGTCAACATTGCGTGTAACTTGTGTGTGGTATACATTGTTATTGGAAAACCCATTGTTATCACTGAAGCCTTTTTAGATGCAGTCACAGCTGATGCTAATGACCTGTAACACGGTGCTAAGCCTTCTTCAACAGTATCTAATTTTGAGCTGTAATAAACTATAGGCTGTTTCCCAACCGCACTATTTTGCATAAGAATGCTGATAAATAGCCATCTCTCTCTGGTACATATAGATGAAACATTTTTTAATAATCAGAATTTCCAAGTGCTGTGCTCTGTCAGCTTCTTTGTTCCAATTTAATCGAGCCCGATTATTATTTTGATCCGCAGATTTCATTAGACCTCTTAATGGTGAAATTAATTGTGCAAAATCACAAATCCACGGTCTACTATAAGCTGTGCCTAAAAATGTCATCATTTGTCCTACAGTCTGTGGCTTTGGGGCTTTCGTAATAGCTTTAATATGAGACGGAGCAATTTTCCTCTTATTGCCACTCAATACCTCAGATTGACAAAATTGTAATTTTTCTTTACTAACTTTGTGTTCCCCATGTGCTAAGGTTTGTAACACAGTGATAGAATCTTTTTCACAATTTTCCCGATTAGGGCTACATATTAGCAGATCGTCTACATATTGGATTACATTGTCTTCTGTCTTTTGAGGGGGAGGGGTTATTTTCTGCTGACTTCAAAGAGTCATACCATCTTTACCTTTTTTATATTTTTCTTCCTCCATCTCTTGTTTTTTCAAGCAGGTTTATTCTCATTTTTTGCTCATCTCTGCAGCTCGTCTGCAGCCTCTTCCCCTGCTTCTTTGATGTGTTTAGATTTTACGACTGGTGATTTAACACTTAAGGCTGTAAATTCCTCAGATAAGCTTGACTTTAGTGTCTCTCTTAAACTTTGTTCTTTTTATGATTATTTTTTAATTCCATAATCTTCTTCTTTTTCTTTGAGTTTTCTTCCATAATCCTTTGGACTATATGAAGTTTGTTTAGATTCAGAGAATGAAACACTCGGACTTTGTTTTGAAGGATAGTTTCTAACAGTGGCGATGTCAAGTCGTGGATTTGTGATGTTGCTAGAAATTCTAAATGTCTCTCTAATAGAATAATTAAAATGCTTCTAGAACGCAGCACAACTAAACCTATTTTTGAGATAAATTAAAACTTTCTTGAGACCACAGTTCCTTTTAATAATTCTCCGCACGGCGTTTTAAAAGTGAGTTATATTTACTGCTAATTTAACTCTTGCTATTTAACTATTACTATCTTAGCGCAAACCTCTAAATACTTACTTTTCTTATCTTTTATTTTTCTCTAACTATTTCTTCAGCCAAATAAATTTGTATTACTTTTGGTTTTTTATTATTGTTGGTTTTAACGCACAGCTCTTCCTATTTTAATTCTGATTTGCCGTTGGCTCTTTTCCCCAAAATGTATTATTAGAGTTAGGCTCTAGGCTTCTTTTCTTGACCTATTCATTTTGTTACCCCCTTTTAGTAAGTTTATTCAATTTTAAATTAACTATATTCCTATTAATTCTTCCAGCGCTCTTTTGTTAACTTTCTCTTATTATTACTCTTAATTTCTTCTTCACTTTTTTAAAATCTCCTTTTAACAATATTGTTTTGTTGTTATTATCGATTTTTTTTCACTTTTTAAAGCTCTCAATCTTTTTTAACATATGTTTTTACTTTTCCCAAGGGCTCCCATGTAGACACACTCACACTCTCCTGATCGGTCCACACGCCGCAGCAATCTAGTTCAGCCTCTCTTTCCAGAGTTTTGACCTGAACTCATTAGCGGGTTTTGGGTTCTGGGTTCACCCAGCTGAGTTTTTAAGATAGAAAAGGAACCCTAGCTATTTTTCCTTCCCTCTAAGGTACTTTTAAAACTTATGTTTGGCGGTCAACCCCGCTGTATTTAATCCAGTCGACTTGGACCACGTGTTGCCCCTTATAAAAGCAGGCCTTAATGTATTTTTTTTTTTCATTTTTATATTTTGTTTTTTCTTACTTGTTTTTTTAGGTTTTCCACAACTATACTTAAATTCAGCTGGAAAATAGCATGAATTCAGATGCTTTCTTCTGAAGGCCTCGTTCCCTCAGACCCCTGCGCGCTTTGCCAGGTTCTGCTTTTTCAAACGTCTCTGTATTCTTTCGCGCAAATAATTAGACCATTTCTTTAAACATTTCTTTCTCAGGATATAAACAACGCAAATTTTGCGTATAATCTATGAATAGAAATAGCCTCGCATGCGTGCTAAATTCTTCCTAGAGTTATCTATACAACGCCATATTGAGATTATACCCAATGGACAGAAATAATCCATTTTTATTAATTTCTTCCCTGAAGTACAAACTCAACCCTCTTTAGATTATGCTCACTGGACAGAAATAGCCAACAATTCCTTTGCGCGCTATCTTCTTCCTTAAGATACAACCGGTGCTAATTTAGCCTGCATTCAATGACATTTACATTTATTCATTTAGCTGACGCAATGTAAGTCCAAAGCGACTTACATTGCTTCTAATTACCAGTGTTACAGCCACTGGAGGCAAGTTGGGTTAAGTGTCTTGCCCAAGGACACAATGACAGTATGAACTGTGGGGAGAACAGGAATCGAACCACCTACCTTCCTACCTACCTTTTTTTTTTCTAACTGCACTACACGTGCTGATTTTATTAGCCCTAGTAAATTCCACTAACTAACACTTATGACTCTAATCTAGGTTCTTTTTCGAGCGGTCTCTTCCTACTTGTTAACCCTGTACCCACAAACAACTAACCATAACAAATAATAAAAGTTCTGCTCACCCTCGATGGTCTCAGCGCCTGGGATGCTTCTTCTGGGCGGTCAAGAAGAAAGAGAACCATTCTTTCTCAGGTCCTCTCCTGGTTCTGGCTCGCCAATTGTAGTGTCCAATACTGAACTCTCAGCTTTTGGCACTATTGTATGGAATAAGTCATGAACGCACAACCAGTTCAATGCAATAGAATCTTTATTGTTCACAACCACAACAATAAACGACCCGAGTAGACTTTCCCCCAGCTCTACTAAAGATTGTACAGTAGACATAAGACATCTGTCCTCTTGTGAAAATGTTGTTTCATTTCTCCGATATAACCGTCAGTGCACTCTATCACCACATTACTGTGTTTGTGCGAGGGGATCTTGTCTTTAGGGTTACTATTTTTATTTTTTATTTCCAGGTTTCAACTCAGAATTGAAAAAGTTTTTTGGAATAACAGACAAAATGTTTTCTCCTTAAGAACCAAGTCCAGATGCCTTTGCTTTAACCTTTTCTTCACAATTATAAGGCTAAAATAAATTAGATAGAGACTGAGATAAACAAGTGACATTAAAGACAAGGGATTATGCTGGAGATATTGTAACTACAAACAGGAACACTTAAGGGTTTGATGTAACAAGGTCTTCTGTGTCACATGTACCTGCTCATATTAACTGTTTTGATCTTTTTTGTCCCTTTAAGGATGATCCCTGCTTCCAGCCAGTCTTTCCTGGTTACCAACCTAGTGTCGGGGACCCGCTACGACCTATGTGTGCTGGCGGCCTGGGACGACACAGCCACCACATTGACAGCTACCAACCTGGTGGGCTGCACAAACTTCTTCACCCAGGACGACTACCAGCAGTGCCAGTCACTGCCCAGCCAGCTGCTGGGGGGCACCATGATCCTTGTGGTGGGCGGGATCATTGTGGCAACACTGTTGGTCTTCATTGTCATCCTCATGGTGCGCTACAAAGTGGCCGACGGTGAGCCCCCAATGGGGAAGTTGAACATGGTGAGTGACACACACTCACAAACCAACGGGGGACGACTGGGGCTCAACGGACGTTCAGCGTTGCCCCAGGCTTCTACTGAGCCCCAAGTGAAGGCAGCAGTAACTTTGCAGGACGAGGTTGTGCAGTTTAAGTGTGGCTCTCTGCAGAGCAGCCTCACGTCCTCCTCCTTGTCCTCAGGGTCCAGGCCCGGAGGCACCTACAGCCACAACAGCATGCTGGCCCACATCTGGACATCTGCTGCCCCTAAGTCCCGGGCTAACCTGGACCACCTACTGGGGGCCTTCACCTCTTTGGAGCTGCGTGGGGGACAGGCACGGGACACTGCAGCGAATGTCAGCGATGCCTTGAGCGCAGCTAAGCTCCACACCGACCGGGAACCCCTGATGGGACGGAGACTGGACAACAGCCTCAGCCGGCTGCTTATGCTGCCTTTGGACTCTCGTCCCAGACGGAGCCAGTCCTTCGACATGGGGCACGTAAAGGCTGCCAGCGCTGCCCAGTGCTGCAGTAAGCCTCGTCGAATCAATAGCATCTGGACTAAGAGGAGCATGTCGGTCAACGGCATGCTGCTGCAGTGTGAGGAGGAGGGTGACACAGGGGGCAGCAAGGGAACTCTGGACAGCGCTGACTGGGTGCTGGAGAGTACTGTGTAGTCTGGTCATGCCTGGTCTGTGGTCCATGTTTGGTTGAAAACTTTGTTCCCAAGTGAGACCAGCGCTACGGACCAAAGCGGCTACACCATGACGGAGTTAAATATAATCCTGCCCTACATGGACAGCAAATATGTAAATACATATAAAACAAAGTCAAAGTTTTAAAAGTCTTATGTTTTAATGATTTGTTTTTCTGCTGCTGTGACACATATTGAGCTGCATTCAGTGGGACTGGGACCATTACGCTGGCCATTTTACACAGAATCAGATAAGAACCACTTTTATTTTAACTATACCACATACTTTGTTGCATATTTCATACATCGATAAGGTGACATCAAGGATGTCTCAACATTTCCTTTAGCTTGTTTGATATTATCTTCCTAAAACGGTCATTCTGCATAGACGTCACCGATGTACTGTACATAGTCACACACTTCAACAGATGCAATAACCGCGGACCCAACCAGCTTTTCCACATGAAATTTAAATGTATTGAATGTTTCCTCAGGAGAGAATGTACAGTCTGGTAACAAAATAAATTAGAATTTAAATAAAAATAAGAAGTCGCATTAACCAAATATTTTCCGTCATTGATGTGTTTTTTTTAGCAGGGACGGAAAAAATCTGAACGCCATCCGTCATTTTGACGGATTATTCTGAGGGTGAGCTATTGTAATTCCTACTCCTGACCATCAATCAACAATTATCTTGAATTGTTTCATCTTTGTCATGCTGCATTCAGTTGCAAAAATGTGACGGCAGCTGAGTGAGTAGTTTCTTCAAAACCGCCAAATAGTTCTAATATTGTTAATAAAGGTGAAAAAAGAGGACATGATGCAGAGGAGGATGAAGGAGGACAAACGGGAAACACTGAGCAGTCACCAACAGCTGTAGGACAATCAAGCACTGTTGTTGTGTCTTTGGGCAAGACATTTAACCCACCTTGCCTCCAGTGGTGTTCCAACTGTAACACTGGTAAATGGAAGCTTAATGTAAAGTGCTTTGAGTGCCTACTAGGTGGAAAAGCGCTCTATTAAAAAATAAAATAAAAAAAAACATTTAAAAAAAGGAGGTGAAGGACAGGAGTTTACTTTCCTGAGGTGGGAAGTAGTGATGAGTCGTTCATGAACGATTCGTTCTTTTTGAACGAGTCTTTAATATGACTCGGGAACAACTAGTCATCTCAGAGAGCGAGTCGTTCATTTTTGTGTAGACCCGCGCATGCGCATTCCGCCACATCTCATACAGGAAACAGAAAGGAGTTATTCATCTCCCGAGTCGTTCGTTCGTTCACCAAGTCCCAGCCCCATAGAGAAAGAGTATGCAGTTACCGGAAACAGAAAGGAACTGTTCATCTCCCGAGTCTCTGATGCTACGTCCACACAAAGCCAGTGCATTCCCTATCCGATCTTTTTTTTCCCCGTTCTAAAAAAAAATTCCGTAAACACGGCGTCGTCTCAAGAAATATCTGCGTACACACGAAACCACTGAAACCGGCTGAAAACGATGTAGTATATATGCCAGACCAGTATGGGACGCTGTAATTCTGCCACAGATATACACTATACACGGAGAAGAAGACTTTGAGCATGCGCATAACCTTGCGCGCTGCAGAAGAAGACAAAGACCTAAATATTTATTTTTTTAATAAAAACAAGTTCTCAAATTGTTGCAGTCGTTTATTTTGAGTGTAGTAATTGGTGCCCTCATGTTTGTTGTTTGCCCTTCAATATACGGACAGACCAACTGCTAATTCTACCTGGTCTTATCCTAAATTTTCTCCTCAATCACGTAGTCCGCCATTATTGTTGTTGCTGTTACGTGTGACGAGGCCGAGACGTGATGCGATGACATCATCGTTTCACAAAATATACGGATTGGCTGTACACACGAAAGGGTGTCGTTTTCAGATTTATCCACTTTAGAACCCGGTTTCAAAAAATAGCGGATGCAGTCTCCCAAAACGCCAGATCCGTGTGGACGAAACGCCAATACGATAAAAAATGTATACGTATACAGTGACTCGCGTCTCCGTGTGGACAGCCCCTGAGTCGTTCATTCAAGTCCCCGTAGGCTGAACGCAGAAACAGAAGGACTCGTTCATTTCATGAGTCAGTCTTTGGGTCTGAGTTTCGTTCTTTTGTCACGTGACCGCTTCTGTTCAGTCTCTCGCAACATCATTACACTCGTATTATTGACTGTATTGTATTGTTTAGGAATTATTATAACGTTATCAAAATAACTATCTGCAATAAACATTATCTGAAAATTAATAAAGTTCCATTTGTTTCTGTCAGTCTATTTTTAGTGTTCAATTTTAGTGCCACTTTGTTTTTTTTATTATTATTTAAACTATTATAAACTATAAAATTATTACCTAAGATTAGAATCCACTGTAAAGTCTTAATCTTTGCTTTATCAGTGATTTCCCAGGATAAGAAAAATATAAAGATACAATTTGAGGCCAGAAATGCATCACATAACTGTAAAAGTAAAAAAAATAAAAGAATTGCATTTGTTTATACGGTTATGTGAAATATATGTATGTATTAACTTATTTCTGTATCTAATGTGGGACAAAAGAACGAGACTCAGACCCGAAGACTGACTCATGAAATGAACGAGTCCTTCTGTTTCTGCGTTCAGCCTACGGGGACTTGAATGAACGACTCGGGAGATGAACGAGTCCTTTCTGTTTCCGGTAACTGCATACTCTTTCTCTATGGGGCTGGGACTTGGTGAACGAACGAACGAACGACTCGGGAGATGAATGAGTCCTTTCTGTTTCCGGACGGACGGATGTATTAGCTACAGCTACATGAGGCTGTCACGGCCCAGACCAGACATGTTGACGGAATTAATGCTAAGCTAAATATGAAGTGACAAAGGAAAAAACTATTTGGATTAAGAGGTGAGTTGAACTCTCTGCCTGAAGTAAGCTGCAATGAATTTATAATTTATTTTTCCAAGTTTGGCCATGGCTGCATTAGTTTATAGTTATTATAGTTTTTATTCCAAAAGTACTAAATGTATTAAAAATTGTAATATGTAACATTTTAATTAGATTCTGCTGAAATGAACGAAATGACTTGAAAAAAGATTTGTTCATTTTGCTGAACGAGACTTAAAGAACTGAGTCAGTAAAATGATCCGAACTTCCCATCACTAGTGGGAAGGAGGAAAATGTTCTTTTACATTAAATTTATTCATTTAGCTGAAGCTTTTATTCAAAGCGTCACTTAAATTAGGCTTCTAATTACCAGTGTTACAGCTGGAATACCACTGGGGTCATGGTGGGTTAAGTGTCTTGCCCAATGTTATTAGGCCCGAGCCGGTGATGACCGGGAGGGCCTATTGTTTTTGCTCGACTTTTTTTTTTTTTCTCTTTCTTTTTCTGCAAAATGATCCTAAATTTGACCCAGTGAACATGCACGAAAAGTCATTTTTATTGGTCCCAGACTTCAAGCTCGACGAAAAAGTCCCCGAAAAAAATTTCCAAAAAATGACTCAGTGGCGACACCTAGAAAAGTCAAAATACATTGGGCCTAAGGAAAGTGAAAGTAACTTTTTTGCAACGTAGAAAAATGAAACTTGGTACATCCATAGGACACCTCAGGGCAAACTGAAAAGTCAATGACAGTCACACCCTAAACTCAACAGGAAGTCCGCCATGTGGGGTGAAACGCGCGGCCACTAAAATCGCACCCCTTGCGCAGAAAGATGCAAATCATTGTGTTTTAATCTAAATGGCCCCAAATTTGGTGAGTATCATCTAGACACGTGTGCCAACCAAAGTTGTAACTTTGTTGTTGATATCTTATCGCTTATGGGTGTGGCAAGCCTGTAACGAGGTGGCCATTTTTGTGAAAATAAAACGTCTCTTAACTCTCAAACGCCTTCTCGGATCGAGTTGGACCCAAAAAGGCGTTTGTGCACATTCATGACCTGAACAAAAAATATGTAAATAAAAGCGTTATCTTTAGAAATGGCTCTCCAGCGCCCCCTACAAACTTATAATGGGACCCAAGAATTTAGTTTGTTATAGAGACATAAAATTTGGTACACACATCTCTTATGTCATGACGAGCATAAAAGCCAATGACAACCACCCCCTATCTATAAATGTGTTGCCATAGCAACGTCCCAAAAATGTGAAAAAGTCAATGGGAAGTGAAATTTTTAGTTTGTTGTAGGCAAATAAAACTTGGTACACACATCCACCATGGGCTTATGAACAAAAAAGCCAATGGGGACCACACCCTATCACACACAGGAAGGCGGCCATTTTGAATTGAAAATGTGAACCGACTTAAAATACACCTCTTTTTAAAAGTACACAGAAAAAGCTGCTTCATTCCACAGACACCAAACTTGGGCAAAATGAGCTAAACACATGTATGTAAAAGAGACAAGTGTTTTCTAGACTTTTTTGCTCGAGTTCTATTTTTTTTTATTATAATTCGGTATTTATTTTTTTATTATAATTTTTCTGCAAAATGATCCTCAATTTAACCCAGTAAACGAACAACTAAAAGTCATTTTTATTGGTCCCAGACTTCAAGCCCGGCAAAAATTTATGTATTTGAAGTCCCGAAAAAAATACGAAAAATGACTCAGTGGCGGCCCCTAGAAAAGTCAAAATACATTGGGCCTATGGAAAGTGAAAGTAACTTTTTTCCAACGTAGAAAAATGAAACTTGGTATATCCATAGGACACCTCAGGGCAAACAGAAAAGTCAATGACAGTCACACCCTAAACTCAACAGGAAGTCCGCCATGTGGGGTGAAACGCGCGGACACTAAATTCGCACCCCTTGCGCAGAAAGATGCAAATCATTGTGTTTTAATCTAAATGGCCCCAATTTTGGTGAGTATCATCTAGACACGTGTGCCAACCAAAGTTGTGACTTTGTTGTTGATATCTTATCGGGTATGGGTGTGGCAAGCCTGTAACGAGGTGGCCATTTTTGTGAAAATAAAACGTCTCTTAACTCTCAAACGCCTCCTCGGATCGAGTTGGACCCAAAAAGGCGTTTGTGCACATTCATGACCTGAACACAAAAATATGTAAATAAAAGGGTTATCTTTAGAAATGGCTCTCCAGCGCCCCCTACAAACTTATAATTGGACCCAAGAATTTAGTTTGTCATAGAGACATAAAATTTGGTACACACATCTCTTATGTCATGACGAGCATAAAAGCCAATGACAACCACCCCTATCTATAAATGTGTTGCCATAGCAACGTCCCAAAAATGTGAAAAAAGTCAATGGGAAGTGAAATTTTTAGTTTGTTGTAGGCAAATGAAACTTGGTACACACATCCACCATGGGCTTATGAACAAAAAAGCCAATGGGGACCACACCCTATCACACACGGGAAGGCAGCCATTTTGAATTGAATATGTGAACCAAATTAAAATGCACCTCTTTTTTAAAAGTACACAGAAATAAGCTGCTTCATTCCACAGACACCAAACTTGGGCAAAATGAGCTAAACACATGTATGTAAAATAGACAAGTGTTTTTCTAGACTTTTTTGCTCGAGTTATATTTTTTTTTATTATAATTCGGAATATATTTTTTATTAAAGTTTTTTTACAAAATATTCCTAAATTTGACCCAGTAAACGTGCAACTAAAAGTCATTTTTATTGGTCCCAGACTTCAAGCTCGGCGAAAAATTTATGTATTTGAAGTCCCCGAAAAAAAATTACAAAAAATGACTCAGTGGCGACCCCTAGAAAAGTCAAAATACATTGGGCCTATGGAAAGTGAAAGTAACTTTTTGTTGTAGAAATACAAAACTTGGTACATCCATAGGACACCTCAGGACAAACAGAAAAGTTTATTACAGCCATACCGTAAACTCAACAGAAAATATACTATGTTGGGTGAAATGCGTGACCACCTAAATCGCACCCCTTCTGTCTAAGGCGGCAGTAGCTCAGAGGTAGAGCGGCCGTCCTTCAACCGGAAGGTAGTAGGTTCGATTCCCGCTCGCCCCACAGTTCATACTGTCGTTGTGTCCTTGGGTAAGACACTTAACCCACCTTGCCTCCAGTGTCTGTAGCACTGGTGTATGAATGTGTGTGACTGTAGAGGTGTGTTTGGTGGTGGTCGGAGAAGGTTGAGCGCCGTTTGTGTGGCAGCCCCCATCTCTGTCTGCCCCAGGTGTGAATGTGTGTGAATGGGGTGAGTGGGGTGAGTGGTAAGCACATTGTAAAGCACTTTGTGGTCTATATCTGTGAAAGGTGCTATATATATAAAGAATACTTACTTACTAAAGGCTTTTCATCTAAACAGCTCCAAATTTGGTGAGTATCATCTAGACACGTGTGCAAAAAAAAGTTATCAATTTGTTTTTGATACATTTGTGGCTGTGGTCGTAATGAGTCTGTGAAGAGGCAACCTTTGGGAAATAAATGCCATTTCCCAATTTCCAGGATCCTTCCTTTAGAGGAGGCCCCTCCAGAGCCACGGCTAGAGTCTTAGAAAACTCCTCAGAATCCTTTTACCGTGAAGTTTACGCTTTAAAGCACGAAATGCACTCCTCCGAGTGCATGTGTCCCCGCGGTCTCAATGGAGGCGAGGGCCTTTATCGCCGCTTGCGGCTTTAATTTTATTAATTTTTTTCTAAAAAATGATCCTCAATTTGACCCAGTAAACGTTCAACTAAAAGTCATTTTTATTGGTCCCAGACTTCAAGCTCGGCGAAAAATGTATGTATTTGAAGTCCCCGAAAAAAAATACAAAAAATGACCCTAGAAAAGTCAAAATACATTGGGCCTATGGAAAGTGAAAGTAACTTTTTTCCAACGTAGAAAAATGAAACTTGGTTCATCCATAGGACATGACGAGCATAAAAGCCAATGACAACCACCCCCTATCTATAAATGTGTTGCCATAGCAACGTCCCAAATATGTGGAAAAAGTCAATAGGAAGTGAAATTTTTAGTTTGTTGTAGGCAAATGAAACTTGGTACACACATCCACCATGGGCTTATGAACCAAAAAGCAAATGGGGACCACACCCTATCACACACGGGAAGGCGGCCATTTTGATTTGAAAATGTGACCCGACTTAAAATACACCTCTTTTTTAAAAGAACACAGACAATAGCTGCTTCATTCCACAGACACCAAACTTGGGCAAAATGAGCTAAACACATGTGTGTAAAATAGACAGGCGTTTTTCTTGTCGTTTTCACTCGAGTTATATTTTTTTTTATTATAATTTGGTATATTTTTTTTATTATAATTTTTCTGCAAAATGATCCCCAATTTGACCCAGTAAACGTGCAACTTAAAGTCATTTTTATTGGTCACAGACTTCAAGCCCGGCGAAAAATTTATGTATTTGAAGTCCCCGAAAAGAATATATGAAAAATGACTCAGTGGCGACCCCTAGAAAAGTCAAAATACATTGGGCCTATGGAAAATGAAAGTAAATTTTTCCAATGTAGAAATACAAAACTTGGTACATCCATAGGACACCTCAGGGCAAACAGAAAAGTTGATTACAGCCATACCGTAAACTCAACAGGAAATCTACTATGTTGGGTGGAATGCGTGATAACCTAAATTGCACCCCTTGTGTCGAAAGGCTTTTAATCTAAACAGCTCCAAATTTGGTGAGTATCATCTAGACACGTGTGCCAAAAAAGTTATCAATTTGTTTTTTGATACATTTGTGGCTGTGGTCGTAATGAGTCTGTGAAGAGGCAGCCATTTCTTTGGGAAATAAATGCCTTTCCCAATTGCCATGATCCTTACCTCTGGAGGAGGCCCCTCCAGAGCCACGGAGTCTTAGAAAACTCCTCAGAATCCTTTGGAACTTGTAACTTTGTACTTTTAGACAAGTTATATTTACATTTTGCCTTTTTAAAGAGGGGGGTGCAGCGATTCCTGAGTCATCTCAAATCTCCAGCCAGTACTTTGTTTTTCTCACCTTAGCCCAAGCATAATCTATTATTTTCAAAGGTTCAGACAGCTCCCAGGAAAACCAGGGATTGTGGAGACCTTTAACTCTAAATTACAAGGTGGTGTAGCAGGCCCCAGCAGTAGCACAGGCCCGGTTATTTGACATTACCGTGAAGTTTACGCTTTAAAGCACGACATGCGATCCTCCGAGTGCATGTGTCCCCGCGGTCTCAAGGGAGGCGAGGGCCTCTATCGCCGCTAGCGGCTTTAATTAGAATTCTATTTCCTATAATAGAATTTGTTCGTTCAGATTAATGAGGAGACGAACGAGACTGTATAGAATTTAAAATGAATGGTCAAGTTTTAATCCTTGCAAGAATGAAGCAAAGTACAACATGTCACAAGTGGTACAGGATGGGTTTGCTTAACAAAGTAAAGAATACATGTAGTTTTATACACAGCAGTACACAGTGTTAAGGAGGAGGAGGGTGTTCACTCCTCTGCAGCCCGATAACCCAGAGGCCAGGTGGTGGTGGCTGTGTCTAGGTCTATGTTTGTAATAGCATAAAGGACAGGACATGAGCAGAATGAAAAGTAATATTAAAAAATGCATACATACAATTCCCATAACACCTAAGGACACAACAAGAGTATGAAATGTGGGGAGAGTGGAAATCGAACCACCAACCTTCCGGTTGAAGGACAACCGCTCTATTACTGAGCCACTCAAGGTGTGCATAATTATTAGGCAGATTCTTCTCCTCAGGAAAAATGGGCCAAAAAAGAGATTTAACTGACTCTGAAAAGTCAAAATATTTAAAAAGTCTTTCACAGGGATGCAGCACTCTTGTAATATCTAAGATATTGGTGCGTGATCACAGAACCATCAAACGTTTTGTAGCAAATAGTCAATAGGGTCACAAGAAACGTATCGAGAAGAAAAGTCGCAAATTAACTAGCAAAGATTTGCGAAGAATCAAACGTGAAGCTACCAGGAACCCATTATCCTCCAGTGCTGCAATATTCCACAACTGCAACCTCCCTGAAGTGTCAAGAAGTACGAGGTGTTCAGTTCTCAGAGACATGGCAATGGTAAGAAAGGCTGAAACCCGACAACCTCTGAACAAGACACATAAGTTGAAAAGTCAAAAATGGCCCAAGAAATAACTGAAGACAGATTTTTCAAAGGTTTTGTGGACTGATGAGATGAGAGTGACCCTTGATGGACCAAATGGATGGGCCCGTGGTTGGATCAGTAACTGACACAGAGTGCCACTTTGACTCAGACGCCAGCAAGGTGGAGGTAGGGTACTGGTATGGGCTGGTATTATTAAAGAAGAGCTATTTGGACATTTTCGGGTTGAAAATGGACTCATAATCAACTTTCGGCCCTACTGAAATTTTTTATAAGACTCTTTCTTCAAGTACAGGAAAAAGTTATCAAAAAAGTTATCTTTCAACACTTTGATTTTTATGCAAGACAACGCTCCATTACATGCATCAAAGTTCACCACTTGTTGGCTGTCAAGTAAAAAAGGCTTAAAGATTAAAAACTAATGACATGGCCCCCTTCTTCACATGACTTAAATCCTATTGAGAACTTTTGGGCCCTTCTTAAGCAGGAAATTTACAGTGAAGGTAAAAAGTACAGGTGAGGGAAGGAGGGAACGTGAGATTGACAGACGGATCGGTGCAGCTTCTGCAGTGATGCGGTTGATGTACCGGTCTGTCGTGGTGAAGAAGGAGCTGAGCTGTAAGGCAAAGCTCTTGATTTACCGGTCAATCTACGTTCCTACTCTCACCTATGGTCATGAGCTTTGGGTCATGACCGAAAGAACAAGATCCCGGATACAAGCGGCCGAAATGAGCTTTCTCCGCAGGGTGGCGGGGCGCTCCCTTAGAGATAAGGTGGGGAGCTCTGTCACTCGGGAGGAGCTCAAAGTAGAGCCGCTGCTCCTCCACATCGAGAGGAGCCAGCTGAGGTGGCTCGGGCATCTGTTCATGGAGTTCCTCAAGGCTCAGTGCCAGGTCCTCTTTTGTTTTTATTGTACATTCGCCCTCTTGGTGAAATAATTCACGGTTTTAAAAATGTGTCTTATCACTTTTATGCTGACGACATTCAGTTGTACTGTTCTTTTAAAGACTCGGAGTTTCATAAACTTACTGATTTGTTGGACTGCTTGTCTTGCATAAAGAACTGGTTATACAATAACTACCTACAGCTGAATACAAAAAAGACTGAAACTTTAATCTTTGCACCAGACCAAAAAATACCTCAAATCAAACAACACCTTGGTTCCCTGGGTTCTTCCGTCCAGTCGAGCCTCAGAAACCTTGGTGTTCTGTTTGACCAATCGATGTCTCTGGACAGTCATTCTAGACAGTTGGTCAAAAACTGTTTTTATCATTTGAGAAACATTTCTAAAATGACAGTGTTTTTGTCTAAAGCTGACTTGGAGATGATTATTCATGCTTTTATTTCTTCTCGTCTTGATTATTGTAATTCTCTTTTACTTGTTTTAACAAATTGTCTCTGAGTCGGCTACAAATGGTGCAAAATGCTGCAGCCAGGCTTTTAACTGGAACCAACAGAAGGGCTCACATTTCCCCGGTTTTATCTTCATTACATTGGCTTCCAATGAAATTCAGAAAGACTTTTAGAGCTCTGCATGGACAGGCCCCCCAGTACATCACTGACCTGCTGACCCCTTACTCCTCCTCCCGCGCTCTTTGGTCTTCTGGTCAAAACCTTCTAACGGTCCCCAAAACCCGTTTTAAAACTCGGGGAGACCGGTCTTTCCAAGCAGTCGCCCCAGACTCTGGAACGCCCTGCCCCTGTCACTGCAGTGGGACGTTTCTGTTGATTCTTTTAAAAAGCAGCTGAAGACACTTTTATTTAAACAAGCTTTTAGTTGATTGGGCTTTTTATGTTTTTATGTTTAATATTTTGTGGTTTTAATTTTTATTCTCATAGTTTTATTGTTCTTTTATTGCACTTTGTAAAGCACTTTGTGATTTATATCTGTGAAAGGTGCTATATAAATAAAATTTACTTACTTACTTACTTACTTACTGTTTCGGATGCCTCCTGGACGCCTCCCTAGGGAGGTGTTTCGGGTATGTCCCACCGGGAGGAAACCTCGGGGAAGACCTAGGACACGCTGGAGGGACTATGTCTCTCGGCTGGCCTGGGAACGCCCCGGTATCCCCCAGAAGAGCTGGAGGAAGTGTCTGGGGAGAGGGAAGTCTGGGCGTCTCTGCTTAGACTGCTGTCCCTGCGACCCGGCCCCGGATAAGCGGTAGAAGATGGATGGATGGATGGGTAAACAGTACACCTCTCTGAACAGTGTCTGGGAGGCTGTGGTTGCGGCTGCACAAAAAGTTGATTCTGAGCAGATCAAGAAACTGACTGACTCCGTGAATGGAAGGCTTGTGCATGTTGTGCATCGAAAAGAAGGGGTGGCTGTTTTGTTTATTTTTGTTTGTTTTATTCTCACTTTAACAGGTGAAAATAAACAAGTGAGATGGAAAAATCTTTTTTATTTAGTTGAATAATAATTTTGCACAGTAATAGTTGCCTAGTAATGCTGTACATGTAGATATTATCTTAAGAAAGCCAAAACTTTACTTTTACTACTGAAATGTTCAGGTTTGAGGGTTTGTTAACATTTTGGATTGACCAAGAGCATTGTAGTTGTACAATAACAAAATTAATCCTCAAAAATACAACTTGACTAATAATTGTGCACACAGTGTATATACAATATATATATATATATATATATATATATATATATATATATATACACTAGCAAAATATGATGCTTTATAAAAAATTGAATCGATGTTGTATGTGACCATAGGTTTATAAGTGTTTCTATATAGACTTCATTACCTCTGCATTATATTTGTTTTTTTTATTTATAATTTTCATTGCCGATTTAGTGATAATAAGGGAAATGGTGCCAGTGTAATCTCTGTCTCAGTGGCAGTGCATTCGTTTCAGACAAAGAATATTAGGCATTAAGTCTTGTTAATTTGAACATATTTTTCTCAACTGGTGTGTTGTGAAGTACACAATGTCCTTCTTGTCTGTATTTGTTTTAGGTCTTATTCAGGACCAAAACACTTTCATTTTAATGTCACAACTTTTCTTCTATGGCATTACTGAAATTTAGGTTTAATGATCATACTCAACTTTTGTTCCTTTGTAAATACAATCCCAACTTTCTCTTAAATTATACAGCAGAACCTATGACAATAACTATGGAACTATGGCATTATATCAGCTCTCTCTGTCAGAGACTCTGTAATAGACTTTTCCCAAATGCTCCAACTACACAATGTGAGTTTTTATGTCAACAGTGATGAGATAAATGTTTCATGCACATCTTACTGTGCTGTTTAAAAGGCTGTGGATCTAAGGATGATGAAGTTATTTAGTGTCAAATGTTCACCTTCACTATCCTAATACACATTAGTAGAATATTATTTTCTACATATATTATAACTAAAAGAATGATGACTAAGTTGTAATAAAGCCAAACATATTTTTAATGTATTGCATTGTTAGATATTAATCTCCTTGTGTTTCCCAGGAATAGTCAAATGTATAATCATAACCACTCCTAACCACTGTTCTCTGACTTCATTTGGCTAAATCTTTCTTTTAAACTCCAAGAGCCTGTGTCGCATGGCTCTGCAGTTGGCTTAGTCTTGCCACACTTATTCCCAAAGTGCTGTTCGAATGACTCTTTGTGATACTGCTGTATTCTTTTGCACCATATTCTCCAGAGGTCTGTGTACATTTCACCTGGAGCTGTAACTAATGTGCGTGTCTGCTTATTGTGTTGTTTCTGCTACAAACATAAAAAGAACAAATGTACCCAGACAGAGCGGCCTGCTGGTATTTCTGTTTGTGCCATTTATGTAAAGGGTTTACAGGTTCTGACAGCCATAAACTGACAACAACAGGTTCCTTTACTTATATCAGATAAAAGTGAGCGTCCTACTAAAATCCCTATCCATACATTGCCCGTTGAACCTAACACAAAGTTAGCACAAAAAGACACATTGTAGATCCTTGTTTACAAACTCGATTCCAAAAAAGGGGGGACCAAGGGACTCAAAGCGCTTACAGGCCATCCATTATTCATTCATACACAGTCACACTGGTGATGGTAAGCCACAACTGTAGCCACAGCTGCCCTGGGGCAGACTGACAGAGACGTGGCAGCCATTTTGCGCCTACGGCCTCTCCGACCATCACCACATACATTCACTCAACATTCTTACACATTTATACGAGGCAAGGTGGGTTAAGTGTCTTGCCCAAGGACACAACGACAGTATGAATTGTGGGGAGAGCGGGAATCAAACCGCCTACCTTCCGGTTGAAAGACGACTGCTCTACCACTGAGCCACTGCCGTCTCTCCATCTGTCGTGCCTGCCCTCACCCACATGATAAACTCATCTCTCCCCACTGAAAGATATAATCAAGTTCAAGTAAAATATATGGACTTAAATTAATATGTGATTATATAGTACCACTTACCCTGTTACAGGTCCTGTGGTATATTCCAGCATGAGGCAGGGTACACATTGGACAGTCACCAGTTAAAGATACAGTAACTCTGATATTGATTTTTGTAGTTGTAATGTTTATGTTTATTGTTTAGTTTTCTTTAAGTGGTCCACACATAACATTTAACACAACTTTCTACATATTACATAACATTACAAAAATACAATAAACTAACAACACACAGCAGCTCACACACATTACATTACAATTTACAGTCATTAAATAGTTAGAACTAACTTGGGTATAGTAGTAATTTTATCCTTAAAGTATAACTAAACCCCTGGTCAGAGCCTAACTCCACCCACTGGCAATATTTGAAAACTGCCGAGTTCTCAACAACTCCCGAAGTTAAAGAGTGAAATCACAGGAAGGAGTGGAGGGACCGGACAACTTATCCTTACCAACTGTTCAAACAGCTATCACCCTTGTGTGACAACAGCTCCTTCGAGCTTCATGCTGTTACCATCACCCACCCTTTTAAAAGTCATTTTGTAATTATCTATTGGCTCCCAGGTCAGCCTGGACATTTCTTGGAGGAGTTGGATGTGCCTCTTTCATCCTTCCCAGAGGATGGTACTCCTCTGGTGGTATCAGGAGACTTCAACATCTACCTTGAAAAGCCACAAGCTGCTAACTTCATAACCTGACTGCATCATTTGACCTCAAGCAGGTTTCCACATCGGCAACCCACAAGTCTGGTAATCAACTAGATCTTATCTACATAAGATACTGCTCCACTCGCCACACTCAGGTCACGCCACTGCACACTTCTGATCATTTCTTCATTACTCTCGACCTGAAAATAACTTCTTTAGATTGTTTTACCGCTGGTCACTTTCCGACACAACCTGCGTACACTCCCTCTCGCTTTTCCTCTGCTGTCTCTTCTGCCCCCCCTCTTAGGAGCTCTCTTTTTTAAACACCAAAAACCGCCACCGACACTGTGCTCCACGCTTACATCCTGCTTGGACAACTTATGCCCTCTTACATCTAGACCAGCCCGTACATCCTCGTCTGCCCCCTGGTTATCCGATGTTCTACGCGAGCATAGCGCCAGCCTCCGGTCAGCTGAGAGAAAATGGCGCAAGTCAAAAGATCCTACTAACCTCTTTATCTACCAGTCTCTCCTCTCTATTTTCTCCGCTGATGTCACCTCTGCAAAAACTGTAAAACTACCATTCTAGGTTAATCAACTCACCTGACTCGCTCACTCTCTTTAAAATCTTCTCTGCCCTCCTTTGTCTGCCTGCTCCCCCACCTTCATCAGATTTTGCGTCTTTCTTTGTGAAGTAAACGACCGCCATCAGCAATCAGTTCTCCGCGTCACCACCTGTTAAAATCATCCACACTCCTAATATGTGTTTGCTCCCTTCTTTTTCTCCTCTAACTGAAGCAGGCGTTTCCAAGGTCATTGGTTCTAACCACCGTACCACCTGCCCGCTGGATCCCATGCCCACACATCTCCTGCAGGCCATCTCTCCATCTGTCGTGCCTGCTCTCACCCACATCATCAACTCATCTCTCTCCACTGGGTCCTTCCCCACAACTTTCAAAAAGGCCTGCATCACACCACTATTGAAGAAACCCACTCTTAACCCTACACTGCTAGAAAACTACAGACCGGTTTCCCTCCTTCCCTTCATTGCCAAAGCTCTGGAGCGAGTTGTGTTTACTCAGCTCTCATCCTTTCTCAGACGGAACAACCTCCTGGACCAGAGCCAGTCTGGGTTCAAGAGCGGACATTCCACCGAAACTGCACTGCTCTCAGTCATCGAAGCCCTGAGACTGGCAAAGGCAACATTCAAGTCATCTGTACTCATCTTACTGGATCTGTCTGCTGTTTTTGACACTGTTAATCATCACATCCTCCTGTCTTCACTCAATGGATGTCTCTGGAATGGTTCAAGTCTTACCTCTCGGATAGGTCATTCAGAGTGTCCTGGAGAAACGAGGTCTCTGAGTCCCAACATCTCAATACAGGGGTGCCACAGGGCTCAGTGCTTGGACCGCTACTCTTTTCCATATACATGACATCCCTTGGCTCTGTCATCCAGAAGCATGGCTTTTCCTATCACTGCTATGCAGATGACACTCAACTCCACCTGTCATTTCAACCTGACAATCCGACGGTCTCTGCTCGCGTCTCGGCATGTCTGAGTGACATCTCACTTTGGATGAAGGACCATCACCTGCAGCTGAACTTTCCAATAACAGAACTGCTTGTGATTCCGGCCAATCCAGGGGCTCGTGGGAGTTTTACTTACTCAAAGTTGTTCTAAGGGCAGAAAAGAAAATGATTGGTTGACAGATTCAACCAATGAAATTGGATCAGAGGCGGGGTCAAGACGTTTGGAAATTTGGAGGGAAGATACGAAATCGACTGTTCGTTGGACTGAGAGATCAAATTTATTGTATGGTAAGTAAATTTACGATACATTGTTTTTTTTAAAAAACAAACATAAACAGCCTCTAAGTGTACTAAGATAATTAGGGGAACATTGTCTAAAGTCTAAACATCCGATCGTATTTTGATTCGAGTTTTTCAGTTCACCGCGCCAAAGCTGTTAACTTAATTGGATAACTATGGTAAAACATGGTTTCCAGTGCTAACCTATATGCGATCACATAATTCGTTCAAGCCACCGCAACATTTCCTTCAAATTAATACATCCCCCGCCCTAGCGCTGCAAGCGGGACTAACATACTTCATATCGCCGTTATTTTTAGTCTGCTGCTCTTGGGGCAGGAGTATTCAATATATTCATATCGCTGTTATTTTTAGTCTGCTGCTCTTGGGGCAGGAGTATTCTATATATTCATATCGCTGTTATTTTTGGTCTGCTGCTCTTGGAGCAGGAGTATTTAATATATTCATATCGCTGTTATTTTTGGTCTATGCTGCTTTGGATATTTTAAAACAGCATTTTCGTTTTAAAATGCTCTCCATCCAAACTAGCATTTTCATTTGTTTTTCAAAAGTGTCTCATCCACACTGAAACATCAGAAAACTTTAAATTTGCTGTATGCGCATTCGTAATCACGACGTTTCCATGTCTCCTCATTATAAGCTCCTTTGAGAAATTTGACACTATATGCTGCTTTCAGGGCAGGACAACTCATTTGGTATGGTATGGGAAGGGTAATCCTGTTACTCTTGGAGCAGGAGAGCCTATTTGATTTTATCTTAATATTTAATGCTTTAAGATTGGTAACAGTGTTCTTTATAGGTTAGGCTAATGTTTTCAAATATTTTTCTGCCAGCCTATCCCTCTGTCTTCGAGGAACATTTCTGTCAGAGAAAAAAATGAATGGTAAGTAGTGTAGTCTCCTACAATATGTATTTGCTCTAGAAAGTGTTAATATGCAATGATCACAGAATTTTTTAACAAAAAATATAAAATACTAATTATAGTAGTTTAATAGTTTAAAAACGAAAAAAAAAAAATTACCCTTGCAGTCTTACAAGTTATGAAGTCTGGAGGACTGCATGGATGCAGCATTGGAAGGATTGGACCCTATCCACTTTACATGGAAAGTTTTGAATCCCTTGTAGAAAACAACAAAGTATCTGATGAGGTAACATTTCTCTTATATATTCTATAATACAACTTATCTTTTTTTATGTGTATGTAAATAATTGTCTGGAATCTGGATTGCTTCTGGATTGCTGGATAGCTGTTTCATACAGTTAGATGATAACTTTTTTTCTGGGTTCGAATAGCTCAAATACAGAATCTAATCTTCCACTGTCTTTTTTTCAATGGTTTTATAGATACAGGTGAATTGAATATGATCACATTGTTGTTTGAATCAAGCTCTTGATCCTTTAATGATTTATGGTGCAGCTCTTGTTCACCCAAATATCAAAATGTTTGGTCTCTCATAATGTATTTTCTCACCCTCAAGTTGTTCCAAAACTGTATGATTTTTTTTTCTTCTGCTGAACACAAAAGTAGATATTTTGGTTGAACAATCCCTTTCATGCTAATTGTGTTTTTTTTATTTTTTGTTGTTGTTGTTCTTTGGTTGATGCCTCCTCAGATAATGGATGCTTTGTTCCATCTGTTCAGCATGGTAAGATGGTTAACTCAACTACTTTGAATATTTTCTATATAAGGGGAAGACACCAGAGTTTTGCAATCTTACAGATATATCTGCTAACATAAATCTAACACACCTGAGTGTAGGGGTGTGCAATATGGCTATTTTTTACTAGTATTGTGAAAATGTCTTCATGTATCGTGTTACTTTTCTATATAGCCCACCCCTACCTAGGAGTTTGCATGCCCAGTGCACTCCAGGAGAAGGGTTGCCTACTTTCCATACAATAATTATTGGAACCGTTCAAGCAGCATGAATGGAGCGACCAAAATGGTCAGGAAATATGTTCTCAGCTCTATTTTCTGACCATTTTGATCTCTCCATTCACAAGCGTTGCTGGTACTGTTCCAATAATTGTTTTGCTCTTTTTCCATCCACCTTGTCAAACTTGTGAAGTTGCACCAGAGCAATAATTATTATTTTATTTTTTATTTTTTTTCCCCATTTAGAAGAAACCAAATGTTTTGGCTCTTAATACCCATACCATGACTCACATTCTGGAGGGCAGAGCACGAGCAAGAAGCTGTTATTTTACAAAGGTAAGAATTTTCCTGTCAAAATTTAAATGCCTGATCTTACCAGTGTTACAGGTAAAACAAGTATAGACAAATATCAATTGCTACTCTCACACAGTAGTTGTGAATTTGCTCAAAATAAATTCAAGTTATTATATACATCTTACTTTACATTAATAATTTTTCTCTTCTTTTAAGAAAAACATATTTGAAAATAAAACTGAGGTGGTTGGTCCCTATTTGGAGGATGGTAATCATTGGACTTTTTTTGTAAGTTATTCACTAAGAAAACATACATTTTGCTTTGAGTTGTAATGTCATAAACATGTCAAGTATATTGGCTCCCAGTGTAACATGTCTAATTTGTTTGTTTGTTCTAGCACTGCAGTATCAGGGATCAGACTATTACTTACCTGAATTCACTGGGGGAGACTAAGCAGCAGTATAATCAATTAGCAGAAAACTGGAGGTACAGGAAAGATTTAAAATAAAATAGATTTACATTTTTGTATTTCTATATGAACTTTGTTTTGCCCATCTATATAAACTATATCTACTTTATTTATTTTAAACTTTAACAGTATTTCCTGTGGTGTTTTCACAGCTGTGGTAAAAATACATTTATCTTTATTACTATTATTATTATTATTATTATTATTATTATTATTATTATTACTACTACTACTACTAGTACAGCAAATCATTGTCAGTGTTTTTTTTTTTTTTTTGAGATCATGAAACTGCTGTGCTGTTTGTAATGATATTGTATATATTCTGGATTAACTAATTGTTTTATTAGTTTAATGTTTTTTTAATTATTGTTATTCTGCTACAAAATTCCTGCTGATTGTAGAACTTTGGGCTCTATTGTTTTGAAAAGTGTAGCTAAACTAAAGTAATTCAGCTTTTTGTGGCATTGAATAAATTATTCTTTTTGGATCACCTTTAGTTTGCTGAGGCCATTCTAGAAAGCTCAAAGGGATACCTTGCATGCTCGCCTATACATCAAGAGAGAGAACGACTGGGGTGGTTTCTTTTTAGGTCACTAGGTAAGTACCATACACATGAATTTATTTAGAGTTTATTATTGGTTGATTCCTTTTGAAAGAGTGACAATGCAGCAAATATGTTTCTTATGTGCTTTAGATAAGTCAGGTATTTGTGGTATCTGTCACAACACGGTGCCTAGGAAGAACAAGGCAAGTGACACAAAGTACATTTTAAAATTTAAAGCAATGTAAGCTGAAACATGTTCCAATATCTTGTGGTCTTTTGACCCCAGATCCAACTAATTAGTTGGGGAGTAAAAGTAAAATTAAAACATTTTTGACCTAACCATTTTTTCATGCAAATGATCCTTTTAGGAAAAATGCTCAACCTGTTCAGTAAATATCCATAACAAATGTCTACTTGGGAATCAAGAGGATGCCAAGTGTCTGTTTTGCCAAGGTAAAAAAAATTCTGGAATAAATGACACTTATTAATAATAGTCTATCAGCATGTTTATTTTAATATTATTTATAAACACATAAGTTCTGATAGAAGGCAGTTCAGAAGATGGTAACCGAATCAAAGAAACTGAGGGACAAGACAGTTCAGAAGATGGTAACCGAATGAAAGAAACTGAGGGACAAGACAGTTCAGAAGATGGTAACAAAATCAAAGAAACTGAGGGACAAGACAGTTCAGAAGATGGTAACCGAATCAAAGAAACTGAGGGACAAGACAGTTTAGAAGATGGTAACCGAATCAAAGAAACTGAGGGACAAGACAGTTCAGAAGATGGTAACAGAATCAAAGAAACTGAGGGACTAGACAGTTCAGAAGATATATATAAACTTTGTCCTTCACCCTCCGCGGGTGGTCTCTCATCCTTCGAGCTCGGGTCCTCTACCAGAGGCCTGGGAGCTTGAGGGTTCTGCGCAGTATCTTTGCTGTTCCTAGTACTGCACTTTTCTGGACCGAGATGTCTGGTGTTCTTCCAGGGATCTGCTGTAGCCACTCTTCCAGTTTGGGGGTTACTGCCCCGAGTGCTCCGATGACCACAGGCACCACTGTCGCTTTCACCTTCCAAGCCTTTTCCAGCTCTTCTCTGAGCCCTTGGTATTTCTCTAGTTTCTCATGTTCCTTTTTCCTGATGTTGCAATCACTTGGTATTGCCACGTCAACCACAACGGCCTTCCTCTGCTGTTTGTCCACCACCACAATGTCTGGTTGGTTTGCCATTACCATTCTGAATCTGGAAGTCCCACAGGATCTTGGCTCAGTCGTTCTCTATCACCTTTGGAGGTGTTTCCCACTTTGACCTCGGGGTTTCCAGTCCATACTCCGTACAGATGTTCCTGTACACTATGTCAGCCACTTGGTTATGGCGCTCCATGTATGCTTTCCTGCCAGCATCTTACACCCTGCAGTTAAGTGTTGGATTGTCTCAGGGGCCTGTTTGCACAGCCTACACCTTGGGTCTTGTCTGGTGTGGTAGATTTGGGCCTCTATTGCTCTGGTGCTCAAGGCCTGCTCCTGTGCAGCCATGATGAGTGCCTCTGTGCTGTCCTTCAGTCCGGCCCGTTCTAGCCATTGGTAGGATTTCTTGATATCAGCCACTTCAGTTATGTTCGGTGGTACATCCCATGTAGGGGTTTGTCCTCCCATGATGGTCCCTCCTCCAGCTCCTCTTCCTCTGTTCCCATTGCCTGAGACATTCACTGAGCACGCCATCTGTTGGGGCCTTATCTTTGATGTACTTGTGGATCTTGGATGTTTCATCCTGGATAGTGGCTCACACTCACTAGTCCACGGCCGCCTTCTTTACGGCTAGCGTACAGTCTCAGGGTGCTGGATTTGGGGTGGAACCTCCATCCTCCATATATATATATATATATATATATATATATATATATATATATATATATATATATATATATATATATATATATATAACTAGAGTAAATCTATTTAAATAGATTTGGAAGATAACAGTAGATAAAACAATTAACATTTACCAGTAATATTTGTGGACATCACCACATAGCAGGTTAAGGAGCTGGTCAATCCGCCTGTTAGTGTTCCCCTTCAGGAACTGATATTTCATGGTGTGGAAGAATCTATGTAGGAAAGACAACCAATTTGCCACAGTAAATATTTAAAAAGGTAGTTATGAATTAAAGTATTTTGACAAATACTTCTGGAACAGAATATTGATTGAATGCAAGTTTTAAACATTATCTTAACAGGATTAGCATACCCAAAAAAAATGTTAAATATGAAAAATGTCCTTCCAAAAGAGTCAGTGACTATAGAAGTCAACTGGGCTAATCGACTGTTTGCTTACCCACATTCTTCAAAATATCTTATGTGTTAAACAGAAGACATAAATTCATACTGGTTTGAAACTACTTGAGTAAACAACTTCACTGGTTTTAATGATATGAAGAATGCATGTTCATTTTTAAAATAAATAAGCCTAAAATAGTGTACCTTTCTGCCTTGTTGTTGGTTTCACTGTTTTCATGATTGAATGATCTGCCAAAATTGGACCACAAGTCCCCCAAAGAAATCCAGTGATTCTTCAAATATGTTGATACTTGTGTACTACCAAGGTAGGAATCCAGCTCTCTGCACATTGTAGAGGAAGTTTGGATAAACTCCTCTTCCTGAAGAACAAAACATTATAAATTCACAATGTTTATAACCTATCAACAGTCTAAAAACAGAAGCTAAAGAATATCTGAGTAGAGGAAGAATCTATCTATAAGGCCTGAAGACTTATTTACAGCTTTGTCAAGCCAGAATAGTGTGGGGAAAAGCTTGTTTTAGGTTATAGCTGTGAAACAGTTACCGTTAAACACGCCTTCATTGTGACCATTGCTTGAATCACCATGTTCCTTTGGCGCACTGGCAGGTTTCCTCCATCTCGTTTTACCAGCCACCTATGCACAGCCTACATGTTAAAATAAATATATTTTTTAGATTTTATTACCATTATTTGTGTAATTTTGTACAAAATAATTAGAAATTCCAAATCAGAAAGCATAGACAAAGTCACAATTGTGTTTTATAAAGTGAAATACTGAAAAGACAACTAAATAAAACCAACCCAGTCTCCCCAGAAAAACGTCAATAATGAACGTTTTCGCAGTCTCACAATACGTTGACTATGTACATTTTTTCACGAAAAAATGTAGGATGTGTACGTCTGTGAAAATGTACTATTTTAACATTTTGAGTGACATTTATAATCTACGTTTGTGATTATCAAGTGCGAATTGCTCAGAATAGATACAAATCCAGGGAATATTACAGGATGTAACATCCTATAGTCATTAAATAACTGCACTGAGCACAACAGGCCGTTTTATAATCTACCTGGACGCCACTGTTGAGCTTATATAGACTCCGTTTCGCAGAAATAAAGAAAAGAAAAGCTGTTGTCCCCGAGCACTTCGCGTTGCCATGGTTTCAGTGGACGCTAAACCCGTGCCTTTTCATTAATGAAATATTATCGTTACGGTAAGTTAGAAATGTTGTGAGAGGTCTGAAGTGTAGGCCTAGTTCATAAATCCACTGGACGCTGGTTTGCTTTTTGAACCAGTCGGAGATAGTTTTGGTCATAATTCAAGACGGACACATTTTGACGTGACACCACTCCCCTCTTATAGTGACGTCGGCTACGGCTGGCTGCCCGAATATCTCCCCAAAGTGACTCGAACTAAGCACTTTTACCTCTCTCAGAAAGCTATTGTGTATTTCATGTTTGCTTGTTAATTCAATTCAAAGTGTTTATTGTCATGTGTACAGACAGAAAGCATGTTTCCCTGTACAATGAAATTCTTACTTTGCCGTCCACAGTAAAATGTCACACAAGTAAGTAAAAATATATAAAAAAAAAAAAAAATAAGACAAATATACAAGTGATAATAATGCAGTACAAAAAATACAAATATACAAAAAAAATACAAGAGGGCAAAAGGAGTAAAGTGAGGTAGTGCAGTTGTGATGGTGTAAAGTGACGTGTAAAGTAAAGTGAGGTAGTGCAGTAGGTAAACAATTGTTCATGTAATGTTGTGATTGTGAATGTAGACTCCTATCTGCTGTTTAGGAGTCTTATGGACTTATGGTTAATTGTTTACGTTGCTACATTGAGGCTCACGAATAAAGCATCCAGCCATTGCGCCTGCGCCAAACAGAAACAGCGACACTCCGAGTGCCGCCGAGGTACTTACACCCACAGAAATGACTAAATCTGTTGACATTTAGTTTTTAGACATTCACTCCACCTTTATGTTGTCTGTAAGGTTTTGATGAAACCTTAAGCTGGAATATTTTGGTTTAAAATGAGAGTTGTACTGATCAAAAATCTCCCTTAAATGTTACTTGTCATTATTGTTGAATTAATTAATAAATGGTGTCTTGTGTCACTTGTCAGCTAGCTTTAATATAGAGCCATACATACCATGTATAAAATAGTATTGAAAAGCAAACCAGGACATTAATGATCACAATCTCATTTTTTTATTTATTTGTAGAAAAGTATTCAAAACAATACAAACATTTAATTTGAACATGGAAACAACTAACACAAACATTAAATCATTTTATTCTAATAGACGTTTGAAACTCCCAGCTTGGCTTCCATTTACGTTTGCTGAAACATAAAGAATTTATAAATTACATAATGTACAACAATCACATTACCACTATAACTTCAAAGTAGCTAAACCACTAGCTTTGCTACACATAACATTACGTTATCCATTTTTACTTGTAAAGCCTTCAAAACTGTATTATTTAATTTAAACTCGTTACTAATATTCTAAATCTAAATTAGTTATTCTGACAGTACGCACGTACCAAGTCCCACATGGCAGCCATTCCACTAGCACCTAAAAAATACAAATCCAGATATCAATCAATCAATCTTAATATGTACAGCACTTTACAACAACCAAAATGAAAATCAAAGTGATTTTCATTTAAAACAGGAAAACATTTGCAGAAGTTTAAAATATATAGATAAAGCAATCCCAAAAGAAAAATTACACAATAATAAACACACCAATAATAAAAATTTGAAAGGGACACAGTTCTATATTGTGTTAAAAGCCAGTCTAATTAGGAAGTCTTAACCTGGACTTGAACATGGCCAGGTTAATGATAACACGTAGGTCTACAGGTAATGTGTTCCAGAGTTTAGGTGCAGTAACAGCAAATGAACAATTGCCCCACGGCTTATACTGGGACCCGGGAACAACCAAATAATATGACAATGTGTTGCGAGAACTGTTTGTAGACAGTGCACCTCAAATGTGAAATTCAGTGAAATAACCCCACATGTGTAATATAAAATTTAAGATTCTGAGGTATAAATGTAAATGTAAACATAAATATTAATGTAAAGTATAAAGCACTATTGAGATGTGAACAGTTAAGGCATCAATCATACAAAATAATTTACTTTGTTATCTACATAACAAAGTGAGGTATGATTGTAAGAACTGTAGCCACTGTGTCCAATATATTAATTGTGTGGTTAAAGAAAATAAGACGGAGTATAGTGTTACTTACCTTTTTGCCTCTCTTTTTAATTATTTTTGAGTACAGGAACATCCCTGTGGTGTCCCTTTCATGGCACTCATGACAGGAATTGCTCCCATGCACCAACTTGGACTCATTGGTCGCCATGGCCTGTGACTCTTCAGTGGTTATGGGGGTCATCGTAAGAGTTACAATTTCTACAAACATAGTAAATAAAAAAACAATGAATATGTTTTTGGGGAAAAAGTTGTTTCATGCTGTATGCTATATGGTCTTACCCTCCTGTGAGTTGTGCAGTGTGGAGGGTGGTCCAGTGGTTTTTGGTGTGGGGGCTTTCTGGCTTAGTACAGGTGGGTCATTTCTACGGCACACAGTTAGCATGTCCTGACCAGTGCAACTGGGTCTCTTGAGCAATACTGAAAAAATCAAAAAAGTTGTGTGAGTAATACAAGAATGTCTGCTTTTTTATCTTTGGGTTGACACGTGCACTAGTTAGTGTCATTCAAAGACCAAACAGCACAGAGACAAGCCTCAAAAATGGAACAAAGTCATTTTCAGTGAGACCAAAATTTTGCTTTTTGGCCACAACTATAAACGTTACATTTGGAGTCAACAAGGCCTATTTTGAAAGGTACACCCTTCCTGCTGTGAAACATGGAGGTGGATCTCTGATGTTTTGGGGATGTGTGAGCTACAAAGGCACAGGAAAAGATGAATGAAGCATGTTATCAGATAATACTGGAGGAAAATTTGCACTCATCACCCCAAAAGCTGCACATGGAACGTACTTGAACGTTCCAACATGACAACGATCCAAAGAACAAGGACAAGTTGACCTATCATTGGCTACAGCAGCATAAAGTGAAGGTTCTGGACTGACCTCTCAGTCTCCTGACCTCAATATCATTGAGCCACTCTGGAGAGATCTCAAATGTGCAGTTAATGCAGGACAGCCCAAGAATTTACAGGAACTAGAGGTTTTTTGCCAAAAAGGATAGGGAGCTTTAGCATCTGAGAAAATAAAGAGCCTCATCCACAACGACCACAAAAGACTTCAGGCTGTCACTGATGTCACTAAAGATGGCAATAAACAGTATTAAGAACTGAGGTATGTGGTGAACTGTGGTAGTTTCTGTTGTCATTATGATTTAAAAAGAGTAAACACAATTGTTTGACAGTAAATTGCTTCACCCAACCACTAACTATGAGTGAAATGTTTTTGTGTTATTATTCATATTGTGGCCCAAAAAAATTCCAATTTCTGCCAGTTAAGTGAGTTTTACCTGTACAGGTATAAGTACATGTATAACTTATGAACACAACAGTTATCTACACGTGCATATATATGTTTGTATATGTATATGTATATGTATATATATATATATATATATATATATATATATATATATATATATATATATACACCTTTAGGAGAGTATTCTTCGCAGGGTGGCTCTGGGGCCGGTGTGATGTGAATGTCTTGGCAGGACGGCACCGGGGTTGAACTGCAGGGTGTCTCTGCAGAAGTGTCTGTATATACCTTTCTATATATCTATCTATCTATAGTAGTGGTGGTGGCTCTAGGGTACAGGTAATATGTATTCAAGTAAATATACCTTCAGGAGAGTCTTCTTGACAGAGCACTGGGGTCTGTGTGACGGGGGGCTCTGCAGAGGTCACGTTTTGTGGCTGTGGGTGAGCCATAGTTTCAGAGGCAGGGGGAGAGTTCTTTGATCTCTTGCGAAATACTAAAAGAGTTGAAAATATATAAAATATACATTTATTGATTCATTTATTAGATCAAGTCCAAAGTGGTTGTATTTATTCATAGTATATATATTCTATACAGTAGGCCTATATATACACCTACTGTGCACTATGGTTTCAAATGCCTCCTTCAGACGGCTCTCAAGGCTGGATGGGAGTTTAAAATCTAAACTATATTTAATGTCTGCCACCACTTTACCCTTGTACTCTTTTGCCAAGAGCAATATTGGGTAATACCCCAAACAGGAGAACCTGTCCAGCTGAAAAAGAAAAAAACATGAATGAAATCATTTTCACTAGCTACATAAAATAAAGTATAAAAAGACATTATATGCTCACCAGCTTAAGTGCCTTTTCATGCTGCTTGTTCCCATTACGATTTTTTTTGTTTGGCCTTCCACTCTTCCTGTGCCTCCAAAAACTTTGTCCTAGCTTCAACCAGGCGTTGCTTGTGAGGCTGCACCTGGCCACACTGGGGGCACTTTTTACATGCTACCCCAATGCTGCATTGGCAGTTGGGGCAGGTCTTTTTTGTTGAGCCTGGCATTGCTTAATGAGTGACAAAAACATACACCAATTAATCAAAAGTGATGCTAACGTGAAACAGAGGAAATCATTTAGTTCCACATTAACTGTACAATCGCAATGAGACTAGCGTACATAAACCCTTATATTATATAACTACATTCTGTATAATAACAGTAAATCAGTGTAACAAATGTTATACTGTTTGCAATATTAACTGTATAAAAACTTAACTATAGGTTTACTTACTGTTGTGTCGTCGTCTTCTTTTGGCGGGTCTGTATTGTCATGCGTATTGCGTTAATCCTGATTGAGTGCAGATTATATGAGCGCAAAAATGATATGATAGATTTTCAAAATAACTCTTTTCTAGTCCTTCAAAGTAATTATTCAGAAAAATCATAAATATTCCATATTTTGAACTCACTACTCTTTTATAGTTCATCTTATTTAGACTGTCATAAGTAATACACACACAAATTAAAGTTAGAGAAAATTTATGAAAGTTAGGGTGACTATAGACCTACTGCAACAGGCCTACTGCCCATTTTCAAACTTGTCCCTTGTTCTAACAAATGTCTGTTTATAGCCTCAGTTTTCAACAGTCCCTGCCCTAAGTGTTCCTATTTAACCAGTGCTACTGACATTTAACTATAAGGTTTGATGATTATTAATTAATAATGTGTCTCTTAATACAATTGTCAATCCTGTGAGTCTGTGACTATTTGAATCTTTGAATGAGTTTATAGTTTGTTTTGTCATGCCAATATTATTTTGCTTGACATTGTTTAACTGAGTGTATAGTTACACTCATTGTAACAATGAGTGTAAGGTGCAATGCAAAGTCTTTCCACATTTTGTCACATTATGACCACAAACATAAATATATTTTATCAGAATTTTATATAAAAGACCAGCACAAAGTGGCACATAATTGTGAAGTAAAAGGTAAATTAGAAAGGATTAAAGTTGATGATTGAAAAAAAACAGAAAAAGGCAGAGTGCAATAGTATTCAGCCCCCTTTTCTCTGAGTTCAACTAACTGCCTTCAGAAGAGACAAGACATTTATTTTTGTATAGCCCAATATCACAACCACAGCCAAAGGGCTTAACAAACTGCACTAGACAACATCCTCTGTCCTTAGACCCTCCATCAGGGTCAGAGGAAAAACAATTGAAAACAACAGAAATAGACAGAAATATTCACACCAAAAAAAACACACAGAAGTTCAGAAGTTGCATGATGATTGTTGAATGAGCAAATGTTGACCGAATGACTAAATAGAATCCACCTGTTTGTAATCTAACCTCAGTCCAAATACAACTGTTCTGTGATGGCCCCAGAGGTTTGACCAAAGATTATTGGAAAGCAAACAGCATCAAGAAGTCCAAAGAACACACCGGACAGGTCAGGGATTAGTTAGGCTTTTAAAAAAAATCCCAAGCTTTGAACATCTCATGGAGCACTGTTTAATCCATTCTGGAAATAGAAATGGTCTAACCGCAAACCTACCAAGACACGGCCGTCCACCTAAACTTACAGGCCGAACAAGAAGAGAACTTTTTAGTAATGCAGCCAAAAAACCCAGAGTGACTCTGGAGGAACGGCAGAGATCTACAGCTGCTCCTCCACAAGAAGCCAGCTGAGGTGGCTTGGGCATCTGTTGCAGATGCCTCCTGGATGCCCCCCTGGGAGGTGTTCCGGGCATGTTTTCATGGGAGGAGGCCTCGGTGTTACAAGAATTCTTTATTGTTTTTATCCAGAGAGACACATAGACAGTACAGAGTACAATTAAAAAGTCAATGATCAAGTTTAATTCTTGCAACAATAAAGCAAACAACAAACATGTCACAAAGGTACAGGATGTGGTTTGCTTGGAAAAGTAAACAATACATGATATTTTATATCATGCAGTAAAGTCTACCCAACACTAGTTCCCAGGTGCAGGAGTCATTCAGTGGCAAGTTATGTCTACCTCTAGTCATGTCTAGTTCATGTTTGGATGAGCATAAAGGACATGACATGAGCAGATTTGACATGACCTGAAGAGAACTACGAGCACCCAGTAATTATAAACAATAGAAAATTAAAAATTATTATAACACCCGGGCAACACCTAGGACACGCTGGAGGGGCTATGTCCCCCGGCTGGCCTGGGAACGCCTCGGTATTCCGTGGGGAGGTGAAGGCTAGGTAGAGGCTCTAATGGCCATGGAAAGATGGCCTTGTGAAGGGGGAGTGAATACAGAGGATTTAGGTGAGGCTCTAAAACTTAAGGAATGGATATATATTAGTCAAAGCCAAGGAGTTACTGACCTGCAACTCAATCATCAATTTTGAAGCCAAAACAATTATTACATAAATAAGTTGCACAAATTTAGCCTGTCATTTTTTAATCATCTGGACTTGCAGTGATACCAAAGACCATGGACAGAACAGGTGACTGTGTAAGTATCTATTTGAAATTATTATTATTATTATCATTATTATTATTTGTAGTAGTAGTAGTAGTCTAAGTATTAGTATTATTATTTATTAGTAATGGTGTAAGTATTAATTATATTTATGGCTGCGATCTGCAGTGCATGTGCAAGCATTAAACACCGGGAAAACTTTTGAACAAAACTTACATAGTCAAAACGCTTTTTAGCAGTAAAAACTGTTTTTAAATCCGGTAAATTTATATCCCTCTACTGAAAAGTAGCTTATTGTTATTATTATTATTTTTCTGTATTTAAGGGTTTGCCACTACGGCAGTGCGCATGTGCACGCTGTAAATACTGGCCGCACTGGCGCGGATATATTAGCATTTGTTTGTGAAAGGATTCCAAGAGCCCAAACAGGATTATCGGTCATATTCAAACAAATTTCTGAAGGTAAGTTGCATTTATACTTCTTTATTTAGGTTAAGATGGTGATGATGCTTCTATAATTCTTGTTACGACAGTTGTCAGCCACTATGTCTGACCCGCCAAATGACAACAGCGAAGACTCAGAGGAGCTGAAACATTTAGAAGCCATTTTGACTGATGTGGAGGAAAGACAGTTAGACTTATTGGTGGACCTGCAAGATGCCAAGGTAAACGACAAAGGCCTCAGATTGTCCATAATTAATGGATGTTTTATTATTTAAACGTTACTGATATGAGTTAGCTTGTTTTAAAATAACTTTTAACAGTGGGAAGACGAAAGCCACCATAGCAAGAAGGCAAAGCAAAAATTTAAACACACCCAAAAAAAGCAAGTTCACTGGAGGAAGAGAGACAGCTATGGCCGCCTGATACCTGAGCTGAGATCAACAGCTGGAGGTATACTCTTGGTAATCTACACACACAATAATCAAAATGCAAAGTTTTCTGATTTCTATGAGTTGTCTCACAGCCCCTGGATCAGTTTATCAATTTGGGACCAAAGATGTGTATGGTAAAGATTGTCCCAGCACATCTGAAGGTTAGTAATGAGGTGCAATGGGCTTTTATTGTTTCTTTTAATATTTATGGCTGTACAACAAATAACTTCTTTTTATATTTTTATTTATTTTTATTTTTTTTTTAAGCTCCCCAACTGGAGATTGAAGTGGCACAACAGTCAATTGGTGGGTCTAAATTCTATAATTATTATGTATAGCTTTGTCACATTATGGTTTATTGCATTCCAACTCTGTTGTTTTCTAGATTCACAGCTCCAGTTACTAAAAGATAGCTTAAAGGACAAGCCCGTAGACTGCACAACAGAACTGCACAAGACCTGGGAGTTTCGCCAAAATCTTTGTGAAGAGAAATGGGAGATAGCCAGACCCCATCTACTGGAGGGCATGCTCTGTGCTGAAAGAATACCTGAGGAGCTTTGTGATTATTGTAATGTGGAACAGGCTGTAGTCCGCTGTCGAGATTGTCTCCCTAAATCATTCTTCTGTGGAAATTGTGACAAGAATATTCATCAGCACTCTGTTCTACACAACAGAGATTCCATGATTAAAGGTTTTTATAAACCTATTCCTCCAACCTCTTACATTTCCAAAGATAATGATGGAGAATATAGTACATGTGAACAAGGTTTGTATTAGTCTTTAAATGAATTTGTATATCAAGATGTTTATTAAATGTCTTTTATTTAACTTTTTTTTTCTCAGCAAGACTGTTTCCCATGTCATTGCCCAAAGTTATTTGTCATTGTGACAGATCTCATACAATTTTTGATTTTGGGCGACCCATTATCCTCATCAACATAAGTGGTAAGTGGAAAAAAACATGATATTTCTTTCATGTTTCAAAGACAGATTTAGTGTGTAAATGTATTCATTTGTATATCAATATGTATAATGTGGTCTGCTCTCAGGGAGGTATCACTAGGGGCGGCAGTAGCTCAGTGGGTAGAGTGGTCGTCTTCCAACCGGAAGGTAGGCGGTTCGATTCCCGCTCTCCCCACAGTTCATACTGTCGTTGTGTCCTTGGGCAAGTCACTTAACCCACCTTGCCTCCAGTGACTGTAACACTGGTAATTACATTAGAACAATGTAAGTCGCTTTGGATAAAAGCGTCAGTTAAATGAATAAAATGTAAATCACTTGTCGCTACCTATCCTTACTTGCACATCTTGCCTGTCAGTGTGGACCCCAAAGATAAATGACCTTCAAGCAAGTGGTTACTGGCCTGGCCATGTTGATTTCCGAACAGTCTACACGGTTGATTTGTTTAACATGTTTGAGGAGTTTAAGATCACCGCCCCAGGTTTATCGCGTCAAGCATTTATAAAAATGCTTGAACACCGTTCTAGGAGCTTTGGTCGTGTGAGTCATTGAAAATATCAGTAACCACAAAAGATAAAGATTAACTTTTTTTTTTTAAGTTTTTATTTTTTTATTTCAGGCAGGAAACATATGCGGGGATACCATGCAACGATCATTTTTGGAGTGGACATACTGTAGGCATGAAAAAGAGAAGCATTTAAACATTGAGCATTTCTGCTGTCCAGCTTGTAGACCAGATGTATCAGCAATATCTCTTGATGGTAATCGGAAGATGTATCGCTTTAACAGGACTAAAGGGTATTATTATATAGATTTTATTTGTTTTAGCAGTAAATAAAATGTTAAACTAAAATGCATACTATGGACCATTTGTATTTATTATTTTTTCCCACAGACTGGCTGAAAATGGATTTTTTGATGGTACTTTTTTGGTGAATGATGAGGCGGTGAGGGACTTCGTGGACATAATACGCAATAAAGTTCAACCGGTGAGTTGATAACTTACATTTGACTGCTTCGTCGTCACCCAATAAGCCAGTTTTATTTGCTATTTTTGCAGTGGTCTTCATCCAATGTTCTAATGGAAATTCTATCTTTAAAAAAAAAAAAAAAAAAAAAATGCTTTCAAAGGTTTCTGAAAAGGGTATTTGCGGTAAGAGTGAGTGGACTGCTGCTCGAGAAACCGCAAAAAAAGGTGGCCCAAGACTGGATGAGGAGGGAGTGGAAGTTGCTGTCTGTCGACATGGCATGCTCTACAGCGCTTTAAACATGTTCCCAGGAGACATATTTGCATTCCCTGCTTTATCTGCAAAAGAAGCATGCAGGAGTTAATAATATTGACTTTATTTGCACAGACATCATGTGCAAGTACTATCCCTACTTGCACAAGGTCTGTGACTCATTTCAAGATCTATTGCCATTGTTACAAAACAAACCCTTTCTCTCCGTTATGCATGCTAAGGGACACTCTGCCAAGTGTGAGCTATTTTTACATTTTATGCTTGTCTGTAAATATTTACTATTTGAGTGGGGTAGACACTTTATTGTATTTTATTGGTTCACTTCAGGTGCAGTGGGGAGGACGAAATCAAGATGGAGCTGGTTAGTAACAACGTTTTAAAATGACTTCAAAATCTAGCAAGTTAATTCTTTCTTATCCCGTGTTGCACTTACAACAAAGTACATGACCAAATCTGGTAAGTCTTGTACCACTGTACAAACATGCAACATTACTGAGCTAATTAGTTGTACTGTTGAACACTTTTTCCTTTTTTTTTTTTTTTGCAATAGCTCGCACAGACATGATTACCATACATGCCAGAGGATGGAACGTAAGGAAGCGAAATTTCCTACACAAGTACCTCTCTGAAAGATATTTTAAGGTATCTGTTGATGTTATTATTGACCCATTATTTTTAAACTGTAATGTTTCACCATTTTTACATTTAGAACAAGTAACTGACTCTAATTTAACTTGAAGTAATGCTTAGGTTTTCACATAAAATTTATTGTAGACATTAAAGAGGACAGTGGATGAACAGAAACGGCTAGAGACCTTAAAGACTGAGCTGGGGATCACTGATCTTGATCTACAGGGTTGGGTTGAAGATGTTAAGGAATGGGCTGCGGCAAGTATGTTTCTCTTTAGCTTAAAGAAAAAAAAATAATGTAAAAAATATCTTACAGCTCCAACTCAACCAAGTCAAGACGATGCAACAGGGCTGCAGCATGTCATGGAGGGACAGGCTTTAAGCATACAACAAAAAAAAAAGGGACAAATATCTTCAGACTGGTGGGTACACAACATGACACTGTTCTTTCAAAATGACTTAGTCCTAACTTTAAGGTTTATTATTATTATTATACTGCAGAGAGAAGCAAGGCCAGGCAGTACATTCATTCAAAGATTCAGAAAGAGAAAAAAAAAAACTAAATGAGGTAATAGGTTACTATAACCAGCTGGTGTCAGAAGAAGACTGTTATGGCCCTCGTGCCATTTGTTTGTTTTCTTTTTGCTTTTGTCTCCGCCTTTAGGTGTCTGGCAGGTGACTGTAATCAGCGGCCAATAGTCCCTTTTACTGTTTGTAAACAATGATGACGTAGCAACGTATGCGCGCGCATATTGGCAACAGAAGAATGGCGAGAATCAGCAGCATGTCAAGCTACGCGAGCGGATTAAGCAACACAAACAGAGAAAGTTATTTCAAAAAGTGGACTTTATCAAATGGTATCCGGCTACCAGATCCGTGTACTATAGTGGATTGGGTAGAAGACGTTAGCAGATGGCCAAATATACAGTGGCCAGATATATATACGTATTTAGTTGAGAAACCGAGCGTGTACACCCGAGAGAAATTACGAGCATATAAATCACTGGATGCTTATGAATACGTTGTCTGTGGTCATGTACAGAACGTCAAATACCATGACATAGACTCAGAGTTTTGTGTGTTAAAATCAGAAATTCTTCCTAGTCAAAGACAAGGACACAAGACAATGATGTATGAGGCTTGGGTTATAATCAACCAACGAGAACTACGTCCTCACGGCGAACTGCACCTGTATGGCGGGTAAGTACGCTATTATTTGGTGTTGTGGGCTTGTAGTTGACATAAAAAGATGAATTATGCTTCAGTGTTACTGTCCTTTCAGGTTTAACTTAGGCTTAACCTACTCTCCTTTATTTTCATATGTTCTCATAACCAGGGTTTGAAACTACAATTTTCACGAATTACACAGTGCCAACAGTGTTCAAAATGTCAGTTACTTTCAAGCCCTGGTCATAACATTATTGATCAGCCAGTAAGTTTATTATGTTTTTGTGATTTTTCAGGCTTGGGTCATGCTGCAGTCATGCAGCTGCAATATTATTCAAAGTTGAGCTCTATGTTAGGATGGGAAGGACTGAGAAAGCAGCAGTTACATCTGGAGTGTGCATGTGGAAAGACATCAGCAGGAAAGAAGTCAGACCAGCTCCATTGAGGGAAATCAGCTTTCACAAACCAAAGAGGCTAGACAGGCAGCTTCAAACACCTTTAATATCTGCTAGGAAAAACAGTATCACACCCAGAGGCATGTAATAGTTGACAACCTAGATAAGCTTCCTATTGCCATAGTTTTTGACACCATAATGTAGCATTAGAAAGGTGTAACTTGGTGATGCAGAGATGAAAATGCCTGCAGACACAGTTTAATTTTTATCAGTATAATTTATGTTAGTTTGAATAGGTCTGCATTTGTCTTCAGGTTACTTATTTTTAGAAATGACATTTGTTTGTTGTATATTGTACACCTGTGTGTTTAAAGCTCTGATGTGAACATTATGCAGCACAGTAACTGTGTCTTTTTGTTGCTCTATTATCAGTGTTGACAGATGATGACATCCGGGAACTGCAGGTTGTGTACCCCTGTGCTGCAGTGCTGACAAGCCTGGAAAATAGTGACACAGACACTGCATCATCTGATACTGATTCAGAGGAGCATCCTGACTTACCTGAGCCTTTGACTGCTTTATTTGATGTAACACTCAGGGAACAATTACAAATGAGATTGAAAAGCTCTGTGAATTGAGATAATCTTGGGGGAAGTACATTATACACACCAGTGGCAGCCAATGTTGGGAGGTTTATTATAATGCATTATGATTCATGTACAGTAAATACGTTTTACAAATGTAAATCACGTTAAAATTAATACATGGTAATGTAACTCATGGAAAAACATGGTAATGTTTCTTCTAAAACATGGTTACTCATTTGGAAACAACACTCTTACAGAGGTTTGTGAGGGCACCACATACAGTCACAACATCATCTAGCATGTTAACCTGCGACACTGGAATCATTGTTTGCAAAATCTTAAAGTTTTTCCACCGACGGTTCAGGTCATCATACTCCCTCTTTGTAACTATGATGTCGTCTTCAGCTTTAATAAAAAGATACTTTATTGATCACAGGGCGATGTTTTTTGTCTGCATTTGACTCATCCAGGGGCCTGTGTACTCATATACAGATATGCAATTAGAGCAGTATGCCTGGCAGGAGCACACACACACACACACACCCTGACAATCAATCAGTTAAGATGAAATATATTCATACCTGGACAATGATCCATGCTGCATTCTTGTTCCGGAGTTTTAGAAGGAACACATAAATTTGCTGCCGTTATAGGTCTGTCATCTCTCCTCCTTTTCCTATGGTACCTACAATAAAAACAGCAGAAATATACAGTTATGCAAGAGAGAAAACAAACTAAATAGAAAAGAGGGGGGAATTAAATATTCTTACCTCTCCAATTTTGCTTTGGGGTTCTGGCTCTGTTTTGTGTACACAAAGACAGAAGGCACAAAATCAGGACTACTAGAGTCCAATGACGCCTCACCTGCAAATAAAACACACACGTTTGTTTACTAGCCAAATCTACCGCCAGTTTATCGAACTTTACCTGCATTTGAATATTATTCTACATCATACATACAATCACTAATGTAAACGAGGATTACTAGAGTCCAATAATGCTTAATTTGCAAATAACACACACAGTTTTTGCGACTAGCCAAATCCAAAACCAGCTTATGAAACTAGCTGCATGTGGTCATCAAACTTCAGCTGCATTGATAAACTACACCGTAGGCTACAGACAATCAATAATGTAAGCCATGCTTTCCATTAAACTCAAGAGTACATAGATAAACTTACCTGATGTAAAGTGGCGCTGCAGACGAGCATTTTTATTATGTCCTCGCTCCAATCAACATGTTTAATCGCCTGCAGCCACAGGCGTCGCCGATTCTTCTGAAACGGCCGTGATCCTGTCGGAATCCTATGAAACTTAAGCCCCTTGGTGGAGTATCGATTGGTGCAACCGTACACGCAACAACCAGACATTTTGATGCTGGGAAACCGTTGTGATAAACTTTATAGGAGTTGCTAAGACGTTGTAGCGTTGTAGTCAGTGGGGAACAACACCACTTCCCGTTGCCAAGATGCGCACGCAACTATTTGATCACGTGGGCTGTAAAAGGGTCTATAAAAGGAAGAACGCCACTACACAACGGGCACCCAGGAAACCCAGGAGAGCCAGGAGAGCCATGGGTTCAGTGACACACCAGCGGCGCGGCGTTTGATTGCTTTGTTATGGAGTTGTTTTTGTTTGTATTTGTTAATAAATGCTAAGCGGCCAGAAGGCACAAGCTCGCCAGCCTTTTCCTTGTGTTTCCGGTTGTTATTGTGCTGTGAGTTTTCCTAGACTAGCCGACGGCACGTAACAAATGGGGGCTCATCCGGGATCCTGGAAACGGTATGTGTGTGTGTAGTTCGGGGTTTAATCTGTTTTGGTGAGTGGATAGGTTTTTTTTGTTTGGTCTGCACATTGTGAAACATAACTTCCACGGATTGGTTAGGGGGGGTCCAGCTTGACTGTTGCAGTCATTCCATCGGTCTCCGTTTTTATTTTAGTTTGTTATTTTTGGAGTGAATCCTGGCGGAGATTATTCTCTGACGGGGCAGGCGTACAGGGCTTTGGCCGCTGTGTTTCAGCCTTATAAAGTCGCCTCGAGCCCGGCAAGCTCTGGAAGATATACAGGCTAAGATTTTTTGATAGGTAGGGATCTGGGAAGATTATGTTATGTGCATGACGTCCTATCCAACTTGTTTGTTTCACTGGATTGTGTCTGTGGGTGTGTGGAAGTTGGAGCGTGCGCATTTGGGTCTTGCGGGAGCGTAGTGGGAACTCCAATTGGACACAGGTGTAGCTTAATCAGAAAGAACCTAATCAGCTGATTGAGCCGGGTAGTGGCGATCCGTAACTGGGGAGTGATGGCTACGTTTAATTTAGACGCTTTTGTTGCTAAGCCTACTTTAGCCGTGTTTGTGACATGTAGGAAAAGTGACCTGTGTGAAATTGCCAGTTATTATGAGGTCTCTGTTTCAAGCGCTATGCGTAAGGAGGAGTTGAAAGGAGCATTGTTGGATGCCTTGGTTAGTAGGGGTGTGTTGTCCTTACCAGAGTCTGGCGATCCTTCTTATGTGAAGGCGGGAGGGGCGGGGGTATCCCCCGTGCGTCATCGTCTTTTAGACGGCGCTGCTGCGCAGGTAGGGTCCATTCCTAGAGCGCAGGTTGGTGTAGGTGAGGAGAGACCGGAAACGTTACCTCGATTTGAAGGATTTAGCTTGGAATCCACCCCAAGTTCAAAAGTTGATGCTCGTTTAGAGGTCCGAATATCTCGGCTAAAAATTCAAAAGGAGGAGAGGGAGCGCGAGTTTCAACTCCGGCGTGAGCTGGAGTTGAAAAAATTAGAGGCTGAGTCAGCTAGGGAGTTGGAGCTTAAGAAAATTGAAGCTTTAACTGCTAAAGAGCTTGAAATTAAAAAGTTGGAGAATGAGGCAGCATTTAAAATGCGTCAGTTGGAGTTAGAAGGTGGTAGAACAGAGTTACCGGTTTCACCCATTTCTTCTGATGCATTCGATGTCAGTAGAAACATCCAGTTGGTGCCAGTTTTCAGAGAGACAGAAGTGGAATCATATTTTGGAGCATTTGAGCGTATTGCTGCTGCTTTGCATTGGCCTAAGGATGCATGGGCAATTCTGCTGCAATGTAAACTCAGTGGAAAAGCTCAGGAAGCTTGCGCTTCATTGTCTGTTGCGGATAGTCTGAATTATGAAAAATTAAAGGGTGCCATTCTTAATGTTTTTGAACTGGTCCCAGAAGCCTACAGACAGAGGTTTAGAAGTCTTAAAAAAACACAAAGCCAGACTTATGTAAACTTCGCTCGTGAAAAAAACATACTTTTTGACAGATGGTGTTCAGCGAGTAAAAGCAATAACTTTGTCTCCTTGTGCGAATTAATGCTACTCGAGGATTTTAAAAACTGCCTTCCTGAACGCATCATTGTCTATCTAAATGAACAGAAAGTCGCAACTTTACAGCAAGCTGCAGTCTTGGCTGATGAGTTTGCTCTAACACATGAAAGTGCGTTTCTTAAGCATGAGACAGCACCAAAACTACAGGAGAAACCAGTTCAGCGTGAATTTCTAAATTCAGCGTCTAAAGGGGAAAGGCCAAAACAGTGTTTCTATTGTCACAGAACTGGTCACCTTATTGCTGAATGTGATGCATTAAGACGCAAACAGCCTGTTCCAAAACATGCTAAAGGGGTGGGGTTGATTCAAACAGTTCCTGCTGGCCCCCAGGCTTCTGGGGAAAGCCAGTTGGGTGTTCCAAAACTACCAGATGTATGTTTTAAACCTTTTATCTTTGAGGCTTTTGTGTCAATGGTGGGAGAGGAAAAGGACAAGCGTCCAGTTACCGTTCTGAGGATACAGGGGTTCACAGTCGCTTCATTTTATCGGGTGTACTGCCTTTATCTTCAAAGTCTGACTGTAATTCAAGCGCTATAGTCAGGGGGATTGGCATGAGCTATATACCTGCTCCTCTCCACCAGGTCCACATTGAGTCAAAATTGGCCAGTGGTTGTTTTTCAGTAGCTGTCCGTGATAGTTTTCCCATTGAAGGGGTGGATTTTATCATGGGGAATGATATTGCTGGTGGAAAAGTGTATCCTTCTCCTGAAGTTGTTAGTCAGCCCATTCTTGATTCTGAAGTAGATGACTTGGCCAAGAACCATCCGAAAGTATTTGATGTTTGTGTGTTGACTCGAGCTCAGGCTCGTAAATTGGCCGAGGAGGATATTAATTTGGGTGATTCAGTGTTGGCCCCTATTCTGTTGGAAGAGAAAGGTGCTCCTACAGGTGATTGTAAAAATCAGAATCAGTCTAAAGTTAAAGCTATGTTTGTAGAACCAGGGAGGCCGTCACAAAAGTCACCACCGATGACCTGTGAAGCTATTGTTCAGGCCCAACAGACTGATCCATCTTTAGAAAAATGTTTTGCGGCAGCTGAAAATTCAAGTGAACAGTCAGTAACACCACAGTTGTTCTTTATGGACAAGGGCATGTTAATGCAAAAATGGATTCCAAGGTCATGTGAAAATACTGATTCAAAGGACTGGTGTACAGTTTTTCAGATAGTGGTTCCAGTGGATTATCGACAGCAGGTGCTATTTTTAGCTCATGAACACTTGTGGGCTGGTCATCTTGGGGTGACTAAGACGTACAATCGTATCCTACAGCATTTCTTTTGGCCAGGGTTAAAAGCTGATGTAGTTCGTTTTTGCAGGACTTGCAACACCTGTCAGTCTGTAGGTAAACCAAACCAAGTCGTACCTCCTGCACCACTCTGTCCTATTCCGGCTGTTGGCGAGCCATTTGAACATGTAATAGTTGACTGTGTGGGTCCTCTACCAAAAACAAAATCAGGAAATAAGTTCTTGCTGACAATTATGTGTGTGTCCACTCGTTTTCCTGACGCGATCCCATTGCGCAAGATTACTGCAACAACTATTACAAAAGCCCTTACAAAGTTTTTTACAACTTTTGGCCTGCCTAAAATAGTACAAACTGATCAGGGAACCAATTTTCTTTCAAAGATTTTCAAACAGACTTTACAGGATTTTGGTATTTCTCATGCAGTGTCTAGTGCGTATCATCCAGAATCTCAGGGTGCACTAGAGCGTTGGCACCAAACCCTTAAGTCAATGCTCAGTAAATATTGTTATGGTACTGGAAAAGATTGGGATGAGGGAGTCCCATTTGTGATGTTTGCAACAAGGGATGCTACTCAGGAGTCCCTAGGTTTCAGTCCAGCTGAACTAGTGTTTGGACACAATATACGTGGTCCGTTGAAGGTGTTCAAAGACCAGTTTTTGTCCAACTCTCCTCTAAAAGGTAACGTGTCGGACTTTGTTAAACAGCATAGGGAGCGGTTACAGTATGCTACTTCCTTAGCCAAAGAAGCTCTTTCTTCTTCACAGTCCAGTATGAAAACACGTTTTGATAAGAAAGCTGTTGAACGTCAATTTAAACCTGGTGATAAGGTTTTAGTGTTGCTTCCAAGCTTTGGTTCTGCTCTTTCAGCTCGTTTCGCTGGTCCTTATGTAGTTGAGAAGAAAGTGTCTGACACAAACTACATTATTTTCACTCCTGACCGGAGGAGGAAAATGAGACTGTGCCATATTAATATGTTGAAATCATTCTATGTAAGGGAAGGGGAAAGAACAGTGGTTTCAGAGCAACCTGTTGCTGTTTCTATGATATGTTCTGAGGTGATGAAAAGTGAGGATGACGGGGTAGAGCCTTGTATTAGCCAACAATGTGGACGGTTGTCTAACTCTGAGTTTTTGTCTCACATAGACTCTAGGCTCTCATACCTGTTGGAGGAACATAGAGGAGACATCATAGACCTGTTCCAGTCTTATCCCTCTCTGTTTGGAGATACACCATCGCGTACCCATGTTTTAGAGCATGACATTGACGTAGGTACAGCCGCTCCAATCAAACAGCATGCTTATCGCTGTCCTTTAGCAAAAAGAGAGGTAATGAAGCAGGAGGTTAAGTACTTGGTAGAGAACGGGTTAGCTAAACCTAGCTATAGCCCTTGGAGTTCTCCCTGTTTACTAACTCCAAAAGCTGATGGTATGCCCCGTTTTTGTACAGATTTTCGAAAAGTTAATGCAGTGACGGTCTCTGACTCGTTCCCTCTGCCTCGCATGGAGGATTGCCTTGATAGTATTGGTCCAGCAGTGTACATCACAAAATTGGATCTTTTGAAAGGTTATTGGCAGGTCCCATTAACACCTAGAGCGTCCGATATATCTGCTTTTGTTACCCCTGACGATTTCATGCAGTATACGGTAATGCCTTTTGGCATGAAAAATGCCCCTGCTACCTTCCAACGCCTGATGCACTTAGTCCTTGGTGATGTTCCCCACTGTAATGTATATCTGGATGATATAGTGGTGCATTCTGATAATTGGGGTGAACATGTATCTACCTTAACCACAGTTTTTAAACGGTTGTCACAGGCAAACCTGACATTAAATCTGGAAAAATGTGAGTTTGGAAAGGCTTCCGTTACGTACTTGGGTAAAATAGTTGGACATGGCCAAGTGCGGCCTGTGGATGCTAAAGTGGAGGCCGTGATCTCCTACTCCACTCCTACCACGAGGAGAGAACTGAGATGATTTTTGGGGCTCGCCGGTTACTATCGGTGTTTTTGTAAAAACTTTTCGGTCTTAGTTGCTCCTCTGACCGCTCTTTGTAGCCCGTCTGTTCCGTATACCTGGACCGAGGAGTGTGAACATGCCTTTAAAGCAGCAAAATCCCTCCTTTGTAGTGCTCCTGTCCTTTCAGCTCCAAATTACACCAAACCTTTTTGTATGGAAGTTGATGCCAGTGCTTCTGGAGCTGGGGCTGTGCTGCTGCAGGATGATGCGGGGGTGTCCCATCCTATTTCCTTCTTCTCAGCTAAGTTCAAGAAGCATCAACTGAACTATTCAACCATTGAGAAGGAAACCTTGGCTATGTTACTCGCCTCCAGCACTTCAATGTATACGTGAGTTCCACAACCATACCTGTCACTGTGTTCACTGACCACAATCCTCTGGTGTTTTTAGCTCAAATGTACAACCATAATCAGCGGTTGATGCGCTGGGCATTGATGGTACAAGAGTACAACCTTTGCATCAAACACAAGAAGGGGAAGGAAAACATTGTGGCAGATGCTCTGTCCAGAGACAGATGACAGGTGTCTAACTGTAGGCTGGGATGGTATGGTGCTGGGGGTATGTCAGAGAGTAAGGTGAATTTTATGGGGGGAAGTGTTATGGCCCTCGTGCCATTTGTTTGTTTTCTTTTTGCTTTTGTCTCCGCCTTTAGGTGTCTGGCAGGTGACTGTAATCAGCGGCCAATAAAAGGAAGAACGCCACTACACAACGGGCACCCAGGAAACCCAGGAGAGCCATGGGTTCAGTGACACACCAGCGGCGCGGCGTTTGATTGCTTTGTTATGGAGTTGTTTTTGTTTGTATTTGTTAATAAATGCTAAGCGGCCAGAAGGCACAAGCTCGCCAGCCTTTTCCTTGTGTTTCCGGTTGTTATTGTGCTGTGAGTTTTCCTAGACTAGCCGACAGCACGTAACAAAGACGCTGTTCCCCCAGCAGATGTGATTCTGACATCAGTGTGTCCTCTGTGGCCGTGGGACAAGGGTGAACCCTTTCTTGGATTACCTGTAAAATGTTTCCAGAGTTGTATGACTTTACAATAAGGTTATTTGTTATTACAGCATCAGATGTTCCTGTTAAAACAAAGAAACAGGCTTTTGACAAATTCATGCTCGTCTGCCGCCTCACAGAGGAACAAGGGATCCTATTGAAAGAAATGCGGCAGCATTGGCAGAGCCTGTGCCAGCTGTCCAACATGCTAAAAGAAAACATGTCTGGTAAGTGTATTTCTATTTGTACTGTATAAAACTGAAGGAAATATCAACAACTTTAAGTAAATATAATTTACTCAAAGATGAATGATTGTAATGACCTTTTTTTTTTTCTTCCAATCCAGGTTCTGCTGTTACTGAAGTACCGCAGACGGCTTGTGAAGGGCTTGCTTGCTGTTTACAGGCTGAACTTTCTAAAACAAAAGAACTAATGTCTGAGGTTCATTCAACATATAAAAAAATAGTCTCTCATGAGGAGTTGGAGGTGGAGGAAAGGGAAGAGGAAGAAATGGAAGAAGATGACTACTTCATTACTGAATCTGAGAGTGAAAGTGATGAAGATTAAGCTTAACTGTCTTCAGTGTTGTGTAAAAAAAAAATGAGATTGTGATCCTACATGTCCTTGTTAGCTTTTCAATACTATTTTATACATGGTATGTATGGCTCTATATTAAAGCTAGCTGACAAGTGACACAAGACACCATTTATTAATTAATTACACAATAATGACAAGTAACATTTAAGGGAGATTTGTGATCAGTACAACTCATTTTAAACCAAAATATTCCAGCTTAAGGTTTCATCAAAACTTTACAGACAACATAAAGGTGGAGTGAATGTCTAAAAACTAAATGTCAACAGATTTAGTCATTTCTGTGGGTGTAAGTACCTCGGCGGCACTCGGAGTGTCGCTGTTTCTGTTTGGCGCAGGCGCAATGGCTGGATGCTTTATTCGTGAGCCTCAATGTAGCAACGTAAACAATTAACAAGCAAACATGAAATACCCAATAGCTTTCTGAGAGAGGTAAAAGTGCTTAGTTCGAGTCACTTTGGGGAGATATTCGGGCAGCCAGCCGTAGCCGACGTCACTATAAGAGGGGAGTGGTGTCACGTCAAAATGTGTCCGTCTTGAATTATGACCAAAACTATCTCCGACTGGTTAAAAATTACACCCGTTGTTTTTTTGAGAAATATTAGTTAATGTCATCATTAATAAGAAAGCCAAATATACAATTTCACAGTACAGAGATTACCTCTGTACTGTGAAATTGTATATTTGTGCTCTTTGGATTTTCCAATTTTATCCATTGCAGCATAACCCTGTTTCCCCGTAACCCCTTAGCAAACCAGCGTCCAGTGGATTTATGAACTAGGCCTACACTTCAGACCTCTCACAACATTTCTAACTTACCGTAACGATAATATTTCATTAATGAAAAGGCACGGGTTTAGCGTCCACTGAAACCATGGCAACGCGAAGTGCTCGGGGACAACAGCTTTTCTTTTCTTTATTTCTGCGAAACGGAGTCTATATAAGCTCAACAGTGGCGTCCAGGTAGATTATAAAACAGCCAGTTGTTGTGCTCAGTGCAGTTATTTAATGACTATAGGATGTTACATCCTGTAATATTCCCTGGATTTGTATCTATTCTGAGCAATTCGCACTTGATAATCACAAACGTAGATTATAAATGTCACTCAAAATGTTAAAATAGTACATTTTCACAGACGTACACATCCTACATTTTTTCGTGAAAAAATGTACATAGTCAACGTATTGTGAGACTGCGAAAACGTTCATTATTGACGTTTTTCTGGGGAGACTGGGTTGATAAAACCTAATTTAATTTAATACAGATTCTGAGAAAATGTTATTTGCTGCAGTCTATTTACAAATATTTAATTATTTTTTATTTAATGATTCACACACTTTTTTTTATTGTTTAGAATAAATGTTTCAAATATATATTTTAACAGTCACTTTTCGCCTCTTGCTGGTGCAACAATCTTTATTTGTTAAGTTACTTTCCAAAGGTGATTTAATCTATTTTACTACCGTAGACATCAGTGTTTATATCTGAACTACAAACTTTTATCTCAGTACTTCTGTGGTCATTTGAATTCTTGTAACAGAAATAATGATACTTTGTGGTTGAAAAGACAGCTGCTCTCTTTCTAAAAACAACTCGGGCCAAGAACCTGTAACCAGAAATTTAATTCATGGCTGTTAAAAATTCTAATTTATTGATTTAATTCAACCTTTTAAGTTATTATTAAGTCATTAATTTGTTGAGTTCTTAATCCTAATTGAACTATCATGATAACTTTGTAAACTTAATTTTTTGAAAAATCAATTTTAGTCTCCGACACAAAAAAACATCTTCCCTGTTTGGGATTTGTAAGACTCTCCCACTATCTAACGTCAATTTAATTGAATAACAATGCTCATTGTTGAGTGACAAGCTCTTATAATATGCAATCAACATTTTGAAAATGACATCTAATCAATAAAATCTGCAATCTTTTTAAACCTAACAATTGTATACTGTATCCATGTAATTCTCTATCCGTAAAGGCTTTTCGCTCCTGAATGTTTAGGAACCTAAAATTGGTCTATAGGATCGCGTAGGTGTTTGAATCAAGATCACAATCTTTTACTGATTAACAGTCCAGTGCTAACTCATACTACTGTTTTTACGGTATTTGTGAATTATTGGTAATAATCATACAAGTAAATAATCAAGATATTTTTAAGATATTTAATATAATCAGAAATACTTAGAAATAATGAATTTGCTATGTGAACTGTTCTGTCATCTACCTGCAGCACGTGAAACCAGCAAACGAGGACCTTTGCTGAAGGAAAAATCTGCCTTATGGCATTGAGCTCTTTCAGGTCCCTGTCAATCATGACTGACCTATACAGAAAAAGGAATACACATGAAATTCATGATTTTAACAGGTTTTTGTTAGGCAAGTCACAATATGGAGAATTGAAGCTACCTTATGATTTTTTTTTTTAAAACATAAACAGTGTATACATTTTACATTAGTTATAAATGTAAGAAAACTACATTTTCCATGATATGGGCTGTGTAAGCAAATATATTATGAGTAATGAAGAGTTTAAATACAAAGGGTACTGACCGGGGAAGAAAACCAGGATTACAGAAAGTTTTTCCAGGCAAAGAGTGAGTGTGGCTGTTGTTTCCTGACTTATGATGAAGTATGCAAATGGAACTCCTCTTCCAATACTATTGCTCAGAAGAAGTGCATAAAATGCATAACCATATGATGTCATCCCCTTGTAAGTGGCATCCATGAACATCATGGGATTTGGATGTTCCTTAAGTAGTTGTTTTTGCCAGGGTGTCTGTACTACAATTATCAAGGGCTGTTCATCACTTAATGGCTGATAAAAACAAATGTTCTCCTTTAGCTCTGATGTGGCGAGTATATCCACACTGACACAATCTTTTACATCAGGGAAAATTAGGGCATTGATGCTCTTTTTGATGATTCTAATATCCTCTGGTGTAACATAATATTGACGATTGTGTTTGTCGATGTGTCCATGCCTTTCTGCACAATCAACACTTTTCAGAAGTGTTTCTGACACCGATTCAAGATTCAAGATTAAAGATTCAAGATTTTTATTCGTCACGTACAAAATTATATACAGCATATATAACCAGCAGTGAAATGTGAGTCAGGTCCGCTCCATGGACAGTGCAATTATTTAGGAAAACACACAGATGAAAATATACATAAATGTAGCTATGTAAGAATGAGATAAAAGTAAACAATAAAAAATATAAGAATAAAATCTAAAAAATATAAAAAGTGTGTAATGTGGGAATAAATCTAGATCGCAAAATAATGTACATGAATGTAAACTGTAGACTTAAAATATTAAAAAATGTACAGGGATGTACAGTGTGCATATATGCATTTAGCTGTGGTCTTAAATATTAAGAATCACATGAAGGTGCAGGAAGCAAATGTGCAAAACAGTTTGTAGCAAAACAGAGTGACACTGTCAGTGTGTCAGTGTGAGGTGGCTGGTTTAGAGTTCAAGAGCCTGATGGCCTGTGGGAAAAAACTCCTCCTAAGTCTCTCAGTTTTTGCCATCAGGCTACGGTAGCGCTTACCAGATGGCAGCAGAGTGAAAATATGATTACTGGGGTGGGTGGAGTCTTTGGTGATTTTTGCAGCTCTGCTTCTGCAGCGTTTGTAGATGTCCTGCAGAGAGGGAGAGCAGACCCTGAAATGCGCTCAGCTAAGCGCACAACTCTCTGCAGGGCTTTGCAGTCTTGACTGGAGCTGTTCCCATACCACACAGAGATACATTGAGTCAATATACTTTCTATAGCTCCAGAATAGAAAGTTTTCAGGATTGCTGGTGAGACCCTGAATTTCCTCAGCTGTCGAGATAGTACAGTCTTTGCCTGGCTTTATTTACCTGAGTTTGAGTGTGAGTAGTCCAAGTCAGGTCCTCAGAGATGTTTACACCAAGGTACTTGAAGCTACTCACCCTCTCCACAGGGGTCCCGCCTATTGTAAGAGGAGTGTAGGGCTGCTGCTGCGTCTTCCTGAAGTCTACAATCAGTTCTTTTGTTTTGCTCACATTCAGAGAGAGGCAGTTGTCCTGGCACCATGATGTTAGTTTCTCTACCTCATCCAAGTATGCGGTCTCATTGTTGTTGTGAATGAGGCCCAGAACCACAGTATCATCAGCGAATTTGATAATGGATGTGGAGCTGTGCGAGGACACGCAGTCGTGTGTAGAGAGAGTAGAGCAGGGGACTCAGGACACAGCCCTGTGGGGCTCCTACGTTCAGTGTGATGGAGCTGGAGGTGTACTGGCCTAGTTTCACCACTTGAGGTCTGCCGGTGAGGAAATCAAGGATCCAGTTGCAAAGTGAAGGATTCAGTCCGAGGTCTATGAGTTTGGAAGCTAGCTTAATGGGGACTATAGTATTAAAAGCTGAGCTATAGTCAATAAATAGCAGTCTTATATAGTTCCTGTTATTGCTGTCAATGTGTGAGAGAAGAGTGCAGGATGTGAGAGATGGCATCATCTGTGGATCTGTTAGGCGATAAGCAAACTGAAGGGGGTCCAAAGTATCCGGGATGGAGGAGCAGATGGCGTTTTTAACCAGTCCCTCAAAGACCTTCATGACTATTGATGTGAGGGCAACTGGACGATAGTCATTTAGACAAGAGGGTTTATTGTTTTTTGGCACAGGGATGATGGTCGATTTTTTGAATGGGGTGGGAACCACCGATGTGGCAAGAGACTCATTAAAGATGGATGTAAACAAACCAGCGAGCTGATCAGCGCAGGACCGCAGAACACGGCCAGAAATCCCGTCAGGTCCAGCTGCTTTCCTTACATTCACTCGTTTAGTGCCTTCGAACCTCGTCCTCCGTCACGGTGATGGCATGATGATCGCTGCTCTGACGGCTGCTTCCTGACGCGCTGATCGACAGACTCCCACTGCTTTGATTGCTTTCGAAGCGGCCGTAGAAAGTGTTAAGCTCGTCAGCCAGCGACGGATCTGCTCTCACCTCTGTAGAGGATTTATTTCCAAAGTCACAGATGGTCCTTAGTCCTTGCCACATGCGTCGGGAGTCATTTAGCTGGAAATGTGACTCAATGCGTTCCCTGTGTCTGTGTTTTGCGGCACTTACTGCGTGTCGGAGAGCATAGCACGATGCTTTGTACTCGCTCATGTTTCCCGACAGAAGGCGGCGTTGTAAGCAGCAGTGCGTTTGTTTATTGCTGCACGGATTGATCTGTCCACCCACGGTTTCTGATTAGAGAAAGACCGTATAGTTATTTTGTCCGTAGCTTGTTCGCGCGTGTTTACAAAGCTTAGCGCTACATCCGTGAACTCGCTGACGCCCAATGAGCTTGCGCGAAACATGACCCAGTCTACATCATCGAGAGCCGCCTGTAACGTTGCTTCTGATTGGGCGGACTAACGCGTCACCACCCTCTGCACGGAGGTTCTTGAACGAGCCGTTGTTTATATTCGGTGTAAGGAAAATGGTGGCATGGTCCGATTTGCAAAGCCGTAGTGAGCGAGCTTTGTAGGCATTCTTAAACTGAGTGTAGCAATGATCCAGTGTATTTGGTCCTCTGGATGGACAGGATACGTGTTGATAAAAATTAGGCATGACTTTCCTGAGTTTGGCTTTGTTAAAGTCCCCAGCGATGATAGTAGCAGCGTCGGGATGTTTGTTGATGTTGCCGCTGAGCGCATCGTGAAGCTCAGACAAAGCCAAGCCAGTGTCTGCTTGTGGAGGGATGTAAACAGCAGTTATGATGATCGATGAAAACTCCCGAGGCAGATAGGATGGGCGGCAAATAATGGATAGGTGTTCCAGATGAGGCGAGCAGGAGCGCGACAGAGTGGAGATATTCCTGGGGTCACACCATTTCTTGTTAATCATGAAACAAACTCCCCCACCCTTGGATTTGCCGGCCTCGGCTGTCCTGTCCATCCGTAAACAGAGAAGTTTTCAGACGGCGTTACAGCAGCGTCCGGGACCCAGGGCGTGAGCCACGTTTCAGACAAACAAAGGATGTTACAGTCCCTAATGTCCCGTTGAAGTTTATCCTGGCTCTAAGATCATCCATCTTATTCTCCAGAGACTGGACATTGGCGAGCAAAATGCTCGGTAGAGGAGGGCTGTGTGCTCTTTTCCTCAGTCTGTTGCAATCCCAGCCCGTCTCCCGCGGTGTTTCTTGTTCCGACGCCTTGGGTGGCTATTCAGGTGACCATTGTTTGTCCCGGCGTCCCGGAGAATCTCAGGTGGCCACGACGGGTTGGAGGATAAAGTGTCGTGAAACAGGTCAGTGAAGCGTTGTCCAATGTCCAAAAGTATTACCTTTTCGTATGAAATCAGTGCAGAGGTAATGTGTGTAAAAAGAGAAAGCAAAAGTAGGTAAAAAAGTAAATAAGAACACAATCTAAGCGGAGCGACCTGGACGGCGGCCGGACACAGCGGCGCCATCTTCAAAGTTCAAGTCCCTTGTTCAAGCCACATGTCAATAAAAGACAGAAGTTCTGGATCAACACGATTTTTTATACCCTCTTCCTGCATGTTGATGTCATGTCCATTGTGTTTCAGCATTTTGTGCACAACAGCACCTGTAACTCCAGCATCCTTGATTATTTTGAAAGACACATGAGCCCTGCAAGAGTTAGCCCTGGTTTGAGTTGGTTTACCTTTGCTACATCCAGTTGGTTTATTTGATCTCTCACATGCATAATAGTAGTAGTCCTTGTGAGTGCATACAGGAGATTTAAAATAGCTGTGAGTTTCCTCTTCCAATTTCTTGATATATGATTGCATGAAGTCTTCCTCCTCCAAAACAACAACTTCTTGGATCACCTCAAGAGGGGGGGGGGGGATTAGGAGATTATTCAAAGCCATATTCAAAAAACAACAGTTATTTTGACAAAATAACAATATTATATAAATATATCTATCTATATATAGATAGATATATTAATGTTTTTGAAAGAATTGCATTTATTTGATCAGAAATACAGAAAAAAATGTAATATTGTGATATATTATTACAATTTAAAATAATTGTTTTTAAATTTATTATACTTTAAATTATCATTTATTTCTGTGATGCAAAGCTGATCATTATCACATGATCCTTTAGAAATCATTCTAATATGATGATTCATTATCAAATTTGGAAACAGTTCTAAATAATAATAAAAAAATAAATAAAAAAACCTTTTTAATCATCAAATACATTAGACAGCAGAACTGGTTCCAACACTCATAATAAATCAGAATATTAGAATGATTTCTAAATGATCATGTGATGAACTGGATGTTACATGGGACGCTGAAGGCTGGAATAATGAAAAGCTGAAAATTCAGCTTTGCATCACAGGAATATATATATATATTTTTTTAAGTATATTCAAATACAAAACTATTATTTTAAGTTGTAATAATATTTTACAATATTACTGTTTTTTTCTGTATTTTTGATCAAATAAATGCAGTCTTGATGAGCAGAAGAAACTTCTTTCAAAAACATTAAAAATAGTAATGTTTAAAATAACAGCGATATGAATATATTGAATACTCCTGCCCCAAGAGCAGCAGACTAAAAATAACAGCGATATGAATATATAGAATACTCCTGCCCCAAGAGCAGCAGACTAAAAATAACGGCGATATGAAGTATGTTAGTCCCGCTTGCAGCGCTAGGGCGGGGGATGTATTAATTTGAAGGAAATGTCGCGGTGGCTTGAACGAATTATGTGATCGCATATAGGTTAGCACTGGAAACCATGTTTTACCATAGTTATCCAATTAAGTTAACGGCACGGCGCGGTGAACTGAAAAACTCGAATCAAAATACGATCGGATGTTTAGACTTTAGACAATGTTCCCCTAATTATCTTAGTACACTTAGAGGCTGTTTATGTTTGTTTTTAAAAAAAACAATATATCGTAAATTTACTTACCATACACTAAATTTGATCTCTCAGTCCAACGAACAGTCGATTTCGTATCTTCCCTCCAAATTTCCAAACGTCTTGACCCCGCCTCTGATCCAATTTCATTGGTTGAATCTGTCAACCAATCATTTTCTTTTCTGCCCTTAGAACAACTTTGAGTAAGTAAAACTACCACGAGCAACCCAGGGACCTGCCATAATTTTTCCATTCAACTAGACCAATCAACCATTACACCGTCCAGCAATCTAGGAGTGGTAATTTGTGATCAACTAAACTTCACAAGTCATGTTGCCAGCACCACCCGGTCCTGTAGGTTTATTCTCTACAACATTAGGAAAATTAGACCTTTTCTATTATAGCACTCTACGCAAATCCTCTGGCTTGGTCCCAGTCCCCGGCTTCACTCCAGCCCTCAGCCCAGTTCTACAGCTCGGTCCCAGTCCCCGGCTCGACTCCAGCCCTCGGTCCAGCTCTACGTCTCGGTCCTGGTCTACGGTCCAGTTCCAGCCCTCGATCTAACTCTCCGGATATGGCGTCAGATAGCTATCTTAATTATGAGAGGGCACACACAATAGAAGCAAGCACAAGAACAAAAATCGAGAGCGTAAAAAGAGTAACTGAACAGGTGAAAAATAATCTTGTGGCAAATTAAGCTGTCATCACGAGCATATAAGTTATGATTCAGCACAGGTTTGAAGATGGCAGCGATGTGTCAGTGTCATCGTTCATTTTAGAATCTGCAGCTCGCTCGCATTTTCATCTGCGCTCCCTTGGTTTGAAAATTCTCCTCGCTCTCGATGTTTTTTTTCCAACCGGAAACACGTCATGGATTAAGGCTTGACAAGACGATCACTGATCGATTGAACTGCCTTACTAAGAACTGTCACTAGAGGTCAGAATTGTGACTTTGGAGTTAATTGCCAATAACAGAAAGAAGAATTGTGACTCATCTGGAATCACCTGTTACTGAAGCCATGGAGTCAGGAGAAAATGTAAGTTTAAAATATTTCAAATAGCACATGTTGACGCATACGCGACTGAATAGTTAATCTGTTTTGTATTTTGTGTTTAAAGTAATGGCCAAAGCTGCAATTTTAAAAAGACATTTGTCTAAAACTACCGACCTAGGCAAATAACCAACAGCCAGGAGCATAGACATATATAAAGGCTAGATGGCTCAAGGCGGAGTCAGCTGTGTCGACACTTGGCGGCCATCTTAGGTCAGTGCTGCCATAGTGCTGCTCCCTGCTGCTGTGGACGGAAGGTGAGTGACATACGCCAACTAAAATGCTCGTAATTTGCTGAATTCTTGACGGATTTACAAACGGTTTGGTGTATTACAAACCTTATTAACGTGGCTATGATTTGTGCTGATGCCGATGTTTAAATTGTAGCTTCACGTTTTGAGAAACGCTTAACATTGCAGCGTAGCTGTGTGTTTCATGGCTGCCCTCTACTCTAAAGTGATACCACACAGTCGACATTTTCAATTATTAACAGGTTTCCTGAGACCAGTTTCTTGACAACCTAATCTTTTGTCTAAATGTCATTTTGTGGATGTGGTTGTATTTATTTGCTGGCTAGCAGTGAAGAGGTCGTAAGTGAGTCACCAAGCAATTGTAAATTGGTGGGAGAGGCAGGGTTAGTCTTTCGTTTCAACATAGCTTTGAGTTAACGTTACACATGATTTCCAAGTTACATTTGGATTACTTTGTTGGTTTTTTGTTTACAGAACTTCTGATTACGCTTGTGGAAAATGCCTGATTTTTGTGCTGCCTACGGCTGCACCAACGCACGGAGCCTCCAAACCAGAACGCATGGGATCACCTTTCACAAGTAAGAAAAGAAAATATTATGACTATTATTAGGATACTTAGTAATACAAGTTCTGCTAGGAATAGTGTAACTGAGACAACATTACAAGATTGGCTACATATATTTGCATACATGCAGTACATAGAATCAAAATGATAATATATTTTATACTGTATTTTAGTCCATACCCTCAATGTTGAAGGAAATAAAGGTGCAAGGTTAACAATCATTTATATCTGACTACTATTTCTCCCATTTGTAAGGTTTCCCAAATGTAGCGAGCGCCGGAGACAGTGGGAGCGTGCCCTGAGAAGGGAAGGTTTTGTGGCTAATGACAGAACACTGCTCTGCAGTGAACACTTCAGAAATGAAGATTTCGACAGGACAGGGCAGACTATCAGATTCAAAGCTGGAGCTGTTCCATCTGTCTTCAACTTCCCTGCTCATCTTCAGAGGGTACGTGTATAATTGGCCAACTAGATTACAAGGTGTTAAAGATGGATGCATCGATAGTTAAATGTGATTTAATGTTACACTTTCTGCAAGTTTAGCAATACATAAAGTGTATTACAGATCAATTGAATATTTAACTATTTTTTCAGCCGGTAGCACCAAGAAGCACAAACGCTTCAAGAAAAGCAGGAGAAAACCAGCCCATGTACCCGAGCAGGATCAACCTCCACCTGATGTTGTGAGTATTTGTACACATGAGGAATGTCACTAACAAATACACTAACCCTAACCCTAATTAACTTCATTATATATATATATATATTTATTTTTTCAAAGCCACAGCCATCCACTAGAGAGAGGCAAAGGAGTCGGAAGAGGAAGGCCCCTGACCATAGATATGTCTATGCCCCTGACCACCAATATGCAATGCCTTCCTCTCCAAAGGCTCTTAAGGCCAAACTTGATGCAGCCATGGCCACAGTGCGTAAAATGTGGCGGGAAAAGAGCAATGCCTTGGCAAGGGTAAGGAGGGCCAAGAAGAACATGAAGGCTCTTCTGGAGGAAGTTCAGACCATTTAAGAGAGAGGAGGAGAGGGAGGGAGCTGTATTGATTATATTGTATTGATGGAAAGAGTTTTGTGTCCAATTGTGTCTTAATGTTTTTTTTTTTGTATATTTTTTTGTAAGTTTTTCTAATTGTGTGCCTTTGGACCTAAGTAAAAAAAACAAAAAACAAAGACCCATCTCTTTTCTCTTTATTTTACAGAATGGCAACTTGAGACAGATTTATATTATACATAAATTTACACATGTATTTAATAATGTTAATATTAGTAATAAACTAAATTGCACTATTTCATGTTTCATGTACCTTATAAATATTGACATCATTACTGTGTGTGTGTGTGTGTATGGGTATACCTAGTACTTTACCTGTCTAGTCTGCTTAATATACTATTTTCTTAATAAACTCCGTGGCTATAATTTTTCACAAGTATGCAGTTAAATAGCCGCATCCCTGACGTTTATGACACACCAAGCCGTTTGAAAATCGGTTGAAAATTGAGCAAAATATAGTTATTTCAGCACTACATGCACAACAGACTTTAATGTTATAACTGGACGAGCGGTCCCGTCCTAAGATGGCCGCCGTGTGACGTCGTCGGGTCCCATTGGCTCTCAGCGCCGGTAAGCCATCTAGCCTTTGTATATGTCTATGGCCAGGAGCGGGAAAAACTAGCAACAGCACAAGTCAGCTAGTTTCTGGACTGAAGCATTTCAGTTATTTATTTAGTGAAGAGGTGTTATGAAACATACTTTTACAAAAAGTGTACTCTCTAAAACTATACAATTAATAGTCTGCTAATGGGATGTGTGTTTATGTATCCTTTACATGTAAATACGTTACTAAAAAAATCCGTACTGAAAAATACAGCTATGACCAGTATAAGCCAACCATTTTAGCTGGTTTAAGGTGGCAGTAGCTGGTTTAAGCTGGTCCTTCCAGCCTGGCAAAGCTGGTCTTCCCGCCTGACCAGCTAAGTCCAGCTAGACCATCTTAAAAAGTGACCAAAAATCAGCTAGAACAGCTTTTTACACCAGCAAAACCAGGTAATACCAAGCTGGGAGACCAGCTAAAACCAGCTCGCCAGATTACGCTGTAAGGTACTAATTTAACCTTAAAACACAAAACCTCTGATCTAGCTGTGTCTTCAAGATAAAACACCTTTTATAAACAGTGGTTAAGTGCAAGTCAGAAGAGATGTTAATATTTAGTTATATTTATTTGTCCTAGAGCACTATGAGGGAAATAGTGAACACAGCTCAAAACCTCATCACCGTAATCAACAGCACACTGCAGTCTCCTAGGTTAACTAGTCTCCAGGTTAACCAGACAAGAGGACAGCATGTCAGCCACCCACAGCCTTCGCCCCAACCCTCTATACAGCAGGAAATGATAAGGTTCATTCTTCTGTGCTCTGATGGATGAAATTCTGTATGTTTTGTCAAATATATTACTTTATAGTATGCATATATATATATATATATATATATATATATATATATATTTGGGAATTGTTGTTTGTATCATTTTAGATCATTTCCAGGAGTTTTTCAGAAGGGGTTGAAGGGAAAATCAAAGTTTGTCCCCATAAAGCGCAAAGCACCAAAGGCAGTTTTGTTGTCATTTTACCTTTTGCCCTGCATGACTACAAAAACTCCAAAAGGCAGTGATGAATTCAAATTGATTGAGGCCGGACTTGGGAAAAGAAGCTTAAAAGTTAATGATAACATCAGTCATGTTGAAGTATGTGCTGGTAGCAGCATAATTCTTGGACCATACTTATAAAATGCACACTCGCATTGTAAACACATTCTGTTTATATACAGTTTTCTGAGATGTTGTGCCTTGAATTTCCCAAAATGCAAGGCTTGGGTGGAGGCTGGCTGCTGTATAAAGCAATGGGTATTATATGATTTTAAGATTAAAATTCTTTTTTTTCTCTTTTACTAGCATTTCTATTTTTCAGTTTTGCTATATTTACAGGTGGAAGTGGACAGAGGTCCCTAACTGTAATTGCTCCAGAATCAGAAGGCTACACTGGAGCACTCGTACAAACAGCAAGCAATTGTGGCAAATCTGTTCTTTATATAGTGCCACTTCAACTGGAAATTGATATGACTCCATTGCCACTCAATTCCAAACAATTTGATAAAATGCCCAAAGCTCATTGCAGTAGATGCAATGAACAGATGCCATTACAGCTCCTGGCAGTCCATGTTAACTCCTGTAGCAGTGTAAGTTTTTCTGACAGTGAGGAATCAGTTACTGTGGATGCTGCAGAAGGTGTGCATGACGAAGGCAGCGCAGCAGTAAGTGGCCGTGTTTTAACTATTTCCTTGTAATTTTAAAACCACAAAATTGAGTGGTTGCTCATGTAATGCTGTTTATTTTATTTTTTTATTTTTTTATAGCTGTTCAACTGTGACTCTGATGTGGAATTTGTTCCACCTGTTCTGAATGCAGAACCAACCAAAAAGGTAAATGTTATGGATCTTTTTTCTAATTGATAGAATCATATACCCTACTTATGCTCCCTTGTATGTATTCTCATATTTTCAGACTGAGTATGTGTCTTGCCCAATTTGCCAGGCACCATTTCCTCTTGATGTTCTAGAGGTGCATGCAAGCACATGTGGTGACAGGTAGGAGTGGTTAAACTATCCCATGTTTTGAAACACATCAAGTTATTGCAGAATTAAATATGAAATACAGATTATTTAAACTTCATTTAATTTACTTTTTGTTCATTAAGTGTATAATTTCTCATTATTAGCATTTTTCTTTGAATGTAATTTAGCCATCCGAATGTTAGCCACGTTTAAATACAAGTTTCATTAATGTTCAATAGTTTAATGTATCATTACTGTTTTGAAGATACAAAAGTTTTCTCATTGTGACATTGTTCTTTTTTTATTGTGTATATATTCCTCAGACTTGTAGAAAACAAAAGGACCTTGGATGTAGAAAAAAACAAACCTCAAAGGTCAGAACTGATTATAGTACATAAACTGTAATGAAACAAAAAAAAACATGTGATTGAGTCTTAACGACATCCTGCAAAATCTAGCTGAACAGGTGGACAACTCTCAGACATTCTCAGTCTGTGTCCCTCGATCTAACTTCTTTCACCGTGCTCTTCAACAATGGAAACGACAAAAGAAAAGCACCCCTAAATGCTCCCTTACTGTTTGTTTTGTTGGCGAGGCAGGTATAGATACAGGAGCAATAAAGAAGGAGTTCCTTACTGGTAACTGTCTTTCATTCTTTTGGTGTATCAATTGTCAACAATGCATCTCGTTGATATTCTGATCTTGTGCTGTTTAACTTTAGTGCACCTATTTATTTTGGCAAACCTGATGAATGGAATTGAGTTGCGCTACTTTGAGCCTGGCCCTGACAACAAGGGAAAGAATCCTATATACTCAATAAGTGCCCTGGAGGAGAGCTACTTCAGGTTTTAAAAAAAACTTTTTAATTTCATCGTTTTATTTATGCTTTGTGTTTGTGTGTTAGTTAGTTAGTGTTACACTACCAATCAAAAGTTTGTGTACACTTTGAATATAAAGTTATGCTTTTGGGTACTTTCTTTTTTTTTTTTTAAATGGAAAAGTTTTGAGTTGTGTTGTAAATATTTGGAATTTGTCTTTAAATATCCTAAGGAGCTTTGGAGAGATCATCGCTTGCTCCTTGGCTCAAGGAGGCCCAGCACCCGACTTTATGCGCAATTGGTGTTACACCTCTCTTGCTACAGGAGATTTTGACAGTTTGGTGGTAACCCCTGAAGATGTCACAGATGTAGAAACCATTGAATTGATTGAAAAGGTATAGCAATTATAATGGTATACGCAATATTATGGGGTGGTTTCCCAGACAGGCATTAGACTAGTCCTAGACTAAAATAAATTAAAGAGCTGTCCAAATTAAAACCAACTTGCCATACACCGATGCATACATGAGTGCCCTTTTTTTTTTTTTTTTTTTTTTGCCTCAAATGTAAGACCTAGTCCTGATTTAAGATGATCCCTGACCAGGAAACTACCCCTATGTTTTGATTGCAATTTATCTGCTGTATTAAATCTGTATACCTCAACAGAAAGTAAATACCTTAATATATGCTCTCATTTTGTTAAGCTACTTAAAGTTTGAGCACAAAATGTGCACTAAAATGTTAAAAGTAAATGCATTGATACATGCAGTGCATCATGTTACCTGTCTTACAGGTAAGAGTAGCCACCGATGAGGAATTACGAAGTCTCACAGATGATCTGCTTTCCTGTGGATATACGGGTCTTATAAAAACAGACAAAAAGGACCCAATAATAAGGTTTTTTAGTTACTTAAATGTACCTCATTGAATAGCCAACTGCTAAAGCTTTTTAAGTATACAAGTTATATCATGTATACAAGTTGTATATCAAGGTTGATCTTTTATAGTTTTTTTATATATATATATAAACCTAAAATCTAACCTTATGCATAATTAATCTTGTGTTATGAGAGGGGAACACGTTTATACTAAATACTATTGATTTTTTCCTTCAGAACAATCATTTTACACTCCCTGGCCCGAGTTCTGCCCATGCTTGAGCAAATGCGAAAAGGCTTGCAGCTCTACAACCTTCCAGATGTGATGACACAAAACATGGACCTCTGTCGGCCCTTGTTTGTGCCACTTCAGGATAACAAGGTAAAATATATAAAATTTATTCAAAACTAGGCATAAATTCTGTAACATTATACTTTTGTCTTTATTAGCCTGATGCAAACTTCCTTATGGCAAGCTGCAAACCTGACTTAAGTGAAAAAGGCACCTCAAGACACAATCTTGAACAAAGTATTCTGAACTACTTTCAAGATTTTCTTCAGGAACTAGAGGATGATGGTAAGAAGCTTTAATTGTGCAGATTTAAGTTGCTTAAGTTTTTTTTTTTTTTTTTTTTTGGGAAGTAAAAATTAAATGTAGTATTTTACTTTATTAGATGTGGTTCCCGAGAACTTTGCCGAAAGCGAAGACTCAGACACTGACGTGGTTTCAAACACCAAGACACTTACAGTTCCTGCAGTGGTTAACTGGCCAGGCACACAAGCCAGTACTGCCAAGTGAGAGAAGCAATTTTGAAATTCATGTCAAATTCAACCATGTCTGCCAACAGGAAGCACATGCAATTTGTTTTCCAATAGTTAGTGCTTGTACTAAGACCATAACTTTTCCAGTGGCACACATGAGCTCATACAGTGAGTTCAAACATGTGCTAACTCTAGCTCTGCGTTTTGGGAATGTGTTTGGTAGAGTTCAATTTGTGGAACGATGCAGACAATAATTGTAGTATACAATAACATTTGCAGTTTTATTTTTCTTAGCATTGTAAAACAATTTTTTTTACATTAATGCAAATTGAAAAATGAGTGCCATGATTGTTACCAGTTATTTTACGTAAATACAGCATGTCAACCATGACCTTGTTAGTCATTGTGGTTCGAGTTGGCAAGAATTCTAGGTATGTACTGTACCATGTTCAAATAAATGTCTCTGCCAAAGCATTGTGATGGTCCTCTAGGGTTAATGGTAGTTTGTAGCTGTTCCATTTCTTCAGGACTAAATGGGCTGGAAATCTCTGGTACTTCAATTCCATAATGAGACCCATACAGGATCCCTACATTTTCCCAGTCAATGGTGTTGTCCTCAGCAGGCTGCAACAACACAAATGCAGACATTCATAGGAAGCTGTTCTGAACTGGCTATTTTTTATTTTTTTTAAACCGTAAAGTGTTTTTTTACAAGAAATTGAATGTTAAATTTATTCTGTTATTGTATGTTATTGCTATAATATACCTGCTCAGGTTCAGGGGTGGAATTTTGAATATGGCCCATGACCCACAGCTGGTTTGGAGTCAGGTTTTGCTCTGTGCGTAGTGAGTGGTTGTCCCAACCATCACTGAATTTTGCCAGGTCGTCGTTCAGCCGAGGTAGGAAGACGTAGTGAACGCAAAACATGTGAATGTTATTGGAAGTATCAAGTAGGCCATCTTCTTCCAGACCATGCAGGACTTCATAGTAGATCTGGGTCACAGCCATCCATACATCCCTCCACAAACGCTCGATTCTGAAATTGTTAATATACTAGAGTAATTTATTTGCATTTTAAATTTCTCATGGATTACAAATTACACTCACCTCTGATTATGTACACTTTTTCCTGACACAAAGCTAGCTCGTCCAATCCCCCGCACAGTAAACATGCAGCGTGCTATGCCCAGGTTCTCAACCCCTTGATCACCTCTTACTCTGCATTTAGAGACAAAAAAACTGTGTGTCTTTTGAATTAAATGGGAGTCTGTGCTATCGTGTTGATTCAAGGAAAATGTCTATAGGGATACCACCCAGGTAAAAAAGTACACTTTAATATATAAAAAAAATAATCCTAAAAAGTATATAGTTACCACTTGTAGTGAACTTGAATCTATCAAGATGGGTTCAAATTTACTACTGGTTCCTAAACATTTTTGCCACATTTTAGTTCATATTGATGGTCTCAAAATAGCACAGAAAAGTATCCTTAGATGTTCTTAAGATTCCTAAAGAATAATGTTTAGTATATTAAATACAAAATGTGAAAAGTGCACTTTAACTCCATTATGGAAATGTACTTTAAAAAAACGCCAGAAAATATCTCTTCCGTCAGCACCTCACTGACAATTCCTAATCTCTAATTTATATCTCATCTCGCTTTGAAAAAAAAAAATGTATATACTGTGCTATGCTTTAACAGACTAGTTTTTGGTGCATTTATGCATTTTGTTACCTTGTTATAATTGTTTACATTGTTTTCCTCATTTAAGTTGCTTTGGCTAAAAGCGTCTGCTAAATGTAAAAATGTAAATTTTTACCTGGGCAGCCTGGAAGAGTAAGAAGCATACCTTGAGGGCCAACCGTACCGCTGCACAGATTGCAGGAAAAAACCAAGAGCAGTGCTTGACTTGTTATTATTTGCAGCATTAAGGTACATCACCTAGCAAAAAAATAATGTTATCCTGTCTGAGTGCCTATCAGGAACACACACACACTGACCAATGCATACATCTACCTTTCTTGAGTAGCCATCCACATTGCCGAATATCACAATGTTGTACCTTACACAAGTAAAAGACAAACAATTAAAAAAATAACCCACTGAAATATGAAATTATGTTTCAAAATACACAATTAAAAAAAAAATTATGTTAATCATTGGCTTTAAAAAACAATGAGCATATACTGTAACTACTGGTACTACTAGTGCCATATCATGCAAACCTTATTAGTTTGTGATTTGTGTCGATGTGGACAAGTGACAGTGGACCTCGGACAGAATAAGTTCGTCTCACTGTGCTTCCCATGCGTGTCACTCGGGACAGAACTCCAGCAGAGTCTATTCTGTGCATGGATCCTTTAATTCTGTGCCACTGAATGCGATAGCCCTCAGATTGTAACAGTCCTTTAACAAATCTGTAACCAGCATAAGGAACTCTTGCTTTAACAGCAGAAATTTTGTTATCCAGTTCTTGATCAGACATAGAGCTGTATGAAGTCTTTGTTGAAATGCCAACTTTCATTCTTCTGAAAATTGTACTCTGACTAAGACCGAGTAGATTGGCCACACAATTTACAAGTAATGGTATTTCAAAAAGATAGGTCAGGAAATCAGCAGAGAGCTCACATTTTGGGCGTCCCCTTTCCCCTTGTTCAAGTGTGAATAATATAGGTCGTTGCTCTTCCTCTATGCCAGCATGCACAAGTCTGCCCAATTGTTTCAGACCCTCTGTTATGGGGGACGGTATATCAAAGATTCGGGATGCTGCATCGATTAAGATGTATTCTTGATTGCAAACATACTCCAAATAATCAAGGTCAAAAGAAGACTGTTCAAGGATCCACTGAAGTCTTGTCTTCAGACGTTCCAGTATGCTATGTAGGATTTCCTAAAAGACCAAGGAAAACTGCGTTAGCTAATTCTTTAAGCTACAATAGACTCGTTTTACTTTAAACTGTAAAATTTAAATGTATTGTAATGCCCCGCTCAGTCAGGGAAGAAACCAGTCGAACTGTAGAACTCAGTGCTGCTTTATTCACCAGTTTAGATAACAGGAGCTGCTGTCTCAGCCACAGCTCACGCTGAACTCTCTTTTTAACAAAACTCTTTAACATGCACACACAACAGTCTGACTTCTCCGGCACCCTCTCTACTTCTCTCAACTCCTTTTCTAAACCCATAGCGCCCCCTTCTGTCACAGGAACAAAGAACAGTTGAACAACAACAAAATAAGAACACTGCAGCTATTACACTGCCCTCCCCTTTATGAAACCCCTCGCCCCGAGGGACACAAAATAAAATCCCTAAAACGTGCAGGTTTACGCCGCTGTCTCTGTGCCCTGCGGGGTCCTGAATCATGAACCTCTTCAGCCGACCCCAGTGATTGGACGGGAGTGACGGGGGTTGAAACAGGGGTGTGTTGGCCAGCCAAATAGTCTGAGCTCTGCTCTTGAGTCTCTTGGCCCTGCTCAAACAAAGGAACAGCCCTACCCCTATAAGGGGCCAACCTGTCTCGGTGAAGTACTACTTTCCTGCCCTTAGGGGAAACTTGTACCCTGTAAACCACCTCCCCAACCCGTTCTAGCACCCTACATGGGCCCTCCCAATGATTGTCAAGTTTGGGGCAACGTCCTTTCTTCCGTTTAGGTGAGTAGACCCAAACCAACTCCCTCTCCTGGAAGTCCTTACCCTTACTTCTCACATCATAGTTCCTTTTCTGCCTCATACCAGCCTTCTCCAGCTGTTCCCGGGCAAACACATGTGCTGTCTCTAGGCGATCCTGCAACTTCCTAGCATACTCCGGACCGGGTGCGTCCTTTGTGCTACCCGGAGGTTTCCCATAAGCCAGTTCCGCCGGCGTCCGTATCTCCCGGCCGAGCATCAGCAACGCAGGGGTGCAGTTAGTGGAGTTCTGGACTGCGGAGCGGTAGGCCATCAACACAAGAGGAATGTGTCTATCCCAATCACGTTGATGAGCGGCAGTGAGAATGGCCATCTGCTGTTGCATTGTGCGGTTAAAACGTTCCACTAAACCGTCACTCTGAGGGTGTAATGGTGTAGTGCGAGTTTTTTTAATGTTCAGCCTGTCACACAGGGCTGCAAAGACCCGTGACTCAAAGTTCCTGCCCTGATCACTGTGAATTATGTCAGGTGCCCCAAACCGGCTGAACATTCCCTCCAGCAGATTATCTGCCACGGTTTCCGCCTCCTGGTCTGGCAGAGCATAAGCTTCGGGCCACTTTGTGAAATAGTCCATTGCACACAGCACATATTTGTTCCTCGGTCCGACACAGGAAAGGGCCCATAATGTCCACAGCTACCCTCTCCATGGGTGCGCCGACTGCCTGTTGTTGTAAGGAGCATGTGACTGGTCGAGGCCCCTTATAAGCTGCGCACTCATCACAACGCCGGCAAAAATCTTCAACATCACGGCGATGTTGACCCCAGTAATATCCCTGGCGCAGCCGACGGAGGGTCTTAGTGTTACCAAAATGGCCTGAGCCTGCGCCCCCATGACACGCCCCCAAGACAGCTTCTCTGAGGGTGTTAGGAACTACCACTTGCCACCTTCCCTCCCCTGTTGCCGGTTCTTTCCACGACCTCTGCAGCACTCCGTCCACCACCCGAAGCTCTCTAAACTTACTCCACAGGCTTTTAGTGGCCACTGAAAGTCCCATAACCTCCTCCCAAGGGGGCCTTATACCATTTAAGACCCATTGACGAACAGGTTTCAAGTCTTTATCTTTCTCCTGTTCAGTGGCCCAATCTGCATCGCCCACAACCTCTAATGAGCAGCAGGTGGGCTCGGCTGCCGTTGGCCCTCCCCTTAATTCCTCTTCTCTAGTGTCCCTCCGATCACAGTACCCGCATCCCGCTGATGCGCATGGGCGCCGGGACAGGGCATCAGCATTAGAGTGTTGTGCACCCGGTCGGTGCACAACTTCAAAGTGAAAAGACTGCAGCTCTTCCAGCCACCGTGCAATTTGGCCCTCTGGTTCCCTAAAAGACATCAACCACCGTAGGGCTGCGTGGTCTGTCCTGATGACACACGGCACACCACACAAGTAGTACTTGAAGTGCCGCTGGCGAGTATGACTGCCAACAGTTCACGTCTTGTCACACAGTAGCGACGCTCACTCTTATTAAACACTCGGCTGAAATAGGCCACCACCCGCTCCCCTCCTGGGCCGGTTTGTGACAACACTGCTCCCATGCCAACATCGCTGGCATCTGTATCCAGTGTGAACGGCAATGTGGGGTCTGGGGGGGTGAGGACAGGGGCGTTAGTGAGCGCCTGCTGAAGGGTGGAAAATGCCTCCTGGCAGTCTGCTGACCAAGTGAAAGACTGGTTTTTCTGTAGGAGACGGAACAGGGGTGCACCAATACAGGAAAACCCCTTAACAAACCTCCTATAGTAAGAGGCCAGCCCTAGGAAGCTCTTGAGCTGTCTCTGGTTATTTGGAACCGGCCAGTCTCTAATAGCCCGGATTTTCTCCTGAAGGGTGCTGATGCCTTCTCCAGTCACTCTGTGGCCTAAGAACTCCACCTCTCGCTGTAAAAAATGGCATTTATCTGGATGCAGTTTCAGTCCTGCAGCGGCAATTCTCCCCATTACCAGCCGCAGGGAATCCAGCGCCACCTTGAAGGACCGTCCATGAACGAGACGTCATCTAGGTACACTAGGCACTCTTGTCGTGGAACATTGGCCAAAACATGGTCCATGAGTCTTTCAAATGTCCCTGGTGCATTGCACAGTCCAAAACTGAGAACTTTAAACTGCCAGTGTCCTCGGCCAGTGCTGAATGCAGTTTTCGGCCTTGCTGAGAGGCTGAGAGGGACTTGCCAATAGCCACTACGCAAATCCAGCGATGAAAACCATGACGAACCCGACACCAGATCTAGGGTCTCATCAACCCGTGGCAGAGGGTAGCAGTCCTTTCTGGTCACTTTGTTCAACGGCCTGTAGTCCACACAAAACCTCCATCTTGTGCTCTTTTTCCTTGGGACCAAGACCACAGCTGATGACCACGGGCTGTCTGAGGGTTCAATTATGTCCGCCTCCAGCATGGCTTGAATCTCTTTATCTGCAGCCTCCTGCCGTATCAATGGCAGGCGGCGTGGGCGCACTTTAATGGGTCGCGCCTCCCCAGTGTCAATGTGGTGCTCAACCAAGTGCGTAAGACCCACTTCATTGTCATTGAAGGCAAACAAGTCCTTAAATTCCCACAGGACCTGCCACAGCTCCCCTCGCTGTTGCTCATCCAGTCTTTCACAGTTCCTCTCCCACATATCCCTGAGTGCTCCAACCCTGTCCTCGGGCTCCACTCTTTGCTTGAGTGGAGCAGTGTGGGGTGGCGGCCCGTGCTGTATCGCCTCCTCCTTAAGACTCCTCGTTTCCGAGATTTCAGAAGTGCAGCAGGTGGGTGCCACTGCTGGGGTCCAGTTATGGGGTGGGGTTAGTTGAATAACTTGACCCCCAGGAAGAATCAGTATCCCCGCCCCCAAATCCAATACACACCCTACCAGCCTCAAGAAGTCTAGGCCCAGGACACAAGGGTCTTTCACTTCCGCTACCCATGCCTGGAAGGTTATAGAAATATCCCCTATGGTGAATACAAACGTCCCTCTACCTTCTATCATAGCCGTTTGACCAGTCACTGTCCGTAATTTCACAGAAGTCGATTCCAAAACGGTTCCTTCTGGTATAACATCCGGTCTCACAAATGTGGCTGTAGACCCCGTATCTACTAGGGCTGGGCAAGAGACACTCCCTACCAGTACCGGGCATGACAACGGAATCCCACCTCTGTCCAGCCCACTGTCTCTACAGCATCAGCATGCAGGGGTGTATCACAGTCCTCCCCTTCCAGTGGAAAATTCGGCTCCCGGTGGATGGTTGAGGGGGTCCGTGTTGTCCGGGCTACACGGACCCTTTCCCGTTTCCCTGCCCCTTAGCCTCCGGGCAGCGGCGGAGTGTGACCAGGCTGGCCACACCCCAACAAGTAGGAGGGGTAACGCGTCGTGTGTCTACCTCTCGAGGGCCAATAGACAGGGATTTTACTGCGTGTATCAGTTCCTCCGCCCACACTGGTTTAAGTTCCCCCGCCTCCTTAGCGGCAGCAGCCATTCCAGGGCCAGGCGTCGCCTGCTTTGAAGCCCCGATGGCGGACTCCCTCTCCAAAGCCAATTCGAGTGCCTCCCCCAGCGTGGCGGGGTGAGCGAGCTGCACATGCAGACAGATCCACAGGCGACAGGGCATGGACAAACTGGTCGCGGACTAGTTCACCCTGGATTGCACTTGGTAAACTGGCATAGGCGCGCCTGCCTAGGCTTTCAACCTCATGAGCCAGGGACCGAAGAGACTCACCCGGCTGCCTGGTACAATTTTTGAATTCACAGCGTAAAGAGTCTTTGAGATTAAACACCCGGCGCCTTTGCAGGGCTCCCACCAGCATTGCATAGTCCTCCCTCTCCTCAGGAGCCAATAGCAGGAGACATGTGGCAGCTTCTCCGGTCAATGACAGAGCCAATTGTACAGCTTTAATCCGGTTAGACCAGCCTGCTGCAGAAGCTAACAGTTCAAACTGGGCTAGATATGCCTCTAAGTTTCCCACACCAGAGAACTTCAGTGACATTGCACCGGACATGACGAGCTGCTGGGCGCCGCCATCTTTGTTTACCTCGATCCGCGCCTCCAACATGGCGCACCTCCGGCACGACGCTGCATAGCGTCCCAGTGGCGGGAATCCCCGGGGACTGGGTACCGCGATGTGGGGCTCTCTGGAGGCGCCTCCGCACCCACAGGCATGTTAATCAAGCACTCGTCGGCTTCCTTTTTCACCTGTAGACGGCCGGTTTCGTATGGAAACATGTTCATCTGGTTCTCTGCTGAACAGCGACTCAACAGCGGGAACGAATCTCGAGCTTCTGACACCAATGTAATGCCCCGCTCAGTCAGGGAAGAAACCAGTCGAACTGTAGAACTCAGTGCTGCTTTATTCACCAGTTTAGATAACAGGAGCTGCTGTCTCAGCCACAGCTCACGCTGAACTCTCTTTTTAACAAAACTCTTTAACATGCACACACAACAGTCTGACTTCTCCGGCACCCTCTCTACTTCTCTCAACTCCTTTTCTAAACCCATAGCGCCCCCTTCTGTCACAGGAACAAAGAACAGTTGAACAACAACAAAATAAGAACACTGCAGCTATTACAGTATTGTATTAAAATGTGACTTACAAGTGACAATTTCTGTAATTAATGTGAAAACTGTTTTGTTTATGACTGAAATGCTTCAGTCCAGAAACTAGCTGACTTAGCTGGCTTGTGCTGTTGCTAGTTTTTCCCGCCTCTGGCTGTTGGTTATTTGCCTAGGTCGGTAGTTTTAGACAAATGTCTTTTTAAAATTGCAGGTTTGGCCATTACTTTAAACACAAAATACAAAACAGATTAACTATTCAGTCGCGTATGCGTCAACATGTGCTATTTGAAATATTTTAAACTTACATTTTATCCTGACTCCATGACTTCAGTAACAGGTGATTCCAGATGAGTCACAATTCTTCTTTCTGTTATTGGCAATTAACTCCAAAGCCGCAATTCTGACCTCTAGTGACAGTTCTTAGTAAGGCAGTTCAATCGATCAGTGATCGTCTTGTCAAGCCTTAATCCATGACGTGTTTCCGGTTGGAAAAAAAACATCGAGAGCGAGGAGAATTTTCAAACCAACGGAGCGCAGATGAAAATGCGAGCGAGCTGCAGATTCTAAAATGAACGATGACACTGACACATCGCTGCCATCTTCAAACCTGTGCTGAATCATAACTTATATGCTCATGATGACAGCTTAATTTGCCACAAGATTATTTTTCACCTGTTCAGTTACTCTTTTTACGCTCTCGATTTTTGTTCTTGTGCTTGCTTCTATTGTGTGTGCCCTCTCATAATTAAGATAGCTATCTGACGCCATATCCGGCTTGGTTCCAGTTCCTGGCTCGACCCCAGTCCTCAGCTCAGCTCTTAGCTTCCTGTCCGTATCTTTGTCTGGTTGTAAAGAAACACTTACCTTCACTGTCTTTGAGCATTTGAGTCCTCAGTCCTTCCTCACAGCTTTGTATACTGTACTGGGTTTAAACTGACTAGTTTTTGGTCCACTTATGCTTTTTGCTACCTTGTGTTGTGAAAATTGCTTCCATTGTTTTCCTCACTTGTCGCTTTGGATGAAATGCTAAATGACTAAATGTAAATGTTAAATGTAATGTCTTGCAGCACAAGAGAGAATGGGGTAACACTAAACCCCTGTGTTACAGGCTCTATCACTTGTATTGTAGTGTTACACTTATCTTCAGCTATTTGGTGTAAGACATATAAACAGGTTAGTTCCAGGAATTTTTTATCTTACACTTACACATATTGTACATGTGCACCAGCTCTTTCAGCGGTTTTAGACACTTGTCTGCTGCAGTGTGGTCAGGTGGAGCTGGGGATACCTGGGCCAGCAGGTACAGGTCATACCTTCTTGTGCTGTCCTCACAGAGGATTCCCCCACTGGATTTTTAAATATATTTGATATATAAAAAATAAGTAAAACATTAAAATATAAAGAAGCATTTATACCTGGAGTTACACACAAAACAATTGTTTAAAAACATGCATTTTAAAATCAGCTATAAAACTCAAAATGAACATGAATCAACATAAACATTTACAAATGAATGTCTAAATGACACCCTTTTCTCAAACTGCCTTTCCATAATTCTTTTATTCTTTGTTATTACAGTAAGCATTTTCTACTTTTTATATTGATATATTTTATCTATATATTCATTCATTCACCTCCCTAGGGAGGTGTTTCGGGCATGTCCCACCGGGAGGAGACCCCGGGGAAGACCTAGGACACGCTGGAGGGACTATGTCTCTCGGCTGGCGTGGGAACGCCTCGGTATCCCCCCGGAAGAGCTGGAGGAAGTGTCTGGGGAGAGGGAAGTCTGGGCGTCTCTGCTTAGACTGCTGCCCCCGCGACCCGGCCCCGGATAAGTGGTAGAAGATGGATGGATGGATGGATTCATTCATTCATTTTCAACCGCTTTGTCCCGTTAGGGGTCGCGGGTGACTGGAGCCTATCCCAGCAGCTTTGGGCCTGAGGCGGTGTTCACTCTGGACAGTGGCCAGTTAGTCGCTGACATTTAGAGACAGTCAACCATTCACTCTCACATTCATTCACTAGGGACACTTTAGAGTTGCCATGCAGACTCCTCACAGAAAGACCGGAGTCGGCCGGGTTTTGAACTCACAACCTTCTTGCTGTGAGGCAGGAGTGCTAACCACTCTGCCACGTGCACCGCCGTATATTTTTATATATACACACACTTAATCTAAACATTCTATCTAATCATACATCATTAAAAGGCAGGTCCAAAACTTTGTAAATTATTAAATAAAACTAATTTATAAAAAAAACTTTAAAACTGACACACATGCTCATAATGTCTGAGACATAAATATGTGAGCTCTTAAAAAATAACATTCAAGTCTTTAGATTCAATTGAAAGTACTAGCTCCTAACCCCCTACATCCTTGGGCACTGCATCTTCACCAGAAGCAGGTGGTGCTGGGGAAACCTCGGATGTGCTAACCATCCTGCACAGTCAGAAAGGAGGGGAGTAGATGACAGACAGCTATGGCCAGGCTGGTAGAGTAGGCATAGCATCCCTTCCAGGCTTTTTACGTTGTGTTTGAAAGTCAGTGTCAATTACACTTATTGGGAGCCAAGGGGGTTAAATGAGCCCAGTGTTAAAACAGGCTGATCATTACTTCATGAGCTGTTTTAAAATTTTAAAGAATCTTGAATGTATTCAACAGTGTACTAGTTACATTAGTCTAAATTTAGTCAGCAAAGTAAAGTCTCAGAAACTAAAGTGCTAACTGCTGTTTTTAACAACTGAACCTAAGAGATGATAGACAGCTGCAAACTTGAAGGATGAAGTATCTTCAACAGTGACACAGGAACAGTAACCAGGTCCTGAAAATAAAATAAAAATATATACATGCTTTGATTTCTTAAATTAGACCATTTTAATGACAATAAAATTATTGTCTCATATGACCTCATGTGTTCTTGGGTTAATGTATTTTAAAATAATTAATAGCACTATAAACAGTAAAAAAATAAAATAAATTAAAGCCGCAAGCGGCGATAAAGGCCCTCGCCTCCATTGAGACCGCGGGGACACATGCACTCGGAGGAGTGCATTTCGTGCTTTAAAGCGTAAACCTCACGGTAAAAGGATTCTGAGGAGTTTTCTAAGACTCTAGCCGTGGCTCTGGAGGGGCCTCCTCTAAAGGAAGGATCCTGGCAATTGGGAAATGGCATTTATTTCCCAAAGGTTGCCTCTTCACAGACTCATTACGACCACAGCCACAAATGTATCAAAAAACAAATTGATAACTTTTTTTTGCACACGTGTCTAGATGATACTCACCAAATTTGGAGCTGTTTAGATAAAAAGCCTTTAGACAGAAGGGGTGCGATTTAGGTGGTCACGCCTTCCACCCAACATAGTAGATTTTCTGTTGAGTTTACGGTAAGGCTGTAATAAACTTTTCTGTTTGCCCTGAGGTGTCCTATGGATGTACCAAGTTTTGTATTTCTACATTTGAAAAAATTACTTTCATTTTCCATAGAACCAATGTATTTTGACTTTTCTAGGGTCGCCACTGAGTCATTTTTCATATTTTTTTGGGCCTTCAAATACATACATTTTTGCGGGCTTGAAGTCTGGGACCAATAAAATGACTTTTAGTTGCACGTTTACTGGGTCAAATTGAAAATCATTTTTCAGAAAAATTATAATAAAAAAAAATATACCAAATTATAATAAAAAAAATATAACTCGAGCAAAAACGACAAGAAAAACGCCTGTCTATTTTACACACATGTGTTTAGCTCATTTTGCCCAAGTTTGGTGTCTGTGGAATGAAGCAGCTATTTTCTGTTGTTTTTTATAAGAGAGATTGTATTCTAAGTCGGTTCACATCTTTAATTTAAAATGGCTGCCTTCCCGTGTGTGATAAGGTGTGGTCCCCTTTGGCTTTTTTGTTCATAAGCCCATGCTGGATGTGTGTACCAAGTTTCATTTGCCTACGACAAACTAAAATTTTTACTCCCCATTGACTTTTTCCACATATTTGGGACGTTGCTATGGCAACACATTTATAGATAGGGGGTGGTTGTCATTGGCTTTTATGCTCGTCATGACATAAGAGATGTGTGTACCAAATTTTATGTCTCTATGACAAACTAAATTCTTGGGTCCCATTATAAGTTTGTAGGGGATGCTGGAGGGCCATTTCTAAAGATAACCCTTTTATTTACATATTTTTGTGTTCAGGTCATGAATGTGCACAAACGCCTTTTTGGGTCCAACTCGATCTGAGAAGGCGTTTGAGAGTTAAGAGACGTTTTATTTTCACAAAAATGGCCACCTCGTTACAGGCTTGCCACACCCATACCCGATAAGATATCAACAACAAAGTTACAACTTTGGTTGGCACACGTGTCTAGATGATACTCACCAAATTTGGGGCCATTTAGATTAAAACACAATGATTTGCATCTTTCTGCGCAAGGTGCGATTTTAGTGGCGCGCGTTTCACCCCACATGGCGGACTTCCTGTTTAGTTTAGGGTGTGACTGTCATTAACTTTTCTGTTTGCCCTGAGGTGTCCTATGGATATACCAAGTTTCATTTTTCTACGTTGGAAAAAACTTACTTTCACTTTCCATAGGCCCAATGTATTTTGATTTTGTAGGAGTCATTTTTCGTATTTTTTTTCCGGCGACTTCAAAAACATAACATTTTCGCCGAGCTTGAAGTCTGGGACCAATAAAAATGACTTTTCGTGCATGTTCACTGGGTCAAATTTAGGATCATTTGGTCACAATAAAAAAAAAAAAAAAAAAATCCGAGCAAAAAAATAAACTGAAAAAATGTGTTTAAACGCATTACTTTGTACAGTTTGTGGTGCTCTCACTTCCATCTGGATAGTAGCTAGAGTCATCAGTGGACACCTCACACCTTTTCCTCTTTATTGGTGTATAGCGAGTCCTGGGACGCTGGGAAAGGCAACTCCATCAGTGTCTTCTAGCCTAGGTAGCTGCAAAAACAAGAGTTTAACAAATGATTTGTCATCTTGATTATATGATGAGACCAGAACATCTCGGTCCACCACTCACAAAAACTGCACAATCCCTAAAAGATGCTCTGCCTTTGCAGAATCTGCCTTTTCATTTCAAACCATCAAACAACGGAATCAGCTCCTAGACAGTCTGAAGTTCTAAATCTGGTACAAAGCATATTTTTTCTTGTGAGATTAATGTATTTGTACATGGTGCCTGAGAAATAAAGAATAAAACATACAAAAGCTTCACAGTATTCAAACTCACCTTTGCTTCTCCCAATAGGCTTCACGCAGATCTGCACACCTGGTAGCACCCAATTTCTCTGGTAATTTTAGGCTAAACAAAAGATTTGTGTTATTGTTTACAATTACAATATTATTTTAATCCATTTTAGATATTTTAAAATGTTCATAAATGATATTAGTGACACATTTTCTCACAAAGCAAAAAATCTAAGAAGACATGTCTAAACACAAACACTCACTGTTGCCACAGCCTACATATTAGCGTCCTAATGGAGTCTGAGTCACCACTTTTCTGTGGATCTCCTTTTATTGTAATTTGACTCTGAACAATTAATACTGTATATCCTCCGTGAAAGCGCTAGTCTTTTAATCCGTGTGTACTGTCACTGGGACGGTCTGGTTGGCCGCAGCCTGTTGTCTGTTGTCCACTGGCCCAACGCTTGGCACAGTAGAAATGTCGGGGTAATGGTACGGCCTACGTGGCTCAAGACTGTCCTCACCCAGCCTTGGTCAGAGCACGCTCTATCCCAGGGGTTGCCACATCGGTGGCCCTGTGTAGGGGTGTCTCTGTGGAGGCATCTTGGTCCACTGTTTCCAAGTTTGTGCGGTCCTATCTCATGGACTTGTGTGCGGGCTCTGTCACTCAGTGTTGAATAGGGGCCAGAGCCTCGTCGCCTAGGCCGGCACAAACTGCAGATGTTATTGTTGTTATTATGACGCTTGTAACCGCAGCGGATGGCGGTTCTCGTTGTGGATATGTTTGTCTGTGCAACCGTGTGGGGGCCCATGTGCTCTTGGGAGAGGCGGTCACGGGCTCAGCGAGCCAGATGGATGCTCTTAAACGAGGCAATCCGTCCCCAGACCATAGACACTGAGGTCTTGGAGTTTGAATATTGTGCAAGGATGCTCTTGGGAGAGGCCGTCCTTGGCACGGCTTGGCACGGCTCGGCCTCCCACACTATGTGGAGGTGTTCAGGGACGCTTCGCTCATTGGATGGGCTGGGACCTTGGGCCGGCTCGCAGTGGGCGGGGCTTGAGAGTCAACGCTGTCATTTATCAATGAACTAGAGATGGTGGTGTTGCAGAGGGTGCTTCTGCATTTTGCCCACTCTGGTTCTCGCTCAGGTCGTCAGACGACCCACCGCAAAGGGTTGGACCATAATAGTGTATTATGCCTTTGTCTGAGCAGACCCATGTAGTTGTGGATTTTGACCTAAACAAGGTCTGTTGAGATTTGAAAGGTGGGGCAGTTGAAATACTTGCGTTTGAGCAGTTTGGGCAAGGTTTCATGTTTTTCTTGTGAAAAGGCCAAAAACGGTCTTCTCTTGCTCTCAAAAGCATTTTGCAGCCATAAAATAACTTGGTTCTCATTTTTTAACCGAATGTGATGGAGATGAAATTCCAAGTGCTTCTTGTAGCTTTATTCATGCCCTACAATGTACAGTTGGCTTTGTTGCAATTGGACTTTTATTTTTTTTTGCAAGACTTAATTTTATTCCTTTTAATAGTGTATTATGCCTTTGTCTGAGCAGACCCATGTACACACGTGGACAAAATTGTTGGTACCCTTCGGTCAATTAAAGAAAAAACTCACAATGGTCACAAAAAAAACTTTATTCTGACAAAAGTAATAATAAATAAAAATTCTATGAATGTTAACCAATGAAAGTCAGACATTGCTTTTCAACCATGCTTCAACGGAATTATAAAAAAAAAAAAAAAAACTCATGGAACAGGCCTGGACAAAATTGTTGGTACCCCTAACTAAATATTTTGTTGCACAACCTTTTGAGGCTATCACTGCAATCAGACAATTCCTGTAACTGTCAATGAGACTTCTGCACCTCTCAGCAGGTATTTTGGCCCACTCCTCATGAGCAAACTGCTCCAGTTGTTTCCGGTTTGAAGGGTGTCTTTTCCAGATTGCATGTTTCAGCTCCTTCCAAAGATGCTTAATAGGATTGAGGTCAGGGCTCATAGAAGGCCACTTTAGAATAGTCCAATGTTTTCCTCTTAACCATTCTTGGGTGTTTTTAGCTGTGTTTTGGGTCATTGTCCTGTTGCAAGACCCATGACCTGCGACTGAGACCAAGCTGTCTGACACTGGCCAGCACATTTCTCTCTAGAATCCCTTGATAGTCTTCAGATTTCATTGTACCCTGCACAGATTCAAGACACCCTGTGCCAGATGCAGCAAAGCAGCCCCAGAACATAACAGAGCCTCCTCCATGTTTGACAGTAGGGACAGTGTTTTCTTGATATGCTTCATTTTTCCATCTGTGAACATAGAGCTGATGTGCCTTGGCAAAAAGTTCCATTTTTGTCTCATCTGTCCATAGGACATTCTCCCAGAAGCTTTGTGGCTTGTCAACATGTAGTTTGGCATATTCCAGTCTAGCTTTTTTTATGATTTGTTTTCAACAATGGTGTCCTCCTTGGTCGTCTCCCATGTAGTCCACTTTGGCTCAAACAACGACGGATGGTGCGATCTGACACTGATGTTCCTTGAGCATGGAGTTCACCTTGGATCTCTTTAGAAGTCTTTCTGGGCTCTTTTGTTACCATTCGGATTATCCGTCTCTTTGATTCGTCATCAATTTTCCTCCTGCGGCCACATCCAGGGAGGTTGGCTACAGTCCCATGGATCTTAAATTTCTGAATAATATGTGCAACTGTAGTCACAGGAACATCTAGCTTCTTGGAGGGCTCACATCCAGGCTGGACTACTGCAATGCGTTATTCTCTGGACTGCCGAGGAAAAGTACTCACAGACTACAAATGGTCCAAAATACAGCTGCCAGACTTTTAACAAAGACCAGGAAGTTTGATCACATTACTCCGGTCCTGGCTTCATTACACTGGCTTCCTATTCATGTTAGAGCTGATTTCAAAGTTCTGCTGTTAACATATAAAATCCTTTGTGGACGCGCGCCCTCTTACCTATCTGACCTCATCACCCGGTATACTCCAGCTCGTACCCTTCGCTCTCAGGACGCTGGCTTCCTTCAACTTCCTCGAGTAAAGAAGAAGTCTGCTGGCTACAGAGCCTTTTCTTATAGAGCCCCATTTTTATGGAATGGGCTCCCGGTGGAAGTGCGGCGAGCTGACTCTGTTGAAGTTTTCAAAAGCAAATTCAAAACATACTTATTTCACCAAACGTATGGAGACTGATTGATCATAGGTATACGTCTACACGGGTTGTAGCTGTAGGTACACGTTTACACGGGTTGTAGCTGTAGGTACACGTTTACACTGGTTGTAGCTGTAGGTACACGTTTACACTGGTTGTAGCTGTAGGTACACACTAAATCCGCTCATATTATCACATCTACCTATTACAGTTTTTTTTTCTCTTTTCTCCCTCCTCCTAGGGTGGACACAAACCTCTTACCTGCTGGGTGATGTTTGCCCCCCGCCTGTGCTCCAGTGTGAGGGCTCCCACCCATCTGTCATCTACCTTGATGTTGGCTGCGGCCCATCCACTATTGCACACTCAGAGTGGACACTGGACACTGCCAATATAAATGTTTTTATTTGTGAAAATGTTTGTGTATTTCTATGTATTTTTCAACTGTCCTGGACACATTCCTGCACAGCCTGTCCGTCCTGGGAGTGGATCCCTCCTTCTGTGGTTCTCCCTGAGGTTTCTCTTTTTTTCCCGGCTGGGTTTTTTGGAGTTTTTCCTTACCCGAGGGAGGGTCTAAGGACAGGGATGTTGTCTAGTGCAGTCTGTTAAGCCCTTTGAGGCGACTGTTGTTGTGATATTGGGCTATACAAAAATAAATGTCTTGTCTTGTCTTGTCTTGTCTTGGAGATGATCTTATAGCCTTTAACTTTATCATGCTTGTCTATAATTTTCTTTCTATTCTCCTGCGACAACTCTTTCCTTCTCTTCCTCTGGTCCATGTTGAGTGTGGTACACACCATGTCACCAGACAACACAGTGACTACCTGAAGCCCTATAAATAGGCCCACTGACTGATTACAAGATTGTACACACCTGTGATGCTAATTAGTGCACACACCTTGAATTAACATGTCCATTTGGTCACATTATTTACAGTCTTTTCTAGGGGTACCATCAATTTTGTCCAGGCCTGTTCCATGAGTTTATTTTTTAAAATAATTCCGTTGAAGCATGGTTGAAAAGCAATGTCTGACTTTCATTGGTTAACATTCATAGAATTTTTATTTATTATTACTTTTGTCAGAATAAAGTTTTTTCTGTGACCATTGTGAGTTTTTCTTTCATTGACCGAAGGGTACCAACATTTTTGTCCACGTCTGTATTTGTGGAATTTGACCTAAACAGGGTCTGTTGCGATTTTTAAGGCCATTGCCATGTGTACCCAGTTGAAATACTTGTGTTTGAGCAGTTTGGGCAAGGTTTCATGTTTGTCTTGTGAATAGGCCAAAAACGGTCTTCCTTTGCTCTCAAAAGCATTTTGCAGCCATAAAAATAACTTGTCTCTCATTTTTTAACTGAATGTGATGAAGATGACATTCCAAGTGCTTCTTGTAGCTTTATTCATGCCCTACAAGGTACAGTTGGTTGTGTTGCGATTAAGCATGTAACAATTCACTGAACTTGCGATGCGATACGATTCACGATACTGGTTTCACGATACAATTTTCTCACGATTGTTTGTACAAAATGAGATTTGAGAAAGATAAATGAAAAAGTTTGCTTTTATTATTTCAATCTCACTCAGACAAAATGCTGTACATTTCTTTCTGAAACTGAAATAGCTTTGTCAAATAACAAAACTAAATTGAAATATTAAAACAAATCCCAAATAAAATAAATAATACAAATAAATAAATCTTTTCATATAAACAAACTAAGGCTTTGCCAGTGCTCTTTCCTAGCTTAGAATCTTTTTTTTTTTACATGTTTTATCAGCATATCCACATTTTCTGGGCAAAGCTGAGATCTCTGCACATTCACAATGTCCCCTGCTGATGAAAAAAACCTTTCACTAGGGACAGAGGTGGCTGGTGTGGAGAGATATGCTTTTGCTATACTGGATAGCAGTGGGTATAGCCTTCTTCTTTCCACCACTTGAGTGGACAGCTATTGAGGGAAATGGATGTTTCAGCTCTGTACTTATTCATTTCTGCATCAATCTGACTGATGTGCTGTGCAACTGGTTCATCGAAAGTCCCTCCAAGGCGATCTTCCAATGCTGTTTTCTTGGAAGGAGGTTGTTTCAGCTCTGCTCCTGCTCTGTCTGTCTGGTCAAGAGGCTGCTCTGCTGCAGGGGGGTGACCACTGGCACCTTCTTTGCCCTCATCCTGCACAGAGGAATAGCAGAAATAAAAAGACTAAGTAAAATCTAAGTACAACATTGACAGGGGTTTCACATTGTTATAAAGGCAAGATTTTAATATCAGTTGTTATAATTTGTATCATTAATACTCAGTTTACACAAACACATTTGGAAACACATTTAGAAAAATATGCCATAGATAATAATAAACAAATTATTTAGAAGAAATCGATTTAGAGAGAGTAAAATAAATACAATTTAGAGAAAGAGTAAAATAAATATAATAGGCTACCTGGTTCTGCAACATCAGTACAGCTTTCTCCTTCAGTCTGTGGAATACATCATCGCGTTGGTCTGTCTCTAGATGAGGCAGAGCCCGGAATCTGGGGTCTAATGCGGTGCACTCCAGCAGGTGGTTGTACTCTCAAGTGTATCTGTTGTAAAGGTTGTGCAGTATAGCTCTCTTTATGTTTCTCACAGTGGGGGAATCTTCTTCGTTGGATGCCATGTTATGCTCGATCATATGCTTTAAGGGCACAATGAGAGACACAGTGGGTTTTTTTTTTCATCACACAGCACAGTGGTGGCCGTTTTGAGTGGCTTTAGAAGCTTCACTATGTCCTCCGCATCACGGATGTCTGAGCCATCCAAAGTATCGATGTCACGGACATTTCGTCGAACGTTGTTGCTCAGTAGAGTTGCTGTCACAGCCGCTTGCTGTTCGAGATAGCGTTCGATCATATCCAGACTGCTGTTCCAGCGCGTAGCGACATCGATGATTAGCTTATGCGGTGGAAGCTCCAGCAGTATCTGTTTGACTGCGAGCGCAGCTGTGGCTGTGGAGCTTCGGTGAAAAAAGGCAGCAATACGCCTCACTTTGCCCAACAAACGGCTCACGCGGGGCACACTCAAACTGGCTGGCTAAGTTCAAAGTGTGGGCAAAACACCTGACATGGGGGGCCAGCCCAGCCTCTCTGACAACAACATCCATATTCCTCACGTTGTCCGTGACCACAGCAATTCCATGGTTGGCCTTTTGAAGCCCCCATTCACTCACAGCTTTTAAAACTTCAGCAATATTAGCCCCGGTGTGTGTTTCGAACAATGGGCGAGTTTGGAGAACAAAATTAACCATCTCCCACTCACTGGTTATCACATGGGCTGTGACCGTAAGATAACTCTGGGTAGCCCTGGAGGTCCAGCCGTGTTGTAATTTATACACTAAATGCTTCTCTGAGGGCCTCAATTACCTTAGATTTTGTTTCCCTGTAAAGTGCTGGCATGACAGTCTGGCTAAAGTGGGGGCGTGATGGGATGGTGTATTTGGGCTCCAATTTGTTGACGAGTAGCCTAAATCCTTCATTTTCTACGACAGAAAACGGCCTCATATCTTTTGCCATGAAAACGCCGATACACCTTGTGATCTCCTTGGCTCTCGCACTCGTCGCTGCGAGTGGGGCTGCAAATCCGCCGGTCAGTGTGGTTTGGCCCACTAACAGGTTTTTACGTGCAGACGGCGGTGACTGGAGCTTCTCACGGTGGTGACGGTTTGTATGCTGCATCATGTTTGTTGTGCTATTGGTGTATATTAACATCTTCTTGCAGTATCTGCACACAGTTTTTGTTTTGTCCGTTACCACCTCACCGCTTTCATTTTTAATCTTCGGAAAGCCAAAATGCCGCCACACATCCGATTTGAATGAGGTTGGTGCATCCTCAACATCAACGTCATCTACACTTGCCGCCACCATTTTTGCTACTGTTTAAAGTTACAGCTTGTTCGCTGCTATCGCGCCTGCCAAGCGAGGTCAAAATATAGGCTACTGCTTCAGCGCACCCTGCTGTTTAAAACGTGTATCGCGATTCGTTTAACATCTCAACCGACACGAATCGTCACATAATATTATCGATTTTCAACCGACTCGGAGTGCATCGTTACATCCCTGGTTGCAATTGGACTTTTAGTTTTTTTGCAAGACTCAATCTCATTCCACATACAAGTGTATTATGTCTTTGTCTGAGCAGACCAATGTATTTGTGGAATTTGACCTACAAAGGGTCTGTTGAGATTTGAAAGGCCTTAGCCAGTTAAAATACTTGTGTTTGATCGGTTTGGGGAAGGTTTCATGTTTTTCTAGTGAAAAGGCCAAAAACAGTCATCTTTTGCTCTCAAAATCCCTGAGTACTTCCTTTGGTAAACTCATGACACATAAGGTATGCGTAATAGTTGAAACACAGAGGGCATTTACCACTATCACTTTCCCTTTAAGCGTCAAATTCCTCATTTGCCACATTTGTAAGATTTTCTTGAATTTGTCCAACACTTTTATCCACCCAATTTCCACACATTTGGTTTCGTCTCCCCCTATATTCACTCCCAATACTTTTAAAGGCCCCTCAATAATATTAACAGTCCAGTTATTTCTGATAAAATCTGTTTCCACAGTTCATTAAATTTGATATTGTCCAGTTTACTTTTGCTACTGAGGCTGCACAGTAAATCTTTACTTCATGCATTGCTGCTTCAAGACTCTTCTCATCTCTTAAAAACAGGGTTGTGTCATCTGCATACTGGTGTATCTCCATGACTCTAAGACTTTCCGTTTCAAACTCTCCGAACTCTGTTAGGCTGGGTCGAGGGAGCATTTGGCAGAGATTAAAATCCCCACATTTCCCTCCCGCACTTACCCACCCCTCATAAAATCCTTCCAAATTGCATTGACATCGGGGCCTAAATTTTTTTAAATCATATTCATTCTCAATGAGTGTTTCTTGTTAAAATATCTATCAATCCTAATCCTCCGTTTTTAAAATCTGCTATGAGCGTTTTGTGCGCTATTAAACCTTTTTCTCTTTTCCATAAAAAATTACTTATTGCTAAGTTAAAATCTTTCAGTACTTCGTTTGGTAAGCTTGTGACACTTAGGCAGGCCCGGATTGGCTAATCGTGAGCACCGGGAAAATTCCCGGTGGGCCGGTACGTTTGTTTGGCCGCGAGGGCCGTTGTTGTCATGGGACTGGGTTGAAATATATATTTTTTTATTATTATTATTATTTTTTTACCGCAGCCGCACTCTTTTTATTTATTATTTTACCTCAGTCCCACTCTTTTATTTAATATTTTCTCGCAGAGTGCAGCCTGCAAGACAATGATGACGTTTTGACTCCCTGGCCCCTGACACGGCCCCTTGCAAGTTGCTCAAAATAAAAAAAAAAAGTCGCATAAGAAAATGGATAACTACGGAGCCCCTCTGGTCACACTATGTCAAAAAAAAAAAAAGAAATTTCCTCTGGTCACACTATGTCAAAAAATAAATAAATAAATAAATAAAATTTCCTCTGGTCACACTATGTCAAAAAAAAAATTTTATATAACTATCTCGTGGCCTCAAGATAAGCTAAGTCGTGGCCTCAAGATAAGTGAATATAAAAGGAGAATGCACAATGGAGCAGCTTTTCTCCCCAAAGCATGCACGCTAGCACGAGTGCATGCACGCTAAATCTGCCACCCATAAGGCTCTTCTTGGTAGGTTAATAGCTATGGATAGAGAGAGTTTGATAAAGCTGTATTTTAGTTTAGGGATGCGTTACCAGGATATACTGAACACACTTGCTTTGCAAGGGATTATTGTCAGTAAAAGGCAGTTAATGAAGACATTGAAGGTTAATGGATTACATCGTCGGCAATATGATAATTTAGAGGATGCTGTCGACTTTATATGTAGTCAACTGGAAGGCCCTGGAAAACTTCATGGATACCGGTGGATGTATTTGAAGTGTTTGGAGCAAGGCATCCGTGTCAGGAAAGAAGACGTAAGGATCCTTCTGTCTTTGCTGGACCCAGTCAATTCTCAAGCTCGCCAGAGACGACGTCTTAGACGAAGGCAGTGTTTTTCACAGGGGCCTAATTTCATATGGCATGTAGATTCCTATGACAAACTCAAGCCATATGGTATATGCATTAATGGATGCATAGACGGATATTCCCGTAGGATTATATGGCTAAGAGCAGCCTACACAAGCAGTGATCCAAAAGTTATTGGAAGCTACTTTGTTGAAGCAATAGAGCAGGCTGGCGGTTACCCAAGGCTTTTACGCACAGACATGGGTACAGAGAATGCTTTGGTAAGAGACATCCAACAGTATTTGCGTCGAAATGATGAAGATGACAGAGCAGGAGAGAGGAGCTATATAACAGGAACAAGCACGGCAAACCAGCGGATAGAGAGCTGGTGGGGACAAATGAGAAAAGAAGGGATTGAACACTGGATCCAGCAACTTGGACAACTCAAGGATGAAGGGCTCTTCTCCGGCGACTTCCTGGACAAAGCACTTGTCCAGTTTTGCTTCATGGCAATCGTTCAGGTACTATAAAATGACCACGATTTTCTGAAAAAGTTAGTAGCTGAAGTTAAACAGAGCGTTCCATAACAGCCCCTTAGAATTTATGCTTGTGGGTGATTGTGATAGGGATTTAAATGTAAATGATTCATAGTAACTATGAATAAATCACGGTGTGCATTCATTGACATCATTGGTACAACCTAGCAAACCCATAAACTTCCATGGGCTATATTCAAACAGCTGGCTCATATACCTGTTTTATTGATTGAGTTGTGGCTAGGCCTATATATGTAAGCAGAGCTGGGTAGATTACTTATGAATTTTAATCAGTTACTGATTACAGGTTACATGAAAGAAATTGTAATCAGTAATATTCGGTAATCTCTTAGATTACACATTTTTGTTAACATAATCTGATTACTTTTGGATTACATTTAGATCACATTTGTGCTAACACTTATTTGATATCACATATATTCAGTTATCCTAATCTTTTACGTTTTAAAAAAATATATTTAAATATATAAAATATTCAGCAAACAATGCCACAATAGCTTATTTGTCAAGTGCAATATATGGACAGTTAATGCTTAATGCTTATAACACTAATTGTCCCCCCGGGCGCAGAAAATCTTCTTCTTCCACTCACTGATGACTTAGCCAGTTGCAAAGAGAGGTGCAAGTTTCTTAGTGCAGTTCCATGTGATGAGGACATATTCGATATATGCACAATAATGATGGAAGAATCAGGCTTCGGCTTCCCAATGAGTATGTCACAAGCACTTGACTTGTATATATCACTGAGGAATATCATCCGCCCAAATGTGTTTCAGTAGCAAACTGCATGAATCTCACCCTTTGTTTCTGCCAAGACAACTCACCAATAATGGCAAGACCTTTTTCAACACCACACCAGAATTACTGAACACAAATGCAAACCCAGAGGAGATGGGACGAATCACTTGCTTTATTTCATGTGTTTCACATACAATGAAAAAAATGCTTTATTGACTTTGTTGTTGTTGTTGTTGATATTGTTGATATTGTTTGTGAGCAGGCCTGAGAGTTGTATGCTAGAACAGTAAAATCCCATGGAATTGTGTGAATCTTTGTTATTGTGCCGATGGAGAATATTCCACTATTCTTACCTGACTGTCAGTGACATGCAGTCAATCTCAGTAATTGGGGAGCCACTGAAGCAACGATAATTTGAATGTCACCCAGTTCAAGTCTACCATCTGTTTGTTTTTAACAGTCCCAGTTATTACATTATACATACTGAATTCTTATTTTAGTCTGCATAGTAATGTCAGTGACTTCCCACAGATTACAATTAACAAATTAATAACCTAATCATACTGCAGCCATGTGCAATCAGTTCATTTTTTTTTTTCAAGCTTAATTTTAACCTTCCAAAATAACTTTGAATATTCACAACAAAGAAAATCATATCTAAATAGAAAATTTTTTGTTTGTTCTCTGTGTTTACTTGCCCACCCATAGGGTATAACATCACAGGGATTTTTGAACAGTCATTAGTTTATCATTTAGCTCTAATCTCCACCTGCAGCTGAGAAGGAGGTGCAAGCAAGTAAGCAAAGCTGTAATTTAATCTGTATATTAAATTTGTGAAGTAAATTGAATAAATATGTCATTAAAGTCAGTCAGTCCATCATGCTTATTTTTTAAGAACTGTGTGTGGTCCTTCCCTTTGGGTATCCTGAGAAGTTTTCAGACCATTAGAGGGGTTCCGGGTGTTTGGATGGTGTATAACATTATGCACTGCACTATGCATTATGCACTTTACAATGAATAAGTTAACGTAGTCTTGTCCATGTCTATGCAACTATGTTACATCATTGAAAAAGCAACCACACAAATGCAAAGAAAAATCTTGTTTTGAAATTTATTTATCTTATTTGAACAGTAAGCCTTATTTTGGATAACGTGAATGTCAGCAATTATACAACAGGCACTAAGAACATGAGTTAACCAATGTCTTTATAACATTTCTGCAATTCAAATATAATAAAGGGCAGGGTGCTAATCCTTTTTCTGAAGTCACATTACAGACAAATTCTTTCATAGTTTTAAATCACATAGATAAACATATATGAAATTTTGGGGAAAAACTACAGATATTTCCAAGTATATTTATCCATTCCTCTTTAGGCCGGTAAATGTTAGTGGAAAATTACCTCCTGCAGGTGAGAGCACACATTGATCCAACCCCCCAATCACCAATCTGTACCTGCAATTCAAATTTGGTTCTATTCCCTCATAAAATCCTGTTAATTTCTTAACCCTGGGTTACATTAATAGCTCACAATACACCCATGTTAAACAGACCTGAACAGTCTACTGAAAAAGGAGCAATAAACAAATAACACCTACTCTCTATATAAACAAAAGGCAAAAAATTAACCTTCACAATTATAAGAGAGCGCATTACATTTTACTTTCAGTCAAATCTAATGACTAATTTAACTAAATAATGAATAATTAAACTAAAACATAATATGCAAATCTCGAACTATGAACCATAGAGTAGGTTACCTGAGCTCATCAAGGATACTTATTTCTTTTAAAACATGTGGAACTTCTATTGCACAAATGCTGAAAAAAAGTTGTTGAAGTACGACCCCTTAACTTAAGAGGAAAGCAATACCACTATTAAGACACATCTGTCTGATGTAAAACTACTTAAATAAACTACAAATATATTGAATTAAAACATTGACTTTTTGGTAGTTGTTTTGTTTTATGCTAACTAAACATTAGAATTTGTTGTAAATTATCTACTTTATGCTATCATAACTCAGATTTTATCTTTTTTTTTTTTTTTTTAAGGGACTATTGCCTATCCCATGCAGTTTCTAGTTACAATGTAAGGAATTTGTCCCACCAATTCCTAAGGAAACAATACATGCTTATGTAATGCCTTTTGAACTTTAAAGAGCATATCAATATTCAATTACTTGTGTTTACACACTATGTGTACTATAAAGATGTGAACGTTAAATTCTTTTGCAAATATGCACTCAGTAACAATCAAATATCATTCTGTGAATGCAAATTATGCTAGCTTTAACTCAATCAGGATGCACATTTTAAAGGTAATCCCATGTCAAAGAGAGCTTGTGTTAAATAATAAGAACAAAAAGTTAAATGCTGAAATCATGCCTTTTGCAACTTAAACATTATATTTTATATGTTCTTTCCAGAAATTGTTGGTGCTACCTATTGGCACTCACCCTTCTGGTCTAGATGATATCCATTACCCATACTGAGCTTGTGAGGATAGTATTGAAATCACTACGGAGGTCTGGATAATTGTTGTATCCTACAGGTAGCTTTAAAAGGCAGCCACATGTATGTGATTGTGGTCTTCGCTCGAAGTCTGAGGTTTCAATGAACTCTATCTTAATTGTTTTTTCCATCAAATTTGAACCAGTGCAGAAGCGGAGGAAAAGCTGGAGGGTTTTCAGATCAACTTCACCTACATATCTCTTCAGGTAGCGTGCAACTGCTTTTTCGGGTGCAGACATCACATCTGGAAACTGCAGGAGGTCCTTTACAGCTTTCCCAGTTGGGGTCTTCTGATCTATGACATGATGCAGAGCATCTGGTGGCAACACACTTGCTAAGTGCACCACAATAGGACGCCGACACTCAATTACATACATTGGTGCCCGTATGAGAGATTTGTGTCCCATCTGTGAGAGCAGTGGGATCAGATTGTCCTTTGTAGGAACCTGCTGGCACTCGTGTGGCTCAAGAGCATCAAATAGTGAATCACTGTCAACAGAGTCAAAGTCCTCCAAAGCCTTTTGAAGGACCTCTCTCTCCTGTTCACACATACTGCAAGAAGGTGTCCTTTAAGCTGCTGAAGGTTGTGGAGTACAGTACCTCTTCAAGGAATGGTGTCGCCAGTTTCACTGGGAAATAGCGAGCAATCTTCCACCCTACTACTAAGATTCTAGCGATAGCCCGCCACTCTTCACACTGATAATCATGCCTAATAAAGGGTACTTTCACATCCCCGCCCATGGTGCACCTTTCATAAAAGTCTGTCCAAAACTCTGTGAAGCAGTCCCGGGTCACACCACTTCCCTCTCCTTCTTCAAGTTTTCCATTTGGTAGGCGCATCTTAATAAACACATCAGTGTTTAAAATATCTGGGTTTGTGAAGGCTTTGATTAGATCAGTGAGACAATGGCCCCGCCTAATAATCAGTGTAACCGAAGCACGTTCACCCAGTGTCTGTTCATTCCATGGCTCTGCAACAAGGCCGCCAAATCCCTGCAGTGGCTGTTCAGTTGAAGGAGCTGGTTGAGGTTCGCCTGGGCTCTGTGGTGGCAGGTCATTCCATGGCACAGTGTCATCCAACTGCACATCTTCAGTTGCCACAGGCCCAATTATAATCTCGAGGTCGATCTCTTGGTGAACTATGTAATCCATTTCTTGTACCTCAGTTGAAGCATGTGACTCATGTCCTGTGAGATCAACAGTTGGGGTTGAAGTTAAATGCATCTCTGCTTCCTCTTCCTCAGAGGACAACTCCACATTTACTATTTTGGTATAAAGATACAGTCTAAGAATTTTTACTTTGCTTTCTTCATACAAGTTATCCACAGTGCTCAAACTGTTGACATGTACCTGAGACGATTCAATTTCAGTTGAATAATGTGACAGCCTTTTCTTTTTTTGGATAAACCATTTGGAAAAAACAGGTCTTCAGCTAGTTTTTTTATTTCCACTACTGTTTTATCCTTGTCGATTGTCAGATGTCGTTCCTCCCCATTGATTGCCTTTACTTGTTTGTACCGTTTGTCTTTTTCATTAAAGTCCATCCATCCAAGCTCAACCCGTCTATCCTTTTTTTTGGCATTTGCATTTCCTGCCAATGGCTTTTTTTTAGGGATGCACCGAAATGAAATTCTTGGCCGAAGGCCGAAGGCCAAAGGCCGAATACGGTGTTTCGCATTTTTTTCCATTTAGTTTGCCAATTATTTCACCATTACAATAATTAAATAGTCAAAATTTGCTTTTTACTATTTTGTGTTGCTTTTCAGATAAATAAATCAAATAACAAAAATACAATTTCAAAATATTTATTTAACACTGAATGTTACATCTGTATGTAAATGTCTGTGTGTTCTACCGGCTTGAGGAATGGGGGGTGTGTCTGGTCTTGGTTCCTGATTGGCTGATACTAACTAATGTCTGTGTTCCACCTGCAGGAGGAATGGGTGTGTCTGATCAAGGATACTGATTGGCTGATACCCTTTATAAGGAGGAAGTTGATGCCGGTTGAGAGGCTGCTGCTACGCTCCGTGTTTCCGTCTGGGCTCCGTCTCCTGTTGGCTGCTGTCGATGCCAGGGGCAGCTTAGACGTTTCAGCTCCTTGTTTATTTTCTCAGTTAGTTCTTTTAGGTGATGGGCGCGGTGGTCCTGTTTTAACGGTTTGTTATTTTACTTTAAGGGTTAGGATTGGTTAGGCAGGGACAGGGGAGGCCAGTCGGGTACGACGGTCCAATGGCGGGCTGGCTCGGCTTGTTTCCCTCTTTTGTTCATTTTGACCGACTCATCACCGCCTTTTTGTTCTCCTTTTAATTCTTCTGTTATATAGACAGTTTGAGCTTTAGTTGTGTATGGCTTTTTGGTTTGTCCCAAATCCTCTGTTTAATTAATAAATTGTGGTTTTGTGTTGCCTTACATTTTGTGTGGTTTGCATTTATGTTAAGTTCCCTTGTGGTTTAGCGGGGATCGTAACATATTTGGGGGCTCGTCAAAGTAGACTATTCTGCCTTGTGAGTTAATTGAGTAGTCTAATTCAGGTAGGACTTGCAGGTGTGTATTTTGTGTGGGTAGCTTGGTTTGTGTGTTAGCCTGGGGTCTTGGGGCTGGCCTGATTCTGGGTTTAAACATGGAGTTTAACCTGGATGAATTTGTTTCTGCTCCCACTTTGGAGGTTCTGCATCGGTGTAGAAAAGATGATCTCCTGCTAGTTGCTGAACATTATGAAATTGTGGTCACGAAGCAAGCTAAGAAGGCTACGGTAAAGACTCAAATTTATGATGCTTTGGTAGAGCGTGGGACGTTGACACCGATACAAACTAAACCTAAAGGTCCTAGAATGTCTTCCTCTAGTAGTACGGTGGATGAAGCAGTTAGATTAAAGGAGCTAGAAGTTGAATTGGAGCGTCTTGCTTTAAAGGAAAAGGAGCTCCATTATATTAATATTTTGGAGACAAAGAAATTGGAGCAACAAACACAGATTCGCATGCGCGAATTAGAGCTTGGTGTTGGTCCTCGGTCTCAGTCTGTGGACTTTGACGTAAGTAAAAACATTCGTTTAGTTCCCCCATTTAATGAGAAGGATGTGGATAAGTATTTTATATTGTTTGAACGTGTTGCACGCTCACTTAAATGGCCAAAAGAGATGTGGACATTGTTATTGCAGTGTGTTCTGGTAAGACGTGCGCAGGAAACATATGCCTCATTGTCAGCAGAAGATAGTGTTGATTTTGATAAAGTTAAAACTGCTATCCTTCGAGCTTTCCAGCTTGTCCCTGAAGCATACAGGCAAAAGTTTCGCAAATTAAGAAAGCTATCAGATCAGACTTATGTAGAGTTTGTCCGAGAGAAAGAAATACTCTTTGATAGATGGTGCACATCACAAGGCATTACAGACTTTGCGCAGCTTAAACAGTTAATTTTAATGGAAGAATTTAAGAACAGTCTTTCTGAAAGAGTAGCAACATATTTAAACGACAAAGTTGCTGATGTATCTAAAGCCGCTGTGTTGGTTGATGAATATGTCTTAACGCACAAGTCTGTCTTTGTGGAACGCCCATTTGGTTTTGGTTTTGAAAAAAATGAGCGACGGTGAGAAAAAGGGGTTTATGCCCTCTGAGCATGTGACGAACGTTGTGGCTGGTAATGTGGAAACAAAAGCTAATGATGTCACTTGTTTCTATTGTAGAAAGAGAGGTCATATAATCGCTAATTGTCAAGTACTGAAGAACAAGAACGTTAAACCAGTAGTTTTGATTAAGACTGTGAGTCAGGATAAGGAGTCGCATTTGTCTGAAGCCTGTGATTACACTGACTTTAAGCCTTTTGTAATGGATGGTTTTGTTTCATTGTCTGGACATGGTAGTAAAATCCCGGTGAAGATATTGAGGGACACTTCCAGGATAAAAGACACTCTCAGTCTTTTATCCTGGAAGGGGTTTTACCGCTGAGTAACACAACCGCTATTGGTTATAAGGTCCCTGTGCGTGGTTTTAACCTGCAAGACGTTGGTGTTCCTTTGCATAAAATTGCTCTACAGTCAGACCTATGGTCAGGGGATGCCGTCGTTGGGGTGCGGCCGGGTTTCCCAATTAATGGAGTTTCTGTTATAATGGGGAACGATTTGGCAGGAGGTAGAGTGCTGATTACACCAGAGTTAACACCTGTACCTATTGTCAGCCACAGTCCAGATAAACTTGAAAAAAATTATCCGAATGTGTTTACGTCTTGTGCTGTTACACGCGCTGCTTCAAAGCGCCGACTTGAGTTAACTAATGATGACATTGACTTAAGTGACACATTTCTGAGTGGGGCTTGCTTTAATGACGGTTCGTTGTGTGAAAGCAAAGAGAAAATTACATCAGTTAACTCTGCTATAGACACTGAACCTGTCACTATGTCACGGCTGGATTTAATTAAAGAACAAAAGAAAGACAAGTCTTTGTCAACGCTTTTTGAACAAATCGTGAGTGATGAAAATATAAAAAATGTGTCTAGGGGTTACTTTTTGAGGACCGTATTCTCATGCAAATGGTTACCACGGCATGTTTCTGCTGGAGATGAGTGGCGGAGTGTGACCCAGATTGTTGTTCCGCTGCCTTACCGAAAACAAATCTTATCTCTAGCCCATGACAATCCATTTTCTGGTCATTTGGGGGTTAGAAAGACCTATGACCGCATTTTGAGACATTTCTTTTGGCCAGGCTTAAAGAGAGATGTGGCTCGTTATGTCAAATCGTGTCACATATGTCAGATTGTAGGAAAACCAAATCAAACCATACCTCCGGCTCCTTTGTGTCCAATTCCAGTTGTGGGTGAGCCTTTTGAGAGGGTATTGGTTGATTGTGTGGGTCCTCTTCCTCGCTCAAAGTCTGGTAACAAATTTCTGTTGACGGTCATGTGTACTTCTACTCGGTTTCCTGAAGTGTTTCCACTGCGTAAAATCACTACTCCAGCCATTGTAAAGGCTTTGACAAAGTTCTTTTCATTATTTGGCATGCCGAAAATAATCCAAACTGATCAAGGTTCTAATTTCATGTCCCGTGGATTTTCCCAAGTGTTAAAACAGTTGAGCATTAAACATTGTTTCTCCAGTGCTTACCATCCTGAGAGTCAGGGTGCTCTCGAGAGATTCCATCAGACATTAAAGTCTATGTTACGCACTTACTGTTTGGAATTCGCTAAGGACTGGGATGAGGGGATATGTATGTTAATGTTTGCTATCAGAGAAGTGGTCCAGGAATCTTTAGGTTTTAGTCCGTGTGATTTAGTCTTTGCGCACACGGTGCGTGGGCCATTGAAGCTTTTAAAAGATCAGTGGTTAAATGGAGAAACAAAACAAAATCTTTTGGATTTTGTCAGTGTGTTTCGGTCAAGGCTCCGCCGTGCGTGTGAGCTGGCAAAAGAAAATCTTGAGTGTGCACAAAATAAGATGAAAGGGTGGTTTGATCAGAGGGCTGAAAACAGAGAGTTCTTGCCTGGTGAAAAGGTTTTGGTTTTGTTACCGATTCCTGGTTCCAGTTTACAGGCTCGTTACAGTGGTCCGTATGTTGTGAAAAAGAAACTGGGGGACAGAGACTACTTGATTTTCACTCCTGACCGCCGGCGTGGCACACGCCTTTGCCATGTGAACATGTTAAAATCGTATTATGACCGAGATGACGCGTCCTTGGGGGTAGAGGACGCTAAAGATTCTGCAGCGTTGCCCGGTGTTGAGAACAATGAGTCCCGTAGTCCTTTGCGGGCCTGTCGGGAGCTGTCTAGTGCTGAACGCTCCGAGCCGCGAATTAGTTTAGCGGCTGGTAAACAGGAGCTGTCTGGTACTGAAACTGAAAATGACTCGTGGTCTGAGGCTTTGACTCAGGGTAAATTTTCCAACTCGGAGAGGTTAAAAAATCTGGCAGTTTTATTGGTCCACCTTTCAGATGCTCAGCAGGATGAAATGGTGAAGGTAATTCAGTCCAATAGGTCACTGTTTGCTGACGTGCCCTCTCAGACTCATGTGCTCAGTCATGATATTGATGTAGGTGACTCAAGGCCTATAAAACAGCATCCATATCGGGTTAATCCAGACAAACGTAGCCGTCTGAAAAAACAGGTGGAGTATATGCTACAGTATGGCATAGCCGAAAGAAGCTGTAGTGCGTGGAGTTCACCCTGCTTATTGACAATTAAAGCTAATGGTGATGACCGCTTTTGTACAGACTTCAGGAAAGTTAATGGTGTAACGAAGAGTGATTGTTATCCTCTACCACGAATGGAGGATTGCGTGGATCATGTTGGGGCTGCCAAGTTTGTGACCAAGTTAGACTTATTAAAGGGATATTGGCAGGTCCCTTTAACTGAACGCGCTAAAGTAATATCTGCTTTTGTTACACCTGATGACTTCCTTCAGTATTCGGTAATGGCCTTTGGCATGTGTAATGCGCCGCTACATTTCAGAGGCTCATGCATGTAGTTTTGTCTGGATTGTCTTTTTGTGAAGCCTATCTTGATGACTTGGTGGTTTGTTCGTCATCGTGGGGGGAGCACCTTACGCACTTGCAAATAGTGTTTCAGCGTCTGAGGGAGGCCAATTTAACAGTTAATTTGGAAAAATGTGAATTTGGGCAAGCAACAGTGACTTATCTTGGAAAAAGGGTGGGGGGAGGTCAAGTGCGTCCAGTTGAAGCTAAGGTGGAGGCGATTCTCGCTGTCCCTGTTCCCACCAACCGTACAGAGTTGCGCCGTTATTTAGCCATGGTGGGTTATTACAGGGGCTTCTGTAAAAATTTTTCCGCCGTTGCTGCACCATTGACAGACCTCCTCAGCCCTAAAGTGGACTTTTATTGGACTGATGGTTGTCAAACTGCATTCGAGCAAACAAAAAGTTTGCTAATTAATGCTCCCGTTCTAGCTGCGCCTCAATTTGACCAACCATTTAAATTGGCCGTTGATGCGTGTGATTTTGGCATTGGTGCTGTTCTTCTACAGGATGGGCCTGATGGCATTGAACATCCGGTTTCCTATTTTTCGAAAAAACTTGATAAACATCAAAGGTGGTATTCCACCATCGAAAGAAGCCTTAGCCCTGGTAATGGCTCTGGAACACTTTGAGGTTTATGTTGGTGGCTCTTGTGTACCTGTGGTTGTCTGTACGGACCATAATCCCTTAGTGTTCCTAGACCGTATGCGCAATAAAAATCGTCGCCTTATGAATTGGAGTCTGCGCATACAGTCCTTCAACATAAAAATTCAACACATTCGCGGTAAAGAGAACGTAATAGCAGATGCGTTGTCCCGTCTACTTGCCACTGTATGAGGAACTGAAGAGTTTGAGGTGAGCAGGTTTTTTTTTCTGCATCCTTCAAACATATTCAGTGTCTTTGGGTGGGGGTGTTACATCTGTATGTAAATGTCTGTGTGTTCTACCGGCTTGAGGAATGGGGGTGTGTCTGGTCTTGGTTCCTGATTGGCTGATACTAACTAATGTCTGTGTTCCACCTGCAGGAGGAATGGGTGTGTCTGATCAAGGATACTGATTGGCTGATACCCTTTATAAGGAGGAAGTTGATGCCGGTTGAGAGGCTGCTGCTACGCTCCGTGTTTCCGTCTGGGCTCCGTCTCCTGTTGGCTGCTGTCGATGCCAGGGGCAGCTTAGACGTTTCAGCTCCTTGTTTATTTTCTCAGTTAGTTCTTTTAGTAGCTCAGTGGGTAGAGTGGTCGTCTCTCAACCGGAAGGTAGTAGGATCGATTCCCGCTCGCCCCACAGTTCATACTGTCGTTGTGTCCTTGGGCAAGACACTTAACCCACCTTGCCTCCAGTGACTGTAACACTGGTAATGTAATGTAAGTCGCTTTGGATAAAAGCGTCAGCTAAATGAATAAATGTAAATGTAAATGTTTTAGGTGATGGGCGCGGTGGTCCTGTTTTAACGGTTTGTTATTTTACTTTAAGGGTTAGGATTGGTTAGGCAGGGACAGGGGAGGCCAGTCGGGTACGACGGTCCAATGGCGGGCTGGCTCGGCTTGTTTCCCTCTTTTGTTCATTTTGACCGACTCATCACCGCCTTTTTGTTCTCCTTTTAATTCTTCTGTTATATAGACAGTTTGAGCTTTAGTTGTGTATGGCTTTTTGGTTTGTCCCAAATCCTCTGTTTAATTAATAAATTGTGGTTTTGTGTTGCCTTACATTTTGTGTGGTTTGCATTTATGTTAAGTTCCCTTGTGGTTTAGCGGGGATCGTAACACTGAACATTTTTGAAGATTCCAGCAAATATTATACAAACAAAGCACAATATAACTTAAAATAAATAAATTTCGGCCATCTTTGAAGCCCCCCTTCTTGAATAGCCTATGTTAGGCCTATAACTGACTGCTGAAAGAATGTAACTCTGTATGTCTACAACAACAAATGTGCATTGAATAGTGCAAAAAATGTGGATGAACCCAACACAACAAATGAACAACTGTCCTAGACATAAGCCTACTTAGCCTACTTCTTCAGGAAAAGCGGCAGGTTCTTCTTTATGAAAAGTAGCTTCTCTGCTTTCTCACATGAAAGTCGATTCCTCTTCTCATCGATGACATGAGATGCAGCACTAAACAGTCTCTCACTGTCTGTGCTTGTGCATGGAGCAGACAAGTACCTGCAGAATAGTTGTAAATGTTATTGCAGTTTTCTGACAGTTGCTCATTTCAAAACGAACAATGTCTTCAAGATAATGAATTTGTTGAAACCCAGTGTAGGCCTACTATTTTACTACACTGAAAATAGTTAAATTTTCACAAAATACATAATATAAAATATAGGTAGTAACACTTTACAATGTTTGTTAACATTATTGCATTAACTAACAATGAGCAATACATTTGTTATGGTATTTATTAATCTTCGTTAATGTAAGATAATAAAAAATATTTAGTTCAAGTTAGTATAAGTGCATTAACAATTTTAACAAATAGGCCTACCACTTTTGATACTTTTTTATTCAAAAATTACAAATGTGATACTTAATTTTAATACTGTATTAGTAAATGTTAACATTAAGATTAATAAATGCTGTTAATAAAGGGGTTTTCATTGTTAGTTAATGTAAAAAATAGAAACTACTTATAAAGTGTTACCATAATCCAAAATATAAATAAAATCTTAAATTAATTTCCCATACAAGTAGCCTACCTGCGTGCCATCTGCGCCAGGTCGGGAAAGCGGCCTTGATTGGTCCTCCAAAAGTCAAAAGGGTTATTGCTCCTGGGGATGGGGACTTCTGATAGATACCCATCCAACTGTTGAGCAGTCGAGCTTGTCCTCTGTCTTCCAAATGGGATATTCTCTTGGAGTATCTCATCAAACATGTCAGACAGCGAGACTGTGTTTGGCTCATCAGTACGAGCCCGTTTACTCTCTGCGCTGTTGTCATCTCCTGCGCTGTGCGTCACCTGACCGTCTCCATCACCTGGCGGCTTTCCCAAATCCAACTCGGCCTGGATCATGTCTCGTGTGCTCATCTTTTTTCCCACATCCAAGTAGTGATCTTTATAACGTGGATCAAGCACAGTCGCGATGCAGTACAGGGGTTCTGAGTCCGCCTGACTAAAGCGTGTGCTGACAGCTTCTAAGAGCGCACTTTTAGTAGTTTTAACTCCGTGGTCTGTTTCAGCCTCTTTGTTTAAAAGACGCTTTAGTGCTGCAAGTAAGGGTATGACGTCTGCCACAGATGCTTCAGATGAGCTTATCTCTTTTGTTATCTGCTCAAAGGGGGCGAGAAGAGAGAATTCTCTATTAACACCCACTGGTATGCGGTGAATGTCGCGGGCAGGTCATAATCTGCTATGTATGTAGCCAAGACTCGCTTTGCGCAAAAGGCTTTCCAGCATATAATATGTACTGTTCCACCTTGTGCTCACATCTTGTTGGAAACGTTTTTGTGGCATTCCGAACTGTTCTTGGATAGATTGTAGGCGCGCATAGGCAAGCGGTGAATGTTTAAAATGGCCAACAATTTTCCTGCCTATCGTTATCACATCTGCTATACTGCGCTGACTCAACAATCCCTCGTTGACCGCCAGTTGAATGTGTGTGCCATACACCGTATGCCTTTCAGATGGCTATCTTCCATGGCTTTAGCCATATTTCTTCGTTGTCACTGACTACCGCATGCACTTTAGATCTGTCAATACGCCAAGTGTCAAACATGTTGGCGAACGCCTCGGATATGGCTCCAGCTGTATGGGACCCTTTAAACTCTTGTGAGTGAAGCACAATCTTTTGTAGCTTGAAATCTGTGTCGATCCACTGCGCAGTTAAACTCAGCATACTAGTGGGGCTCACATCCGAGCTCCAAATATCAGTCGTGAAGCTGAGGGCTGCAATATCTGTAGCCAAAAGCTCACGGACGTTAGTTGAAACGACTTCATACATCTCAGGTAAGCACACGTCTGAGAAATGCCGTCTACTAGGGATGGTGTAACGGGGCTCAATATGGTCTATAAGTGTCAGATCCACTCCGTGTCTCTCAGGGATCCACTCCACTTTCCTTCTCTCTCCTTCATCTCATCACTGCCACCTGTCCCAAGCACCTGTAACCTATTACCATCAGTGAGGTATTTAAACCTCTCCTGTCCACCTCTTCCCTGCCAGATCGTTCAGCATACTTTGTGTGAATGTTTCCAGCGTTTGTTCCAGCTCTTGTCTCAGTCCTCTCTCCAGCCTTCACTCCAAGTCTCAGGTTTGGACTTCACTCTCAGCCCAGCTTCCTAGCTTGGTTCCAGTCACCGGCTCGGCTCCAGGCTTCGGCGCAGCTCCACGGCTCACTCCAACTCTCAGCCCAGCTACCCAGCTTGGCCCCAGTCACCGACTCGGCTCCAGGCTTCGGCGCAGCTCCACGGCTCACTCCAACTCTCAGCCCAGCTCTCCAGCTTGGTCTCCAGTCACCGGTTCGGCACCAGGTCTCGGTTCAGCTTCATGGTTCAACTCCAACTCTCAGCCCATCTCTCCAGCTTCCTATCACTATCTGTACTTTAATAAAGTATCACTTACCTTCACTGTCTTGTGCGCACTTGAGTCCTCATTCCCGCAATAAGCCTGCGAAATCCCAAATCCTCTACAACTGAGAATGGTTGATCATCCAATGCGATGAATTCCATTATCTTTTTAGTAATGCCTTTAGCTTTGGCACTGTCATTGGCAAACCTTTTTGCCTTTTCTAAGAAGTCAGCCACAGATGGAGTGGGTGTGCTAGGACTGGGAGCTACTTTTCTTTTCGCTGCTGCTGTTGCCGTCGCCGCCGCCATGTCTTTCTCGTACTCTGCATGATGTTCGGGGTGTCTTGATTTTAAGTGATAAATTAAACCTGAAGTGCTGTAGGTTTTTGCAGATGCACCCCCTCTAGACAATTCAGCAGAACAATGTCTGCAAACGGCCGTTTTTGCCTCTTTCTCCGACACTTTAAAGTGCTTCCACACGGCTGACATGTTTGCTGCACAAAGCGAGCGCCTCTCACTCCACGCGGGTAATTTGATTGCGTCATTAAAAACGTCATTATTCGGCAAAATTTATTCGGCCTTTTTACTTATTCGGCCGAACACCGAAAGTGCCTTTTTTGGCTATTTTCGGCCGAATAATTTCGGTGGCCGAATATTCGGTGCATCCCTACTTTTTTTCACAGGTACAGGTGCTTCTACAGGTGCTTCTCCAGATAGTCTCTGATGTAGCCTTGTCAGTATGGACTTTTTCCTGCTCTTTGTGTTTAGTGATGCATTTGCTTTCCGACAGAAGGCCCAGTGTTGGGAAAGTTCACTTTCTACAAGAACTAGTTCAAAGTTCAGTTCACAAATTTTAAAATGAACTAGTTCAGTTCATAGTTCAAACTTCAAAATTTTGAACTAAGTTCACAGTTCCAAAAATGAACTAGTTCATAGTTCTTTTTTTCCAAATGTTGCTGCGAGCTATTATTTTTCAAAATTATTGCCACAGCCCATATACAGTAGAATCACAGACAGCAATTATTTTATCAGTTTTAACAATGAAGCTATGCGTCAGATTTAATTTTCATATCCAATTTTTAATCCTTATCCAACCAGGGTTTACATTAGCATTGAGGGGACAGCATTTCCCCATTGTTGCTTTAATGCTTTGTTGCTGTCCATTCACTCCACACTAGTAGCAGCTGCAGCTTTCAACCCTACAGTACATTCTCAAAAACATGAGGAAAAACGTGCTGCTTGAATGGTCTTTTTTAATGAGGAATTATTCAAAGAAAAACAGGACAGTAATCATTAAGGTGAAAACGTTTTTCAATTTTAATAATTTTCCATTGTCCACATGCTAAAACAGAATATTGGAATCCTGGAAAAATAGACCAGGCAGGTTCAACAAACAAGTTACATGAAGGAATTTAAATGATCATACGCCTTACTACATGCTGCTGTCGCCTCCATGCTTTATTTATTTATTTTTTTTTGATGACGCGTCACGCATGCGGCGGACGGCCACACAGGTGGCTGGTGTTGCCAGGTTTGGTGTTTTTCCGCTACATATTAAGACCCGTTTGCGGTGTGTTTTAGCCGGGTTTTCGCCTTGAAGGCTCTATAGAAATCTGGCACCCTATTGAACGAAGTTAACCTGAGAGAGCGTGCCGTTCACAGACACCAGAATGAACGAGTTCACAGTAACGTTCATCAGGCAGTAATACAGCACGTTCAGTTCACGTTCACCCAAAATATGAACGAGTTCATGAACTATCATTCAATGAACGCGTTCAGGCACAACACTGAGAAGGCCACAGTAGCTATTCTATCTCCAGCTTTAGGGATGTACTTTGCCAGGTCTCCATCATTCATTACAGGGATCACAGATGCATCAATCTGAAAAAACAAAAATTGGGAGTATGTTTAGATTGACCTATAAATAGTAAAGCACATTTTTATAATTTTAACATTTTTTAACAATGTTTTATTTGTCATTATATATGATCAACGTTTGTAATGAATAAATCATGAAATCACTATATATAACTTTATGGAAAATTCAGGTTCTGTAGTCTTAGGCTTTTGGTTCTGCTTGAGGTTTCTGTAACTTAAAAGGAAGTTTTTCCTTGCATCTGTTGCCTAGTGCTTGCTCTTGGTGGGAATTGATGGGTTTCTATAAATATCAAAGAGTACTGTCTAGACCTGTCTAGAGTACTGTCTTTTTTATGAAACGCGCTGACATAACTGTTGTTGTGATTTGGCCCTATATATATAATATTTAATTGAATTTAAATACGCTACATTCTTTACCAGATTACTAGTTTTCTGGTAAAATCTTTCTGAATTCTGTATTTTCAATTTATCACCTTTTTGTCATCAGAAAGTGTGTAATCAAGTGGCGGTGAATAAAATTAAAACAATTCAATAATAAAATTTTACAAATTGTATCACAAAAACAACTCAAATACATGTGCAATTATTTATGTGGACAGTTCTCAATAAATGTAGGCTACAAAAACAGTAGGATGTAAAACAAGCTATTAAAATACTATTTGATATTAGAATGAATGCATTGTTGCAATACATGTCTTGTGAATTGTCCCATTTCAAATAATTTATTGCTTGACAGCCTCCATGCTGCTGAACACAGGTCTGACGACACTACTGTCTGCTGGGTAGCACGCATTCTTCTATACAAGCTTGACAAAACATGTTTTTTTTTTTTTATGCATAACCTGACTCCTCACACACAACCACGGTATCTACAATGAACTGGGCTAGACTCTTGCATCTGCCAATGTGTGTCTATATTTTATGATTATATGCAGTTGCCCAATAGCCTTAAGTTGCAGACATGCAGCCAGTTGGGTTCTGCAGTGGGCAAGTAAGTAGGTTATTTTGAGTTAACCACGAAGATAACCTGCGCAGAGCACTTTAGAGAAACAGCGTAAATTGCCATAGCAGCGTCGGTAAAACCAATGCACCTTTCATAGTGCAGGTTAATCGGGAAATTACACCGGACGTCACAAAGTTACTCCTGAAATTACTTGGATAAGCCAGTTACCTCGCTTCGTAATACAGGCCCTAAGTTAAATAATACCAAAGTTCCAAAAGAATCACATCAAAGTTGAAAAATAGTAATCAAGGATGGATAATTTCAATGTACTTGATAAACCCGTGAAATCTTATCCGGGTGTAAAATGAAAATAAAAGCCTAACCTTTTCATGGAACATAACTAAAGCAGCACGTTAGTGATGAGGCAAAAGCTCACTGTATTCATACTTTGCAGTCACGTCACTACCATCGATACCTGTCAGGCAACAAATGCTGAGAGAATGACATTATTGCCTGCCAGCCAGTACTTGTAACGTCACGTGCAAAGTATGAATTAATAGGATCTCGTAAGGACGTTGCCAGTTTTAATATACAAAAGTTGGTGTTTAGAGGTGTAAATAATCGTCGCCTGCATGCCAGATAGTTGTTGTGAGATTGGATGCACATTTGGATGCATTTTGTCAGCATTTGTTGCCCGCCAGGTATCCATGGCAGTGACGTGACTGCAAAGTATGAATTGCATGTTTACGTTAATCACAACAACAAAGTTGTCAGGCATCTATGTAATCTGAGGAGATAAAAGTTACAAATATTAACCAAGTGTTGTATTATATATCATTGCAATTACTTGGTTTTGTTTCACTCAGAAATATGAAATGTGAATGTATCTGCTCTGCTAAAGAAAAAAAATTTTATGTATAAAAAACATACTTTAACTTTAATTTTGTAATTTACTTGCATTTTTGAAGTTATCATCATTATTATTATTATTAATCGAAACATCCAAGCTGCAGTTTGATATTACATTTAAAAAAGATTTATGAAAATTAACAAGAACGGAGTTTTTGCAAAAGGTAGCCTATGCAATTTTTGTGTTTAATTAAATGTACAATTTATATATTTTGGTTGCATCTCTGAGTTAATAAAAACATAACTGGTTTTGCGAAAATAATATTCAAATATCGATTAATCGATCGATATAGCACTGAATCGTTTTGCAGAATTTTTAAGGTATCTGCAAATATTGTATCGCTGGCTGTGAGAATTTATATCAAATTATATTGTGATGAACTGTCCAATTTAAACCTCTAATGTAAAGTGGCTTAGCTTACCTTTTCATTTTCTAGCTTCTGGATAAATTCCTCATCAATTTCCCGCTGGATTAAAAAACCTCTCAGCTCAGCATCCATTCTTTTTCTCTCCTGTGTAAAGGGGATTAAATGTTGTATAAATTATTTTGCGATTTATAAAAACTTTTGCGATTTACAGAGAACTGTGTATAGTATCTTGCAAAGCAAGATAACTCTTGTTGATCTCAGTATGGAGAAAACTCATAAAGAGCAAAAGGGAGAATGGATTTTTGAAGTTGCTGGCCTTTTACTACTACGAAAAAAATGGACTAGTGAATGAATTAGGGCTGTGCGATATGGACAAAAAAACCCTACCACGATTTTTTGAACTATTTTAAGATTTTGATTTTAATAACGATTTGACACACACAGACATGCTTGCATCCACTAATAGTCAAGGGCCAAAAACTAGTGTTGACGCCATTAGTTAAAGTTAACTAAATACAACAACACATGAACCGCCAGGCTTTGTCTTTGTTACTACCTTACAAATTGTACCGGATTTGATAGCTGTTAACGTTGAATTAGCCTGCTTAACTTGTTATGCTAATCGCTAAAGCTTCCAGCTTGAACACCTATCTAGTCTTGCAGTTATCTTAACTCAGTAATTTGCCATCTAACAAACATTCTAACTAAAACAGTCTTACCTCTGTAAAGCCATCACAATTATTCAAAAGTTCATCTAATGCATTCTCCTTGCCATCAACTGGGAAATACCGGGAAACAGTGTTGCCAACTCTTTTCAAAGGAAAGTAGCTAAAGCCTGGCCAAAAAGCCGCTAAATGTCGCTAGATGACGTCATGCGTAAATTAGCATATTCGTGACGTAATTACGTCATCGCGTCATCATACCAAATTGCATACTTTCTTGCGTTCTCCGTGCTTTCTTGACAAATTTGTGCTCACATGGTCTCTTTTACTGTAATTTATTATGATATAGCCGACTGTCCCAATAAAGCTCTTCTCATTTCTCATTTCAATTAAGTGATAAGCACACAAGAACAATGAAAATCAAAACGGTCAAACTAAATTCTTTAAATTTAAAATGAAACTTTCTGTCGACTCTTGTTTTTGTTTATTACTTCACAATTTCAACCCTCCTCCTTTATCCGGGCTTGGGACCGGCAAAAGTGACCTAAAAGAGACACTCCGGCGGAGTTTCTTTTAAAAAAAATTTTTTATTTATTTATTATTTTATTTATTTTTTATTTTTTTTTATACTTATGGTCCACTTAGGAGCCTACAACATGTCACAGTAAAGTATTAACATTTTTAACCGTAATTTCTTTTTTATTTTTATTTTTTTACAAGATTGTTTTCTTTTTTTTTTTTTTTTTCTTAAGTTTAGTTTTTACCCTTATGGTCCACTTAGGAACCTACAACAAGTGACTGAAAAGCATTAACATTTTTAACCATACATTGTTTCGACAAAGAACATTTTACATTTTCGAGTGCTGAATGTAAGCCGGAGCGGGATCCACCAGCGGCGGCTTGCCAAGTTGCCGCACATGCGGGATTCATTTTGCAGTCTGGACGTGGAGGGGTGAACAACTCCTGCTCTGACTGCAGCTGGGAGGGGCTGCTGCGCGAAGACTGGGCCGACTATGAGTGCTTTGGGATGGGGGTGGGGCCCGCGGCAGCACCTGCTGCTCATTGATTAGAGTAAAAATGATGTGTGCTTTCACTTCAGAAAGTCTCCAAAAGTCTCCAATAACTCCAGAAAAAGTCGCTAGATTTGTCGCTAGTCGCTTTTTTAAAAAATTTGTCGCTAGAGGGGACTGAAAACTCGCTAAATATAGCGACAAAGTCGCTAAGTTGGCAACACTGCCGGGAAATACACATAAATACATACAGCCAGATGGAGGTACCGTGACCTAAGCCTAGAACGCCCTCTGCTGACGTTTTATCGTAGGCCACACAGACATGCTTTTCCAAAATGTGAAACACTTCAATAATTAATGAACCAGTCTGCACACTACTATAGACTATCTTAAAATCATAATCAGAAATACTTTATTGATATCGATAACCCAGGGGACAATTCTTGTGTCACAGTTGATGTGCACATCAAGACATTTAAAGAAATATAAATAATAATATAAGTTGGTAAATAAACAAGTAGTCTATATACATGTAAAAAGTATAAATATATGCTATAAAATATGAAGAAGAGTTATAAAGGACCATGGATATGCAGCCTACAAGATTTACATTACTGTATTAACAGAATTGAATTGATTGTGATGAACAGTACTAGTAAATAAATAGAAGCAGAACTGCAGCAAACTATATTACACTGAATATTAAAACAGATAATATTGCACAGAATGTGAAGTATTACATTGCACTACAGTACAGGGTCCATTTAAAACTGCAGTCAAGCCATCCCCGTTTCGCAAAACACCAGTCAAGCCAGCCCCGTCTTTATTTCGGAGTGCTCCCGTATTAGCTGTTTTACGGTAATGCAAGGAAACAGCGCCTAGACGTCCTCCCGAATTGATGAATGTTCGTTTTTTACATTTTCATTTTACATTACAGTCATTTAAATAACAAAGGGTCCATGTGTCAGACACTTCACTATCTTGAGGCCACGACTTAGCTTATCTTGAGGCCACGACTTAGCTTATCTTGAGGCCACGACTTAGCTTATCTTGAGGCCACGACTTAGCTTATCTTGAGGCCACGACTTAGCTTATCTTGAGGCCACGACTTAGCTTATCTTGAGGCCACGACTTAGCTTATCTTGAGGCCACGACTTAGCTTATCTTGAGGCCACAAGATAGTTAGGCCCGAGCCGGTGATGACCGGGAGGGCCTATTGTTTTTGCTCGGATTTTTAGGCCCGAGCCGGTGATGACCGGGAGGGCCTATTGTTTTTGCTCGGATTATTAGGCCCGAGCCGGTGATGGCCGGGAGGGCCTATTGTTTTTGCTCGGATTTTTTTTTTTTTTTTTTTCTTTTCCACCTATAATCCTAAATTTGACCCAGTGAACATGAACGAAAAGTAATTTTTATTGGTCCCAGCCTTCAAGTCCGGCGAAAAATTTATGTATTTGAAGTCCAAAAAAATAATAAAAATGACTCAGTGGCGGCCCCTACAAAATCAAAATACATTGGGCCTATGGAAAGTGAAAGTAACTTTTTTCCAACGTAGAAAAATGAAACTTGGTACATCCATAGGACACCTCAGGGCAAACAGAAAAGTCAAAGACAGCCACACCCTAAACTCAACAGGAAGTCCGCCATGTGGGGTTAAACCCGCGGCCACTAAAATCGCACCCCTTGCGCAAAAAGATGCAAATCATTGTGTTTTAATCTAAATGGCCCCAAATTTGGTGAGTATCATCTAGACACGTGTGCCAACCAAAGTTGTGACTTTGTTGTTGATATCTTCTCGGGTATGGGTGTGGCAAGCCTGTAACGAGGTGGCCATTTTTATGAAAATAAAACGTCTCTTAACTCTCAAACGCCTTCTTGGATCGAGTTGGACCCAAAAAGGCGTTTGTGCACATTCATGACCTGAACACAAAAATATGTAAATAAAAGGGTTATCTTTAGAAATGGCTCTCCAGCGCCCCCTACAAACTTATAATGGGACCCAAGAATTTAGTTTGTCATTGTGATGCCCCTGTGATTTCCTGACTGGGTACACCTGTTGGGCTTGGGTTGTTGGGTCAGGTGACTATTTATGGCCTGGTGTGTTTGGCCTCCGGTGTGGTTTGCCTACTTGCAGGTCGGAGACCGGCTGCCACCTGGTTTGTTTGCTTTGACTTAGTCTTGGTTTGAAGGTTGATTTTGGTTTAGTTTGGTTTGGTTTGGTTCGTAGCTTTCCTCTGTGGTTAGTTAAGTTTACGTTATGGGTGCTGATCACACCATACCCACACACACACACACACACACACACACACATTGCTTTGTTTCACTCACCTTCAACACTAGCATTACACCACTGATTATACAGACGCATACATTTCATGCCATGTTATAATTGTTGTTGGTTATATTGATTTTGGTTTCAATAAAGATATTATTTTTCCCTTAAAATGTTGTTTGCTCGTGTCCTCTCTTTGTTCCGACCCCTTGAGCCAGGGTCGTAACATGGGGGCTCGTCAAGGATCGTTGAACTTATTTTTATTTTTTTTTTTGAGGTGTTTCTGGCTACGTGTTTGTCAGGTGCGCTAATAAGGAACTGGTTTCAGCTGCGCTGAGCTGCTACTGCGCTGAGCTGCTACTCAGTGGGGAGCGCGCTTGTTTGAGGTCGAACTGAAGGATTCTGTGAGAGGACACTGGGAATAAGGAAGCTGGTTGTGGCCCGCTAGAGGTAAGTGTAACTGTATGGCACGCATTCCAGAGGGTTTCTTGGATAGGCTGTAGGACACTCCCCCTTTTGGGTTTTGTCCATTTGTTTTGTTTAGTGTGTGGGAAGCAGTTAGCGTTGGCTGTCTTTAGACTGTCATCTCGGGGCAGTCCGTGAGTCTGTGTGGGGTTGCCTGCATGCAGGTCGCGTCACTGGCTCACTGGGTTCGTGGCTTAATAAACCCACTGCAGAACCACCAGAAGACTAGGGTTCGGATAGGTTATAGTTAGTTTTGGTTAGGCAGTCAGGGAGGAACTTTCTGGGGGCTTTGCTAGCCTTTTAATGCGTGTTAATCAGGGTGCATTTTAATCTGCGGAACCTGGGGTAGATCATGGTTTCGTTGTCGGATTTTTTGATGCGCCTCGGCAGCGTTTTTAGATGACTGTAAAAACCGATTTGATGAAAATAGCAGATTCTTATGGCATTGTTTTGTGTGGTAAGCTGCGAAAAGATGAAATTAAAAAAGAGGTTTTGTTGTCTTTAATTAATAAAGGGGTGTTGCAGGAACAGGAAATAGCAGAAGCAGAGTCAGAGTCAGAGCCAGCTTCAGATACGGGGCAGTATGGGACACAGACTGCTGAGTTGGCCTTTGAACAGCAAAAGAGTTGTTGAGGCTACAGTTGGAGCACGAGAAGGTGAAATTAGAAATTGAACAAGTCAAATTGAGGGTAATGCGTGAGAGTCTGTCTCAGAGTATGGCAGGTAGGGTGGGATCTGTCAGTGCGCACGACAAGGTAGATATTACAGCAAGCCTTTGTTTAGTCCTAAGTTCAATGAACGTGATCCTGATACTTTCTTCACTTTATTTGAACGTGTAGCTGAGGCTAGAAATTGGTCAGATGCTGATAAAGTTCTCCTGTTGCAGTGTGTACTCACTGGAAGAGCGCAAGAAGCGTATTCAGCTGTGTGTGCAGAAAATGATTTGAGCTATAAAATGGTCAAATTAGCAGTGCTGAGATCATATCAATTAACTGCAGAGGCGTATCGCCAGAAGTTTAGATGCTGGATTAAAGGCGAAAATCAGACGCATGTTGAATTTGTCCGTGATTTAAAATCTCATTTCCATCGCTGGTGCACTGCAGTTAAGGTTACAGATTTTGAAGGTCTTTGTGAATTAATTGTGTTGGAACAATTTAAAGACACATTACATCCACGTATAGCCACGTATTTGAATGAGCGTGAGCCAACTAGAGTTGTTAAAGCTGCTGAATTGGCGGATGATTTTGTTTTGACGCATAAAAGTAAGTCTACAGAGATGCGTTTAGGGCTGGCTAGTAGAAATGATGACTCTTATACTCGTAGTAAATTGTCTAAATCAGGGTTTTCAAATAAACCTTTTGGTCGGGCTAATGTTACAGCTGTTTGTAATTACTGCCATGTGGAGGGCCATTGGAAGGATCAGTGTCCCCTATTAAAGGTAAAGGCGACTGTCGTCCCCAGCGCCTGTCATGCTATGTGGTTCTGGTGAACCTGTGAGTGTTGGTACTAATAGTTCTGGGTTTGAGCCATTTATAACAAAGGCTTCTGTGTCTTTAATTGGCAGTAGGGAGAGTGTTGCCATTAAAGTGTTGCGTGATACTGGTGCCAAGCATTCATTTATCATTCAGTCAGTTCTTCCCTTTTCGGCTGAGTCAGAAACCGGGGACTTCATTGTGATAAAGGGTATGGAGTTGGGTTATGTTCCTGTGGCACGCCATAACCTGAATCTAGAGTGTGACCTGGTTAAAGGAATCTTTGCTGTTGGAGTCGTCCAGCTCTTCCGTTAGAGGAGTTTCAATGATCTTGGGGAATGATATTTGTGGTGGTGTTGTGTGGGCTAATGGTCCTCCACCACCTCCTGTTGTGGTGTCCGAGCCTGTTGGGGTTGATCTGTCAGTTAAGAAAACATCGGGGCCTTCTGGGGTTTTCCCAGCCTGTGCGGTGACTAGAGCACAGACTAGGGACTGGTCTACTTCAGCTCGACTAGGCACTGAAGTTAAAGACTCGGTGTCAGAGTCTATTATACTGCCTGGTCTCCCTTTGCCAGCATCACGGTGTGAATGGATACAAAGTCAAAAGCCTGACTCCTCTCTCTGTTCTGTGGGATCTGGTTTTGCCATCGGATCAAATAAGGGATGTAGCCCATGGTTACATTGTGCATGAGGGTTTGTTAGTCCGAAGTGGGTGCCCTGTAATGAGGACCTTGTGGGAAACCAGTGTTTCAGGTTGTAGTACCTTGTGACCTTCGCAGAAAAGTGTTGGAAACTGCACATGATGGTGGTGGCCATTTGGGTGTAAAGAAAACCTATGACCGTGTACTGCACTATTTTTTTTGGCCAAAATTGAAAAAAGATGTGGCCAATTATGTTAAGTCCTCTCATACCTGCCAGATGACAGGTAAGCCAAATCAGGTTATTCAACCTGCCCCTCTTGCTCCCATTCCTGTGGTTAGCCGACCGTTTGAGTACTTGATTATTGATTGTGTTGGACCAGTTCCTCCATCTAAGTCTGGTTGTGCTTATTTGTTAACGGTAATGTGTCAGACTACCAGATATCCTGCTGCCTTTCCATTAAGATCAATTTCTGTAAAGTCAGTGGTCAAAGCCTTAACCCAGTTTATTTCAACTTTTGGGATTCATGGGTTATTCAGAGCGACCAGGGTACTAATTTTACATCCCACATGTTTAAACAGATTTTGCAACAGTTGGGGGTAAAGCATAACAAAGCTGCAGCGTATCATGCACAGAGTCAGGGGGCGCTGGAGCGATTTCACCAAACTGTAAAGTCGATGTTGCGCGCATATGTCATGGAATTGGGTAAGGACTGGGAGGACGGCTTGCCGTGGCTCATGTTGGCTGCAAGAGAAGTGGTGCAGGACAGTACCGGATTTAGTCCTAATGAATTGGTTTTTGGCCATGCAGTAAGGGGCCCTTTGGCTGTTTTACAGGATGGGTTGGTCATAAATGATACACCAGAAAATTTGTTGGACTATGTAAATGGTTTTCGCCGCCATTTGTATTCAGCTGTGGAGGTGGCACGAAAAAACCTTGAAAAAGCTCAAGTAAAAATGAAACGGTTGTTTGATCGTCAAAGTGAGAAACGTCAGTTTAGTCCGGGGGATCAAGTGTTGGCCGTTATGCCACTTGAAAGATCACCTTTTCAAGCAAAGTTTGCAGGGCCTTATACGGTTCTTGAACAAGTCTCGGATGAAAATTATTTAATTGGTACGCCTAACCGTCGGAAGTCATCCCAATTGTGTCATGTTAACCTTTTAAAAGCCTATTATACACGTCCTGATGATGAAACAAGTAAAGAGATTTGTCCCGTACTAAATGTTTGTTCTACTCTTTTGGATTCACAGGGTTTGGTTGATTGTGCAGATGGGGATGTGAAGGAACCTGGTGACCCAATTATGTGTGGTCGGCTAAAGAATTCCGGATCTTTGCGCCATTTGAATGAACTTTTATACCATTTATCAGGAGGTCAGAGGGAAGAATTGAAGTGCTTGATCAGGAGGTTTCCAGGATTGTTTGGTGATATTCCGACTCGTACCACTCTTATTAAGCATGACATTGATGTTGGTGATTCCCCTCCCATCAGGCAACGTTTTTATCGTTGTGCTTCTGAAAGACGCAGAGTATTGGAGTCTGAGGTTAATTACATGCTGGCAAATCATATTGCAGTACCTTCATCCTCCAGCTGGGCATCACCATGCCTGTTGGTGGGTAAATCTGATGGATCTCCAAGGTTTTGCACTGATTATCGCAAGGTAAACCAGGTCACAAAAGCTGACTCATATCCGCTGCCCCGGATGGAAGATTGTGTGGATGAGGTGGGGTCAGCCCAGTTTGTAAGTAAGTTTGACTTACTGAAGGGTTACTGGCAGGTTCCTTTGACAACCAAGGCACGAGAAATTTCTGCATTCATCACTCCGTTTGGCCTTTATGAGTATACTGTTATGAGTTTTGGCCTTAGGAATGCACCAGCTACATTTCAGCGTCTCATGAACCTGGTGGTCGCTGGTCTTGTGGGGTGTACTGTTTACCTTGATGACCTAGTGGTCTATAGTGACACTTGGAAAGATCATGTCACCCGAATTGTAGCTTTGTTTGACCGCCTGACTATGGCCAATTTGACAGTTAACCTGGCAAAGTGTGAGTTTGCTAAGGCGACCGTGACCTATTTGGGCCGTATTGTGGGCCAGGGCCAGGTTTGTCCCGTTGATGCAAAGGTGCAAGCAATACATCGGTATCCTGCCCCATTAACAAAAAAGAGCTGATGCGTTTCTTGGGCCTGGTAGGTTATTATCGGGCTTTCTGCAAAAACTTTTCAACTGTAGTTGCTCCCCTAACGGCCTTACTGAACGGCAATGTTAAGTTTTTGTGGTCTATTGAGTGCCAGATGGCATTTGAGAATGTGAAAGTTTTGTTATGTTCTGCGCCGGTCCTTACAGCTCCATGCTTGAATAAACCTTTTAAGCTGGAAGTTGATGCAAGTCTTGTTGGGGCAGGTGCCGTGTTGCTCCAAGAAAAGGAAGGAGTAGATAGACCAGTCTGCTATTTTTCTAGGAAGTTTAATTCCTATCAACTTAACTATTCTACAATAGAAAAGGAGGCGCTGGCCCTAATTTGGGCACTTCAGCATTTTGATGTTTATGTTTGTTCAGGTCAGGTCCCACTAGTTGTCTATACAGACCACAACCCTTTGACCTTTTTGAGTTCACTAAGTTGTCCGAACCGTAGACTGATGAGGTGGGCGTTATTCCTGCAATCATATTCTCTTGACATAAAACACGTTAAAGGTACAGAGAATCTGGTGGCGGATGCTTTATCCCGAGCTCCATAGGGTGAGTTTTGGTGGTGAGAATTTTTTTGTTGGGGAGGGTGTGATGCCCTGTGATTTCCTGACTGGGTACACCTGTTGGGCTTGGGTTGTTGGGTCAGGTGACTATTTATGGCCTGGTGTGTTTGGCCTCCGGTGTGGTTTGCCTACTTGCAGGTCGGAGACCGGCTGCCACCTGGTTTGTTTGCTTTGACTTAGTCTTGGTTTGAAGGTTGATTTTGGTTTAGTTTGGTTTGGTTTGGTTCGTAGCTTTCCTCTGTGGTTAGTTAAGTTTACGTTATGGGTGCTGATCACACCATACCCACACACACACACACACACACACACACATTGCTTTGTTTCACTCACCTTCAACACTAGCATTACACCACTGATTATACAGACGCATACATTTCATGCCATGTTATAATTGTTGTTGGTTATATTGATTTTGGTTTCAATAAAGATATTATTTTTCCCTTAAAATGTTGTTTGCTCGTGTCCTCTCTTTGTTCCGACCCCTTGAGCCAGGGTCGTAACAGTCATAGAGACATGAAATTTGGTACACACATCTCTTATGTCATGACGAGCATAAAAGCCAATGACAACCACCCCCTATCTATAAATGTGTTGCCATAGCAACGTCCCAAATATTTGGAAAAAGTCAATGGGAAGTGAAAATTTTAGTTTGTCGTAGGCAAATGAAACTTGGTACACACATCCAGCATGGGCTTATGAACAAAAAAGCCAATGGGGACCACACCCTATCACACACGGGAAGGCGGCCATTTTGAATTGAAAATGTGAACCGACTTAAAATACACCTCTTTTTTAAAAGTACACAGACAATAGCTGCTTCATTCCACAGACACCAAACTTGGGCAAAATGAGCTAAACACATGTATGTAAAATAGACAAGCGTTTTTCTAAACTTTTTTGCTCGAGTTATATTTTTAGGCCCGAGCCGGTGATGGCCGGGAGGGCCTATTGTTTTTGCTCGGATTTTTTTTTTTTTAATCTTTATTGTGACCAAATGATCCTAAATTTGACCCAGTGAACATGCACAAAAAGTCATTTTTATTGGTCCCAGACTTCAAGCTCGGCGAAAATGGTATGTTTTTGAATGATGGCCGGGAGGGCCTATTGTTTTTGCTCGGATTTTTAGGCCCGAGCCGGTGACCGGGAGGGCCTATTGTTTTTGCTCGGATTTTTTTTATTTTTATTGTGACCAAATGATCCTAAATTTGACCCAGTGAACATGCACGAAAAGTCATTTTTATTGGTCCCAGACTTCAAGCTCGGCGAAAATGGTATGTTTTTTTGAAGTCGCGAAAAAAATACTGAGAAATGACTCAGTGGCGACCCCTACAAAATCAAAATACATTGGGCCTATGGAAAGTGAAAGTAACTTTTTTCCAACGTAGAAAAATGAAACTTGGTACATCCATAGGACACCTCAGGGCAAACATAAAAGTCAATGACAGTCACACCCTAAACTCAACAGGAAGTCCGCCATGTGGGGTGAAACGCGCGCCCACTAAAATCGCACCCATTGCGCAGAAAGATGCAAATCATTGTGTTTTAATCTAAATGGCCCCAAATTTGGTGAGTATCATCTAGACACGTGTGCCAACCAAATTTGTGACTTTGTTGTTGATATCTTATCGGGTATGGGTGTGGCAAGCCTGTAACGAGGTGGCCATTTTTGTGAAAATAAAACGTCTCTTAACTCTCAAACGCCTTCTCGGATCGAGTTGGACCCAAAAAGGCGTTTGTGCACATTCATGACCTGAACACAAAAATATGTAAATAAAAGGGTTATCTTTAGAAATGGTTCTCCAGCGCCCCCTACAAACCTATAATGGGACCCAAGAATTTAGTTTGTCATAGAGACATAAAATTTGGTACACACATCTCTTATGTCATGACGAGCATAAAAGCCAATGACAACCACCCCTATCTATAAATGTGTTGCCATAGCAACCCAAAAATGTGGAAAAAGTCAATGGGAAGTGAAATTTTTAGTTTGTTGTAGGCAAATGAAACTTGGTACACACATCCAGTATGGGCTTATGAACAAAAAAGCCAATGGGGACCACACCCTATCACACACGGGAAGGCGGCCATTTTGAATTGAAAATGTGAACCGACTTAAAATACACCTCTTTTTTAAAAGAACACAGAAAATAGCTGCTTCATTCCACAGACACCAAACTTGGGCAAAATGAGCTAAACACATGTATGTAAAATAGACAAGCGTTTTTCTAGACTTTTTGCTCGAGTTTTATTTTTTTATTATAATTTGGTATATATTTTTATAAAAATTTTTACAAAATGATCCTAAATTTGACCCAGTAAACGTGCAACTAAAAGTCATTTTTATTGGTCCCAGACTTCAAGCTCGGCAAAAATTTATGTATTTGAAGTCCCGAAAAAAATACGAAAAATGACTCAGTGGCGGCCCCTAGAAAAGTCAAAATACATTGGGCCTATGGAAAGTGAAAGTAACTTTTTTCCAACGTAGAAAAATGAAACTTGGTACATCCATAGAACACCTCAGGCAAACTGAAAAGTCAATGACAGCCACACCCTAAACTCAACAGGAAGTCCGCCATGTGGGGTGAAACACGCGCCACTAAAATCGCACCCCATGCGCAAAAGATGCAAATCCTTGTGTTTTAATCTAAATGGCCCCAAATTTGGTGAGTATCATCTAAACACGTGTGTCAACCAAAGTTGTGACTATGTTTTTGATATCTTATCGGGTATGGGTGTGGCAAGCCTGTAACGAGGTGGCCATTTTTGTGAAAATAAACGTCTCTTAACTCTCAAACGCCTTCTCAGATCGAGTTGGACCCAAAAAGGCGTTTGTGCACATTCATGACCTGAACACAAAGATATGTAAATAAAAGGGTTATCTTTAGAAATGGCCCTCCAGCGCCCCCTACAAACTTATAATGGGACCCAAGAATTTAGTTTGTCATAGAGACATAAAATTTGGTACACACATCTCTTATGTCATGACGAGCATAAAAGCCAATGACAACCACCCCCTATCTATAAATGTGTTGCCATAGCAACGTCCCAAATATGTGGAAAAAGTCAATGGGGAGTAAAAATTTTAGTTTGTCGTAGGCAAATGAAACTTGGTACACACATCCAGCATGGGCTTATGAACAAAAAAGCCAAAGGGGACCACACCTTATCACACACGGGAAGGCAGCCATTTTAAATTAAAGATGTGAACCGACTTAGAATACAATCTCTCTTTTAAAAAACAGAAAATAGCTGCTTCATTCCACAGACACCAAACTTGGGCAAAATGAGCTAAACACATGTGTGTAAAATAGACAGGCGTTTTTCTTGTCGTTTTTGCTCGAGTTATATTTTTTTTATTATAATTTTTCTGAAAAATGATTTTCAATTTGACCCAGTAAACGTGCAACTAAAAGTCATTTTTATTGGTCCCAGACTTCAAGCCCGGCAAAAATGTATGTATTTGAAGGCCCCAAAAAAATATGAAAATGACTCAGTGGCGACCCTAGAAAAGTCAAAATACATTGGTTCTATAGAAAATGAAAGTAATTTTTTCAAATGTAGAAATACAAAACTTGGTACATCCATAGGACACCTCAGGGCAAACAGAAAAGTTTATTACAGCCATACCGTAAACTCAACAGAAAATCTACTATGTTGGGTGGAATGCGTGACCACCTAAATCGCACCCCTTCTGTCTAAAGGCTTTTTATCTAAACAGCTCCAAATTTGGTGAGTATCATCTAGACACGTGTGCAAAAAAGTTATCAATTTGTTTTTTGATACATTTGTGGCTGTGGTCGTAATGAGTCTGTGAAGAGGCAACCTTTGGGAAATAAATGCCATTTCCCAATTGCCAGGATCCTTCCTTTAGAGGAGGCCCCTCCAGAGCCAAGGCTAGAGTCTTAGAAAACTCCTCAGAATCCTTTTACCATGAAGTTTACGCTTTAAAGCAAATGCACTCCTCCGAGTGCATGTGTCCCATGGTCTCAATGGAGGCGAGGGCCTTTATCGCCGCTTGCGGCTTTAATTTTTTTTTTTTTTTTTTTTTTTTTATCTTTATTGTGACCAAATGATCCTAAATTTGACCCAGTGAACATGCACACAAAGTCATTTTTATTGGTCCCAGACTTCAAGCTCGGCGAAAATGGTATGTTTTTGAAGTCAAAAAAAAAAAGAAAATGACTCAGTGGCGACCCTACAAAATCAAAATACATTGGGCCTATGGAAAGTGAAAGTAAGTTTTTTTCAACGCAGAAAAATGAAACTTGGTATATCCATAGGACACCTCAGGGCAAACAGAAAAGTCAATGACAGTCACACCCTAAACTTAACAGGAAGTCCGCCATGTGGGGTGAAGCAGCGCTGCCACTAAAATCGCACCTTGCGCAGAAAGATGCAAATCATTGTGTTTTAATCTAAATGGCCCCAAATTTGGTGAGTATCATCTAGACACATGTGCCAACCAAAGTTGTAACTTTGTTGTTGATATCTTATCGGGTATGGGTGTGGCAAGCCTGTAACGAGGTGGCCATTTTTGTGAAAATAAAACGTCTCTTAACTCTCAAACGCCTTCTCGGATCAAGTTGGACCCAAAAGGCGTTTGTGCACATTCATGACCTGAACACAAAGATATGTAAATAAAAGGGTTATCTTTAGAAATGGCTCTCCAGCGCCCCTACAAACTTATAATGGGACCCAAGAATTTAGTTTGTCATAGAGACATAAAATTTGGTACACACATCTCTGATGTCATGACGAGCATAAAGCCAATGACAACCACCCCTATCTATAAATGTGTTGCCATAGCAACGCCCCAAAAATGTGGAAAAAGTCAATGGGAAGTGAAATTTTTAGTTTGTTGTAGGCAAATGAAACTTGGTACACACATCCACCTTGGGCTTATGAACAAAAAGCCAATGGGGACCACACCCTATCACACACGGGAAGGCGGCCATTTTGAATTGAAAATGTGAACCGACTTAAAATACACCTCTTTTTTTAAAGTACACAGACAATAGCTGCTTCATTCCACAGACACCAAACTTGGGCAAAATGAGCTAAACACATGTATGTAAAATAGACAAGCGTTTTTCTAGACTTTTTGCTCGAGTTATATTTTTTTATTATAATTCGGTATATATTTTTTATCATATTTTTCTGCAAAATGATCCTCAATTTAACCCAGTAAACGTGCAACTAAAAGTCATTTTTATTGGTCCCAGACTTCAAGCCCAGCGAAAAATTTATGTATTTGAAGTCCCCGAAAAAAAAATACGAAAAATGACTCAGTGGCGGCCCCTAGAAAAGTCAAAATACATTGGGCCTATGGAAAGTGAAAGTAACTTTTTTCCAACGTAGAAAAATGAAACTTGGTACATCCATAGGACATATCAGGGCAAACAGAAAAGTCAATGACAGTCACACCCTAAACTCAACAGGAAGTCCGCCATGTGGGGTGAAACGCGCCACTAAAATCGCACTTGCGCAGAAAGATGCAAATCATTGTGTTTTAATCTAAATGGCCCCAAATTTGGTAAGTATCATCTAGACACATGTGCCAACCAAAGTTGTGACTTTGTTGTTGATATCTTATCGGGTATGGGTGTGGCAAGCCTGTAACGAGGTGGCCATTTTTGTGAAAATAAAACGTCTCTTAACTCTCAAACGCCTTCTCGGATCGAGTTGGACCCAAAAAGGCGTTTGTGCACATTCATGACCTGAACACAAAAATATGTAAATAAAAGGGTTATCTTTAGAAATGGCTCTCCAGCGCCCCCTACAAACTTATAATGGGACCCAAGAATTTAGTTTGTCATAGAGACATAAAATTTGGTACTCACATCTCTTATGTCATGACGAGCATAAAAGCCAATGACAACCACCCGCTATCAATAAATGTGTTGCCATAGCAACGTCCCAAAAATGTGGAAAAAGTCAATGGGAAGTGAAATTTTTAGTTTGTTGTAGGCAAATGAAACTTGGTACACACATCCACCATGGGCTAATGAACAAAAAAGCCAATAGGTACCACACCCTATCACACACGGGAAGGCGGCCATTTTGAATTGAAAATGTGAACCGACTTAAAATACACCTCTTTTTTAAAAGAACACAGAAAATAGCTGCTTCATTCCACAGACACCAAACTTGGGCAAAATGAGCTAAACACATGTATGTAAAATAGACAGGTGTTTTTCTTGACGTTTTTGTCAGCGCCCCTCGGCTGCTGGTTCTTTTGATCACCACAAAAAGATGTATACCACAGAGAAACACGAGGGGACTGAGTTTTCCAAGTTTTAAAAGTCTAAAGTTGATTAAAAATATTAAAATAAAAGAAAACAAAACAGTGTTAAGAAGCCCAGTAAATAGGCTTTTTAGAGTCAATCCGGGGTAAAAAGGAAGCGTCATTAGGTTGTAGGCCTCGGCCTCCCGTCCGCGCCGCAGGGCCGGCTCGGGGGAGTGCTGGCGCTCTCTCAGCGGTCTCAGTGGACTTCAAGGTCCCCGTACGCCGCCACAGGACTACAATAAAACACAATAATGTCGGCTTAGCGACCACACTAATATAATCAATTTAAAACCCCACACAGCATGCAATAAAACCCGGGACACGTCCCTTCACTTAGCGTTAAAATGGCGTTGTACAGGTCCCTGGTTCCTTCCTGGTCCGCGTGGATACGGCCGGTCGCTCCTCCGAATCCTGGTCCGGTCCCTTTCCCCGAAGGGGGAAGACGGTGCTGTGGACAGGGAGAGGCGGTCTTATACACACAGAAAAAAAACACAGCTCAGGTAAGTGTAACTTCCACACAGTTATTGTCACTTCCCTCTACTTAGCTGTATCAAAGCGGTGTATGCTGTAAACTCTTGGGGTTCCTCTGGCTTCCCGCTGCCTTCAGTCGGCCCAGCTCTCCGTGCTGCTCAATGTCCTTTTCTCTGTCCGTCCCTCCGTCTCTGTCCGTCTCTCTGTCTCTCTGTTCCTTCCGTTTCAGTTCTCTTTCCTTCCTGGTTTCTTTCTCTCTTCCTTTTCCTTTACTTTCTCTGTCCGTTCACTTCCCCGCCGTGGATCCTCTGCCCGTACCGGTCCCTGGCTCTCTCCCTCTGGTCGCGGGTCGCCCCAGGCCTCCTCATCGGCCCCTCGCTCCCCGTCCTACCAGGCATGCCTCGCGGGTACCCTGGCCTCAGGTCTCCTTAGGAATCCTCCCGGCTTCCTTCCTCCTCTCACCGGCGTCCCCGGTGCTGGTCTTTCCGTCCGTTCCGTTTCCGTTCCCTCCTCACTTCCCGTCTGTTGCCAATCCTCCTTTCCTTTTCCGTCCCTTCCTCCTTTGCCCGGCGTCTGCCGGGCCGCTCCTTAATCCTGTGCCGTCCGCTTGTCTTGTGTCACTTCCTCTCCGCAGTTCTCCCGCTCTGTCTTTCCATTCACCTTTTGAACAAGACCGGGGCGCATCTCATTGGTCTGGGTGATTGTGCAGGTGTGGTGGGCGTTCCCCATCACGAGTTCGTCCGTGTGCCTGCAAACTTAAAGGGGCCGCGCACTCACAGGGTAGGAAAGGGAGAATACACACCAGGTGTAAACCGGCACCCTGTGACATTTTTGCTCGAGTTATATATTTTTTTAGTATAATTTTTCTGTAAAATGATCCTCAATTTGACCCAGTAAACGTGCAACTAAAAGTCATTTGAATTGGTCCCAGACTTCAAGCCCGGCGAAAAATTTATGTATTTGAAGTCGCCGAAAAAAAAATACGAAAAATGACTCAGTGGCGACCCCTACAAAAGTCAAAATACATTGGGAATATGGAAAGTGAAAGTAACTTTTTTCCAACGTAGAAAAATGAAACTTGGTACATCCATAGGACACCTCAGGGCAAACAGAAAAGTCTATGACAGCCACACCCTAAACTCAACAGGAAGTCCGCCATGTGGGTGAAACGCTGCCACTAAAATCGCACCCCTTGGGCAGAAAGATGCAAATCATTGTGTTTTAATCGAAATGGCCCCAAATTTGGTAAGTATCATCTAGACACATGTGCCAACCAAAGTTGTGACTTTGTTTATGATATCTTATCGGGTATGGGTGTGGCAAGCCTGTAACGAGGTGGCCATTTTTGTGAAAATAAAACTTCTCTTAACTCTCAAACGCCTTCTCGGATCGAGTTGGACCCAAAAAGGCGTTTGTGCACATTCATGACCTGAACACAAAAATATGTAAATAAAAGGGTTATCTTTAGAAATGGCTCTCCAGCGCCACCTACAAACTTATAATTGGACCCAAGAATTTAGTTTGTCATAGAGACATGAAATTTGGTACACACATCTCTTATGTCATGACGAGCATAAAAGCCAATGACAACCACCCCCTATCTATAAATGTGTTGCCATAGCAACGTCCCAAATATTTGGAAAAAGTCAATGGGAAGTAAAAATTTGTCGTAGGCAAATGAAACTTGGTACACACATCCAGCATGGGCTTATGAACAAAAAAGCCAATGGGGACCACACCCTATCATACACAGGAAGGCGGCCATACACCTTAGAATACACCTCTTTTTTAAAAAACAACAGAAAATAGCTGCTTCATTCCACAGACACCAAACTTGTGCAAAATGAGCTAAACACATGTGTGTAAAATAGACAGGCGTTTTTCTTGTAGTTTTTGCTCGAGTTATATTTTTTTTATTATAATTTGGTATATTTTTTTTTATTAAAATTTTTCTGCAAAATGATCCTCAATTTGATCCAGTAAACGTGCAACTAAAAGTCATTTTTATTGGTCCCAGACTTCAAGCTCGTGAAAAATGTATGTATTTGAAGTCGCTGAAAAAAATATGAAAAATGACTCAGTGGCGACCCTACAAAAGTCAAAATACATTGGGCCTATGGAAAGTGAAAGTAACTTTTTCCAACGTAGAAAAATGAAACTTGGTACATCCATAGGACACCTCAGGTCAAACAGAAAATTGTATTACAGCCATATCGTAAACTCAACAGGAAATCTACTATGTTGGGTGGAATGCGTGACCACCTAAATTGCACCCTTGTGTCTAAAGGCTTTTCATCTAAACAGCTCCAAATTTGGTGAGTATCATCTAGACACGTGTGCAAAAAAAAGTTATCAATTTGTTTTTTGATAGATTTGTGGCTGTGGTCGTAATGAGTCTGTGAAGAGGCAACTATTGGGAAATAAATGCCATTTCCCAATTGCCAGGATCCTTCTCAACAGAAAATGTTGGGTGGAATACATGACCACCTAAATCGTACACTTTGTGCTAAAGGGTTTTCATCTAAACAGCTCCAAATTTGCTTTAAAGCACGACATGCAATCCTCCGAATATATGTGTCCCTGCGGTCTCAAGGGAGGCGAGGGCCTTTATCGCCGCTTGCGGCTTTAATTATATATATATTTTTTTGACATAGTGTGACCAGAGGGGCTAGATAACAGAAAGCGCAAAGGCGGCGCTGAAAAGTCCAGAATTAAAAAAAATAATAAATAAAAGCTTTGGAAACTGAGCACATATTTTCTCAACAAAACAAACGAAGACGACGAGGCGGGTAAGTAAGCTAACGTTAAGATAGTTAGGAGCAGTGCAAGATGCTAGCGACCGTGCAAAACAACGTTGTATGTAAACCACCGTTCATGTATCAAAGTTTTTCTTGTAGCTCTTCAGCAGCAGCCACCTCTAATACCATTTGCTGCCAACAGTGAAGAGCGAGGCCCAGAAACGTGCCCAAGCTCCAGTCATGAGCCCAACACACCAGAATGGGCAGGTAGGATTGTCATTCAGAAGAAATAATTGTAATGAAGAGCCCTGCTCAATGAAAATCATTTTCTTACTTGTTTCCAGTTCAAATATCTAAATATTCTTACTTCAAGATACATTTAGAAGTGAAATGGCATGAAAAATTATGTCTTGTTTCTGGAGAAAAGAAAACTAAAAATTAAGTGATTTTTGTTTTTTGTTGCTTAAAAGCTAAAACTAAAACAATTATTTTCTTACCCCATTGGCAGATAATGTAACTTTTTTTAAGCAAAAAAATTACTTAATTTTAAAGTGTTCATACTTGTTCTCTAAATCTTGATGTAAGTTTTTTTAAAAGATATTTGGACTGGAAACAAGACAAAAATACTGTAGAAAACAATGTGCCTATTGCAAACTTATATTCTTAGGTTTTAATTTTATTATTTTAATATAGTCAGTTGGGAACTAAAGTGGGCCGGTCTAAGGCATGAAACTCCAGGGCTGAAAATAAGTCCCAATCCGGCCCTGCACTTAGGGCATGGGTTATGGTGGAGACACAGAGGGCATTGACAACAATTACGTTACAATTAACGTTACTTTTCATTTCTCATTGTCCACGTGTTTAAGATTTTTTTTAAAACAACAAGCTGTTGTTTTAAAAAACACCACAGTGCTTAGAAACAGTGTGGTCAAAGCTTGACCACACTGTTTCTAAGCACTGTGGTTTCGTCTCCCCCTATGTACACTCCTAATACTTTTAAAGGCCCATATTAAAATCCATTTTAATATGAGTTCCTATAGAATATTGAGTATTGAGTTTGATTTGGTCCAATTTATTTTTGCTTCCCAAGCTGCACAGTACAGTTCTACTTCGTGCATTGCTGCCTCTAGACTCAGCTGGTCTTTCTCATGGTGTTATCTCATTTGGTTTTCATTTTTGTCCTGGTTTGGCAAATACTGTTTGATTGGTTGCAGTTTGTATTATTTGCTTTAATTTTGTTACTATGTTGTGTTTATTGTAGTTGTGTTATAACTGGGTTTGCCCTGTGGTTAACTTGTTTCTTATCATTTCTAGTGACGCTGGGAGTCCCCCTGGTGGTTGAGCTAGGCACATGGGTGAGGTCTCCCCACCTATGCATGCGAGTTAGTGCACTGGGTCACAAGTTTAGTTTGCACCTTGTCTTTGCCGTGTCTGTGTCCACAAAGGTGAGTATAAGGTGGCACCCCTGGGCACCTCCTTAACGTAGTCTGCTTACCACCGGCGGCCCCAGCTAGCTAACTTTTGTTAAACCTTTTTGATAGTCTCTGTATTTCTTTAAACATCTTAGAATTAGGCTGGTTTTAACAACTCATTTAGTTTTTGTATAGTCTTATGAAATAAAAGTATTTTTGGATAATTGGTTTTGTTCTACTTCTTTTCAGTTTTTTAGAGTAATCATTTTAAATTCTATTTTAATAAATGGTTTGGTTTTTGATTTGTGAAACACGTCTCTGTCCTGTTTAAATCAGATATTGACCTGTGTGTCCTTTTCCTTTCCACAACTTCCGACGCGTACAATAGTTCCTGGTTCAAACCCCCAGGTGGCGTAGTTGAATTCACATTCCATCTTTATTCTGTTAGACCATACACCACCCCACTCGCACCGCCACATTTACTTACCTTTCTTACATAACTCTCGTCCTCCAAAAGACTGTTATTTAAACACCAACCATCACCGTTTCTTTTTAGCTAACCTGTGTTTACCTTTATTCTGAGCCGCGAGTGGTCGCTAAACGCGCCCCACTCGTAGTGGGCATCTTCACAAAGTTTTACTAAATTTGCAGACACCAGGCAAAGGTCTATTCTGCACTGCTTCAATATTATGTTTACTATTTGTCTCGAGAGTTGTCTCTATTGTTAGCATGTAGCCCTCCCCAGATGTCAGTTAGGCTCAAGCTGTTAATGTGCCTTAATAAAACGGCCCTGCTTGTGTCAATTTTCTGTATAAATTGTTGTTCCCGTAGTCCATTTTGGTGAGGGGGTATTGAAATCCCTGCACATGAAGGTTTTATCATTTGCCCATTTAAAAATATTATCAAAGAAAAGTATTTAATCAAGCCCACTATTTGGAGCATAGATGTTAATTACTCTAAAGGGAAAGGGCTCTTCAAAGTCTAACACTATTGCTCTTCCCTCTGTGTCTGTGCACCAGACGCGGCACAATTGGCCATTACTAGGACTGCCACGCCGCATGAATGTACTTGTGCCTAGGGACACCCACAGATGATCTTTTGTAGCCAATTTGCAATAATCTACCCACTTCTGATCCCACCTTGTCTCCTGGAGGCAAAGAATGTCCCAGAGGGTGAGATTCAGAAGTGATTTTAAATTTGTCCCTCAAGCCACCGGTGTTAAAAGACATGAGGTTAAATGAGGCCATTAAGGTTATTAAAAGTGGGCTCAACATACCGTTTCTGGATATTTATTTAGGCTTTTTTGTTACTTTCCTGCCCACCTGATCATTGGACCTCTTGTTTTTCGTGCTGGTTTCCATGGGGGGGGCGGGGCTGACGTTTCATCTAAGAATATGAGCTTGGGTGCTTTATTTTTTATTTTATTTTATTTTTTTTAATATCAAAAATATACATATATACATTGATTTGAACATTTAAAACAAAACATAACAAAATGTAACTTAGTTTTTCAAAGTTTTGCTCACTTTTGATTTTACACAATTAATTGACAAAAAACAGAAACTTTTAACCTGAAACATTCAACAAAAAACTCACATTGTTAGAGGAAGTGTCCATTTTAAGTAAATCAATTACAAATTAGTCCTGAAAATTTTAAATAATTGAATACACATCTTTTTTTCAAAAATAATGTTATCTAATTTTAACTAAAGCGTTAATTTAATTTGTTTTTGTTAGATATTACTGATCGTCTTTGCATATATAACACACATTTTGTTTTGACAAGCATGACATTATCAGAACAGCTGTGGGTGAAAAAAAAATTTCTCAACTCTCAATTTTCTCAATTTCTCATTTCTCAACTTTATTATTTTGCATTTTCATTTAAAAAACCAAAGTAAACGAAACTCAACAAAAAACGGAGGTTGCTATGTGTCCTGATAATAGTCCAAAGGATTAAATGGGGGGAGGAAAATTCAAAAAAGAAAGTCTGGAGGGTTGGGGGGTGTCCAGTGTATCAATCAATTTTGGTCCAAAAAAGTTTTTATAAACAAGTCCTCTGACTTCCTTGTGATTTAGTCCAAATAAACTTTTATGAGTCTTTTAAAAAATTTTAACCTTGATATTTCTTTCTGCTCATAGAGCATCCGGTTTCTGCTAATCCATATGACGTGTCTGGCTACTGTTAGGATGTAGTTGATAAGTTTCCAGTTCACCGGGCCTCTGACGGTGGCGGCCTTCCTGATGTTTGGCCGGATTCCTAGGACCAGGAGACCTGGGAGCTGATCGCTCTCGTCCGAGACTTTCAGTGAGGGGAGCCGAAGGTGACATCTACGATGCAGGTTCAGTGTACGGGACCAGAAGCTGGAGACGGCACGGCACTTGAGCAGCAGATGGTCCAGGCTTTCAGGTGCATTTTCACAGATAGGGCAAGTCCCTCCGTACTTCTCCGGGTGTATTTTTTGCAGTGTGATGCATGTGAAAATCAGTCTATGTTTTATTTTGAAATCACTATTACGGTTCTTAGGAGATCTAAGGGAGTCTTGACGACAGTTGTAGTTGCTTTCCATCCATAAAGAACAAACAAATAAAATCAACATGATAAAGTCATACAAGTGCCTTCTAGGTTCTCATCATATAAAACCATAAAAGCCATTAAAATGATGATGATAAAAAGGAACCAGCAGATGCATAACTTGTTTCCAAAGAGATGGTCAGAGCTGGACTGCTGCTGAAATCTACTTTTATTCTGAAAGGCTTGGTTTAATCAGACTAAATAGTGTTTCTCCAGAAAAGTCATGTCACTATTATTTATTTCATGATTTAATTTAAACTCACTTTTAACTTTATTAAACCATTGTTGTTATAGCATTATGTTAACAATTGGGTTAATCAGGCATTACCTGAACCTCATCACTTCAATACAGTTTGGTTTAAATCATCTGCTCCCCTCCTTGTTGAGACATGGGTTAACCAATGCCCAATGCCCAATACCCCCCCCAAAAAAATAACTACTTATGCAAATTAACTCTCTCTACTGTTGTTATTCCACCAGTTAGAATCTCTATTTAAATGTTCTATGTTCTCCATGTAGCATCATTTTTGTTTCTACTATATTTAATATATATTTTACTTTTAAAATCCCCACATATGAAAATATCTTCAGGATTTTGTTCAATATAGATTTGTTCCATACTATCTATAAATAACTCTACCACCAGGTGCTCTATAAATACAATAAACCATTGTGTTTTTGCATTTTTCCCATATTAATCTCAACCATAACATATTCAAACAGATTATCAATTGCTACGGTCATGTTTCTACCAATTTGGCATTAAGATTTTTGTCCACATAAAGAATGCACCCCACCACATTTCTGGTTTCTTTTTAACATTTCGTAAGTTTAGTTGCTGAACTTCATTAGTTGCTGAAAGAATCATTCAACTTTTTATCTTTAGGTTCCAAAGATTTGATGCAGTGTACACCATGAACACGTCTAGGGGTTTGGCAAAAGAAAATTATTTGTCCATCCATCTGAAAAAATATATAAAATGACCCCTATATAAACCCCTATATAAGACAGCCATGGGTCACTTGCAACATGTCGAGTCTCTGCTGTGGTAGACATTTTACTAATATTGCATTTAAGCATAATAAATTCACTGTTCTGTTCAAAAAGACAGACTATTGTGTTTGTTCTCCTAGTACTCACAATAATTAATAATAATTGGTAATCCAAAACATTCCAATCAATAAATCCAACCAAAAAAATAACTTTAGTGAGTAAACACAGAGAGCAACTCGGCGTATGCTCATAAATGTTAATTTTTTTTCATAGAATCAATTAAACCCAAATGTGGGCTATATTTGTATTAGCAGACTAAAGAAGGTTCAGAAGAACAGTTTTCCTAATTAAGTATCATAACCCTCCTGTGTCACATAAAAATATAATAGAATATCCTTTAATTTCTTGTTATTATTACATCAAATTTATAAAGCGCTTTTCAGGGTCCGCAAAGATGCTTTACATATCCATTATTCATTTTACTGCAAGTAACCTACGGACTCTCCGACCATCACCAAATAGGTTTAATAAACATTCTTACACATTCATACACCAGTGCCACAAGGCAGGCAAGAAGGGTTAAGTGTCTTGCCCAAGGACACAACAACAGTATGAACTATGGGGAAAGCCGGAATCGGCCGGAATCTACCATGTAGAACGCATGTTGCCTAGTTTTTATATCAGTGTTTTGAAACCTAAAACAAAAGAGTTGCACCCTAGAACAACACAGCACCTGAATGGAGCGGTAGCACTAACCACTTTGCACCTGAATGGAACAGTGTCACTAACGACTCTCCAGAGCCTTAACGACTCTCATATCAGGAGTCACACTTCCCTTTCAGAGCCAACGACCATGAGACCAGAACAGCCTGGTCCATCAGGTTTGGCTTCAGATCAAACCCCTCCTTCTAGAGATATAAGCTCAGCTCTCTTACCAGTTGATCTCAGAACTGATAGGGTTAGTCTCTTGGAATTAGAGACGAAACGTCTTCACCTTAAAAACTTTGTCCAGATGCTTTTACTTCAACCTTTTTTTCAAGATGTCCTGGATGAATGAGAACCTTCACAGAGATCTAACAAAGGGGGTGAGACTTGGAGGATGAGGTACACTTCTATTAGAGGCACCAAGCTGTTAAAGTGTTTTTTTTCATCTGAACACACCAAAAGACCATTTTATTTATTCAAACCTCCTGGTCACCAGACTCTATTATATTTCACACACTTAACTATTTCATATTATTATTGGATTAAATAGATTAGTTTTATTATTTACATTTTATTTTAGTAATTTAACTTTTATTCAAAGACAGGTAAAAGGCACTAAGACCTGGCCAAACTCCAGTTTTGGGCAAGTTCATCCAAATAATAATAATTGATTACATGTTTACATTTTTAAAGGTCACTATTACTTTTAATAAATTAAAAGCAGACATAGTCAGTATGATGCTGTCCGTTTTCATTACAAGCAGCACATGCACAGCGACACATAAGACAGCACAGAGCTCAGCCACTTCGGCTTTAAGCTGTAAGGCAAAGCTCCTTCTGCACAGTTGGCAAACAACTTCCTATGTCTGGGTAGCATCCGGGCCTTGGCAAAGGTACCACAAACAACAAAATATTAGATTCTGTGTTATCCCACCAAACTCAGGCCCCAGAGCTAAATTCCCCTCTTTGTAAGTTTTGTACTAATTGTAGCTGAGTGAACTGAAAATGGAAAAGACACAGACAAAGTGTTTTTCGTAAACAGAGCTGACTTTAGCTTTAGTAACTGACAGTACGTTTTAAGAGATCTTTTCAAGGTTAGGATTTTATTTTTGTGCTTTCAATAGTCCTATGGCAAATAATGATATTAATATTTTTCATCATTAAACCAGTTTGTTCTATTTATTATTTTCAATTTGTAGATTTTTTTTGTCTATTATTGAGACAGGACTAAGAAAATACCTTGTCTGCTTGTGTTATTATTGTGCTGTGTACCTCTTGTCAGGTATTTTTTATCAGATGAAGTGCACCTGACAGTCGTAAACACCACCAGAAGCAGGCAATGTGGTTAAAAACACCACCTGACAAACTAGGCTCTGATTAACCTGACAAGCTTAAAGTCTTAGAGAGAGTGTGTGTGTGTGTGTGTGTGTGTGTGTGTGTGTGTGTGTGTGTGTGTGTGTGTGTGTGTGTGTGTGTGTGTGTGTGTGTGTGTGTGTGTGTGTGTGTGTGTGTGTGTGGGGGAGAGAGAAAGACAAATCCCCCAATCCATTTGATCCTCTCAGCCTCCCACTCCACATAGCTCTCCGAGGTAGTCTATGATAGGTTGCAGGTGTCTTACTATTCCATAAAATTACTGTTTTTATGTTATATATTTCTTTATTTGCTTTTTATAACAATGGATTTTTGAAGTAAATTTTTTGGGGGGGTTACTTTCAAAATGGGCTGCTCACCCACCAAAGGAAAGTTATTTTGTAAACCAGATGCTTCTACACTTGTAAATGTTCAGTTGGAAGAAGTGCCACCAGACTGTATAAATTCCGGACCTGTAGCAGGTGGGAACAATGTTTCCAATGTGGATGAATATGTAGCTTTAGCAGCCGATGAGGAATACGCTACAGACCTAGGTCAGTCTCAGGAGGTCTACAATACCACAGATGCCAAGGTCAGACAAACTGAGGTAAATGTAATGGTACCTGAAAGTATGAATGAAGTCTACCAAGCAGATGAGGTCAAAAGTGTGGAGAGAAGGAAGAAGAACAGGAAAAAACAAAGATGTATTGAAACGCTAAGAAAATCTCCTCTCATCCAGACAAAAGTGTTCCCACCACACATGGTAAGAGCCCACCAAGCAGCCTATGCCTTCCTAAATCCAAACATTTCAAAATTTGAGACCCTGCTGGGGTTGCTGGACCAGGCTGCCCACACACAGCTCTCTCTTCAGCCCATGATCTCAGCTTTGATGTTGCGCTTTGAAGAGATCAACCAGGCTCTTGAGGAAATGGCAGAGGATGGCGAACTGATGTTAAAAGAACAAGGCAACTATATTTCTTTACCATCCGGGATGATGGGCCCCACAGTTATAGCGATGATGATGTCCGATAATGATAAAATTAGCTCTCCTGATCCACCACCTGATTTGCTCCAGCAGCTGCTTCAGCATTCCTCAGAAAAAATGAGGCATGTTCGGGGATCGTTTAAGGCTTTGGGTGACACCACTTTAGAGGATGCAGTTGCGTACTTCACATCTCTTTCCAAAACGCTTGTTGAGAAAATGAAGGCCAAGCGCAACGCAGAGCAAAGAATAGCCCAAGTTCTGGCCCGAGTTGAGGTAGCTGCCATGAGAAAATGTAACCCAGAAGATTCAGCACTGCACAGTGAGGACAGTGGGATTGGGGGAGAGAACGACAGTCTCACAGGGTCCGACAGACATCGTCGACACAGGGGCAGTGCCGGATCTGGTAGCAGTGGGTCCGGGGCCAACGTTCGGGCTGTACTTCCCAATAACTCCATAAACATGGTAAACTCTAATGAATATGATGAGGAAGAGGAGGAGGAAGAGGATGATAATATTGATGATGAAAATGATGATGACAGACCTGGGCGAAAGAGGTCCAACTCTTCTCCTCCAGATCCTTGTCAGACTCTTTTGTACATGTGCACGGAATGTAAGTATGATATGAAACCAAAAGTAGATCGACCACACACTGCTGTGGTAGCAAATAAACCTGAAGCACTTTTAATGGTGCAAGCAAGCAATGAGCAAAGAAAAAAGAACAGTGAGATCAAAGGAAACAGCGACTTAGCAGGAGATAACTGTAAGTTGTACATGACTAGAATACGAAGGCACTCAATAAGTGGATCATGCTCAAAAAAAGTACCGAGGCAACTGTACCCATTACCAACATTAACGTCTCAAACCACAAAGCGTCCCTCTGTGAAAAGGCTGATAAACACCTTCAGCCAAGGAGTGGATGTCCAACCAGGCCAGAGCTTGGATAATATACCACCACATATAAGGAGGCCCAGGAAAAATGGGATGCTTCTGTTTGACAGTGCAAACTGTACAGATGGGAGTCTAGTCAACAATGTCTGGCATGATGGCAGAGAGGATCTAGATGTGGAAAACCTGCCTCCTCCTCCCCCAGAGGTTTTGTTGGACAATTCTTTTCAGGGAACTGAAAGCGTACCAGGAAATGAAAAGGCATACCAAGATTCAGAGATTTTACCGGCAATAAACAAGAAACGTGGACTTTCCCAGCATCTGAGAACTTCTGTACAAAATATAGAACTTCTGCCAAACAGAGCAAGCATGAAGCCAAGAGTTATCTCACCCATCCATCCATCCATTATGGGCATGCAAGAAGAAGAGCAAAAACATGAAGCTGCTCTAGATCCTGACAGTAGTCTCTACCAACAGGCAAGCAAGATCATTCACCTACGCAATGCAGCAGAGTCGCTCAAGCAAAGTGGCAGAGGATGTTTACCACAAAGAATTGAAATCAAAGATATTTGTGAGGGGGACATGTCTTGCAAGTTGCCTGTAATAGCACCACCTGTCTCTAGAGTTCGCTTGCCACCATCTTGTCCATCTGTGCGCCACAAGTTCCCAAGTCCCTCTGTCTTGAGACCTCAGTCCAGTTCATCCCGCCCCAATTCCCCAAAGACAATCACAAGAGCTATGGACAACCAGGTGGAAGACATTATTCCATCAGTGTCCTTTCATGATGCCCGCTCAGTCTTCTGTCAAAGTGAGAAGCCAAACTCTCAGCCCTGGACCTCATCTGGAGCATCAGTGCTTCAAAGACCACGGGGAGAGGGATCCAGAGGACGGCCAGTGATGAGAGGGATGGACAACACCACCCGTCGCACTCAGTCAGAGCAGAGGCCCACTATCATTATCCGTTCAGGGGTTTGCAAAGATGACAACACTACCAAGGCTTCCTAGAGGCAATGAGAACGCAAAAGGTGGGTAAGATTGTTTTGACAAACTCTGCTTTCGATTTAATTAGAATTAAATACATCTTCAGGCCTGTGTAGAGTCAATATAAATCAAGTGTCATTCATCGAGATGACTACTGATCCAAATGGCCTGTACCACCAGATCTTTGCCCACAGGAGCAAAAATCTCATATATCCGATACATGTGTTTACACATTATGTTTAGAACCTGCTCCTGAAAACAGTATAATCTTTCTAATCTAGAATATAAAAACAAAAATAATAACCCACAGATTATGAAGTTATTTCACATCTTTAGGCACTGAATTATTATGAGCAAGCACCCAAGCAGAAATATACAGTGGCAAGAAAAAGTATGTGAACCTTTTGGAATTTCCAGATTTTCTGAATAAATATGTCTTAAAATCTAAGTCAAGGATATTGACAAACATATGTGTCTAAAACTAATTACACAAAGAAAATTCTAATCTTTCATGTCTATGTCTTGAACACACTTATTCAACTTTCAAAATGGCAGTGGAAAAAGTAAGTGAACCCTTGAGTTAATGCCCTCAAAAAAGCTGGAGTCAGGTGACTAATAAAAACCCCTGAAACCTTTGGAGTTTGCTCTGCACAAGAAGAACACACTTATGTGAGCCATGCCTCAACAAAAAGAGCTTTCAGATGAGCTAGAAGAATCAAGAACTGTTGTTTTACATAATGCTGGAAAGGTTTACCAATGTATTTCAAAGACTTTAGAAATTTACCAGTCTATAGAGGCAAACAATCTAAAAATGGAGATGCTTTTGGACTGTTGCTATTCTACCAAGAAGTGGGCGCCCAGTCAAATTGACACCAAGAGCACAACAAAAACTCATCAGTGAGGTAAACAACCCCAGATGACAGCCAAAGATTTGAAAGCATAATTGGAACTTGCTAACATCTCTGTTCATCAGACTACAATACGCAAAACACTGAACAAGCAGGGTATCCACGGCTGAAGTTTGCAAAAGAGCACATTGACACTCCACAGCGGTATTGGGAAAATGTTTGTGGACTAATGAAACTAAGGTTGAACTATTTGGAAAAAATGTTGAATGAGTGTGTTAATTGCCAATTTTATTAGTGATATCACAGATTTAGGGAAAAAAACACACACACACACAAAATGACAATTTTTATTTCCAAAATATATGTCAAATTAAGTTTTGGCACCAAAAATAAAATACAGCGCTGACCAAATTAAATGTAAAGAAATTAGACTGGAGGGCAAAAACATCTCCAACAGCACATGAGGATTAAGAATAAGAACAGGCTTCCATTTCATATAACTAAAAAGATATGTAATCTGTGCTTTAAGAAAAAACCTCAAGTATACCTCAAGTATGCACCCAAAATGCTGTAATTCTGCCATATTTAAATTGTATTGCGATTTGTCATATGAATAGACACTAATGTGTAGCAGCAAAAATGTAGGGTTGGCTACTAGTTTTAAATCAGTTTTTACTGTCTTTACATAAAATATCTTCAGAGATCATCCTGCTAAATTTCACAATTTTCAGTTATAAAACAAGTAACTGTGGAATCTTTAAATACAGAAGACTGTTGGCAATGGGCGGTATCACACTTGGTCCATGTCTTTTTTTCATGGTTATGGCACTAAAGGAACTATTTCCAAATTAGTATTATACCAACAACTTTTTTATTGGGATAAATGTACAGGAACTAAAGACCATAGACCACAAGAACGACTGGTTCTTATCTGTTTGATTGAATAAATGAAAAATCTACATTCAGAACCATGGCATAAGACATCTCCATCAACCAAACTAAAACAAGCAGTAACAGTTGTGTGTAATGCAGCCAGTAGTCTCTACTTAGAGCAGTTGACCTGTGAAGGGATTGGCCCACTGTCTCCCTCTGTTAATCCACTTACCCACTCACTTTGCTCCTCTTCTCCTGTCCCAGGACACAACATTAGGCCTACCTGGATCTCAACCAAAGCCTTGAATCAGTCTGGGATTGTCCTATTCAGCAGAAAGCAAAGGAAAAGGAATGGGAAAATTGATCCAAAGCAACTTGATCAAATGGATTTGTTCTGGTTGTACATGAAAATTACTTCTAGAACCTGCTATGCAGTGCTTAATTTGTGGGGAACATGGGGTAACATATCCTAAATTGGGACTGGGACCTATTTGACTGGAACCAGCACCTCTTTATTTAGTAAAACACAACACCTCTGATTAATATCTCTGCTCTATAAGCCTTTAGAAATTAGTTAAATGACATCATTTAGAATCAAAAAGCTATAATGCTGTCTTCTTAACAACATTTTTTCCTTTCCTTGTCAATGCTGAGGGAACACCTCCCTTAAATATTCTCTCTGTGTTCCCCCACCTCGAGCGTCTCAAATTAAGCACTGCTGCTGTGTATTATGTTTTTTCCATCTGTTTTTTTTTTAATAACACAATGCTTTATGTTATTGTATTTAGCTGGTTGTCAATATTGTATATGGTTATGCTCTGACAGCTAATCAGAGAAATTTGCATTGTCGTACTGAAGAGTCTGTTTTAGTTTGACCACAGCACGGACATGAACAGGCCATGTTGTTTCATAAAATGTTCAGAATTTGACCTATTATTATATTTGAGTATTTCAACCTCAAAATCTTTGAGGATTTTCTAGATCATTTTAGCACAACTGTAGTTTCCTATGTGTTTCTAATTTCTTCACAGCTGTGTCTTATTAAAGTCTTCACTAGGACACTCTTGTCTGTTTCTGCGTTTGATGTGTGTGACAATTTTTCACGACTATCTGAAATAATCTGTTCACTCTGTAATTCTGACCATTCAACCTCCCTAAGTAATTGTGTGTAAATAATGCAAAAGATTCTGCAGTTCCTTATTGATTACATTATGTCAATTATGACAGCTTTCAATGACATTATTTTTTAGCAGTCTTGATTCATGTTTTATGTGTTGGTAAAATAAGTGTAAAGAATAGTGCTGCCACCTAGTGTGCAAGGCCTGATATTAAATGGTATTTGCCAGAGACTGTTTGAGTACCCAAACTCTCCAATGCAGGAACAAGATGAAAAATCAAAACTTTACTTAGTCTCTGGGCTGGAAAAACACAAAAATATAGCAGCCATCTATATTTAGAGAACAAAAATATAGCAGACATCTGTAATGTTCTGTTTATCCTTTTAAACTGTTTTAGAAATAGTCCATAAACCTGATTCAACCTATTTAAATTTTTGATTTATATGTCCGTTTATGCTATCTAAAAACTATTGTTTTACTATGGAGTAAAAGCTGAAAAGCCCGGATGTAACTGCCATTTTATTGCCCTATCGTAATGACAATATTGGTTAATAGGGGACCGATGGGCGGTTAACATTCATATTTATTTACAATCAATGGGGAAAACACAGGAATCCCTTTGTAATGCAGTGGCCTCCTGAGTGGCCTAGAGCATATGACGTCACTACGCACAGAGCTGCGCAGTGTGCGTACAGAGCTACGCGCTGAAGTGGGGTGTGAAGATGGCGGACGAAGAGGCCGAGAAAGACCGTAGTCCTGAAAACGATGTTAATGTTGTGATAGTAGGACTTAAACAACGCTTACAAGAACTACAAGAGGTCACGATTAAAGAGAGCCAGGACTCTCCGGTCCAGTCCTCCTTTAATTATTGCCAAGACTTTTGTCGGGTAAGTTCAATCCCGTGTGTGGCCAGTGGGCTAGCGCTTAGCCTGAGCATTCTGTCTGCTCCCAGTGAGCCTCGGGAGGGGATGTGGAGGAAAGGTGGTGGAGCGAACAAACTATTGTTCTGCCCTCTGGACGGTTTTATTCTGCCAAATCACTGAAAGTGGAGTACATGTGTAAAGACAGAGTTACATCAACCTGTTTGTTGACAGTTCATAGCTTAGCTTCTAGCATGTTTTGGCTAATATACGGTTATGTCTTTCTACTATTGATGTAGTTGCAAATGCACTGCTAATGCCTGGATTCTAACAGACGTGGTTGTGGATATGTTTGATGCAGAGCTTTCATTCACGCATGTGTGTATATTTGTGTGATCGGCTGTTAAGCTGCCTGCAGAACGCCGCTATCTTAACGCCTTTAGCTTTGTGTGTTTAGATCTGTGCACGTCCTCATCATTTCACTGATTGCCTCTGCTCTTGTCGGTACCGTGTATTGTCTTACGATGAGAGAAACTTCGGCGAAACCTAAGTCAGCCCGTACAATAATAAGTCTGTATTCCGTATTGTGTAGTGCAGAAAGAGAATGTGTTTTCCTGCGGTATGTTACGCGTGTGTACGTGCCAAATGGAACGCACGCCTTTGCAGGATTCATTCTAGTAGAACAGTGCATATTAAGAGGCCAAAAAAGCAGGGACGGCTTCCAGAGGTTCTGCCCTGAGACTGGCGCATCTGCTCTGATGGACAATTTACGAAGCGTCTTGGAAACACTGTGATTGCTGTGATTTCTTTAATTTTCTTAATTCAATTGTGTCCAATAAAATTGCTTAAATTACACCCAAAAAAAAAAAAAAAAACATCTTGAAAATAAATACTTAACAATATATCATATCAAAGTGGTTTCCCATTGACTATGAGGTTTTACAGTTGTGTAGCTGCAATTTGTCAACACTGCCAGACATTTGTTAGTATGTCTGTATAGTAATCAAATCTGAAAGTAACCCAAAATCATTTGTATCAATATTTAAGCTAGTGTGAATTAAATTGAGCAGCTGACAAACCTTTTAATAGAAAATATGTGCATATCGAAATAAATATTGATGTTTGATGATATATGTCTTGATCAGCCTAACACGTGTGTGTGTGTGTGTGTGTGTGTGTCCCAGCTGCTAATAATTGCTTTTAGCATAATATGCAATGCTGTTATATTTGTTACACTAACGTCAGTGACACAGTTTAATAGTTTAATGCCCCTCACTCAGTCTGTGATAGTTAAAAAACCTGAAAACCTGATCACTTCAGAAAACTGCACAAAACAATAACATAAATTATATAAAATAAACTAATTAAACAAGGAATTAACACAAGGCAAATATTACCTCTTACTCTTAACTATACTTTGACTGGTTGCACTGGTTGCATCTGTGTAATCATTTTGACATGCTAAGCATTAATGCAGACACATAACATTTAGTACAGTACAACAGGTTGGGACACAGAGAAAGTTAAAATGATTTGCACTGAAAACATAATGAAATGTTTTGAATCTTTGTGTGTAGACACTCCTGGAGTACGCAGGCCGCTGGAGAATAGAGGACGAGCCCCTTCCCTTGGTTCAAGTGTACATTGCGGCCTTGCAGAGTTATGCGGAGACCTCCCTGTACCTGTCCCTGCAGTGTGAAAATGTACCGCTCGTAGTGGAGAGGCTGTCACTGTACGTATCAGACGTTTATCAAATGTTTGTCTGAATATGTGGCTATACATAGAAATTAAACCTGGTTTCTTTTTTAAAAGGAGTTTCTTGGAACTCTTGCTTTCACTGAAGGAGTTTCCAGATGACCTGTGGAATGAATTCAAGTCATGTGTCCAGGTAAAGCAGACATTTTAATATCTTGGGTGGTAGTGTTGTCACGATACTGGAATTTTTAACTTCAATACGATACCTTAAAAAAATATCGATATTCGATACCATTTTCGATACCAAAGGGAAAACAACTGTCACAATATTTTTGTTTTATTTTTTTATTTAAAGATAAATATAACATGTCTAGATAGAACATGACAATGAGGTATATTTTACATTAACAAAAATGTCTTGAGGTAGTGCAGGGGTCTTCAATTAAAATCAGCCAAGGTCTGCTTGGACCTTAGTTAACTTTCCTCATCGTGAGGGGTCTGGAAATTTTTAATAAAAGGATATGTGTTTGAATATAATTCTTTAAAGTAAAGTCTCATTTATTCCACACCTACAGCCTCTTAAACAATATAGAGATTAAGGTTGATAATCCACTGTTTTCTGTATTTTATCCATTGTTTACATGAGAAGGATGTTTGAGTGTTTAGCTTTCACCAAACACAGCTCACAGACAAAAGTAAAAACTACAAAATCAAAAGAGGCTAAAGCTCAGGACCTGGTGGTTTATTGACAACAGCCAGGAATCCTGCATATAATGCCTAATACTCCTTCATACATGTGTGAGAACATTTTAAATACAAAATCATCAATTCAAGCCAAAACATATTTGTTAAACAAATATGACAAAGATGCCTGTCATAATTCATCTCTTTCTATTGTCATTCCTCTGAAAACAACAGGAACAAGGATTGAGCACTGAGCATTTCTTTAGTATTAGCTGTTGCCAATAATTAACTGTTATTGTTTAATTTGCAGGTTCATCTTTAAACATTTTCAAAATTTAGAATAGAAATATTTATTTCCTGTATTTTCCCCGTGTGGGGTAACATTTTAATTAAAATGCTTATGATTAGTTTTGTAACAGGATTTAGGATTCACACAGAAACTGACACAACTTAAGGAAGACTTAACCTGTGTCCCTCATCTCCAAACCCTCCTTTCACACCTTTTCTGTTTTTAAACACCCAAATGAACATGTGTTAGGTTCAAATGAACGCAAATAACGTGAGCTAATTACTCATTTGTTTGTAAATGAGGTCAAATAAGCGACAAACGAGTCAATACTTAACAGTATTGACAGACAAATATACAACTCACCACCGCCAGTAACACGGAGCTGAGGAGCTGTATTTTCTGATTAAAATAAACGTTCCCTCTCGTCCATAACGTCAGTGAATCTTCATTATGTTTTGCCAAGGCTCAACTTTTGAATTTTAGTCGTTTCTAACTCATTATCAGGCTACGCTAAACATGTTGAAATTTCTCGCTGCTCTGTCCGTAACAAAAATAACTTGAGGACCCACTCGTGTAGACCTAGCTGTCCTAGAAGTGCCGGTTCAAAAATATGTTTTACACAATGCGCTTGTAATTATGAATAATGTCTTGCGGTCCGCCTTTTGAAAACCCCTGAGGTAGTACACTTGTTCAAAGTTGTTGAACAAGTGTACTACCTTGTTCAGATTGTCATACATTCAGAAACCAATAGTGCAAGTAAAAAAAAAAGTAAACTCCAAAGCTCAGCTGGTATTGATACTTCGGGAAATGAGTATCGTATCGTTTGAGATATTTTGTATTGGGTGGGAGTCCTTTACATTCAAACCCCCTGTGAAATCTCAATTCAACTTCTACTCCGTGTTTATGCTCGGTTTTGGAGAAATCAAATCTGATAGACATAACAGGAGTTTTCAATATTAAACTGTTTCGACTCAATTTGGAGCGCATAGGCCTATGCTTCAACATAAAGGATAAAATAAACGTGTTTGAAAAAATTTGGTCATACCGGTAAGCATACCGTGACAATATCTCAAGTGTTAGCAGGAGGGGACTGGGTGGGCGTTTACTGGATGGGAAGGGCACAGAAAGGGATGTGGTTATTATATAAATTGTTGTTTGTTATATTTATGATTGGTATGTGTGAATGAGACTAATTATTTTGTGGTTGTCAGTTTGTTTTGTCAATAAAAATATTATTTAAAAAAGGTTTAGAAAGTTTTTCTTTTGTACACAATATGAGCTGTCATTGCATTTGGAGGTTAAGCTGAAGTTAGTACATTTTAGGGAAAAATACAGCCAGTCCACGCTTCTATTCGTACCTCGTTTTTTGGTTTGGTTCAGTAGAACTTATGGTGCCGTTTTTATATTATTTTATTTGATATTAATTAAACTAGGTGTAGATCATTGTGGGTGGATTTTAAATAAACAAAGGCTGTTGTATTTTTAAAACGGTCTTCATTTTACTCAAAGATATTCCTGTGAATTGAGGTTCTTCTGTGAAAACACAATCTTACCAACATTCTCTGCATCAAGGTGTATGTGGGTTGCACTTGCATCTCCTGCAGTATATATATATATTTAAAAAAATGTTGTTATTGCACAGCTTAAAAAAAACAAAAACATCCAGGCGTCAAGAAAGGCAGTGTTTAAAGCGGGACATTACAGTGCGAGTAGTTTCACTTTCACCACGGAGCCCGGTAATGCAGCAGGCCTGAGTAGGGCACGTTCATCTGGAGCCCAAGAGGCAGCTGTGCCGTCTACACTTTAAGCACAGGTGTTCATATTGTTTGTCATCAGCCCATAGAGAGTTGTGATTTGTTGTTTATTCACACAGACGTTCCCCAATCCCCAATGATTTAAAGCAACAGGCACACACACACACAAGAGAAATGCGCTAAATAAACAGACAGATTTTACACTAACAAACAAACCAAAATTTTCAACGCATATTGAACCGTGAAGGGCATATTGAAGGGTTCAATACTGTATTGAGAATTGTTGCATCCCTAGTATATTTTAAGCATCTGTCATATAAAAGCACAGAATAAAAAATAATACCAAACAGAGGAGTCAGAGATGTAAAAGTTTTTACGCTTAATTAATTAATTTTTTCATCATTGTTTCTAACCTTGTTTTTACGGGGGCGGGCTCAACGCCCATTGGCTGAAGTGACAGGAAGTTGGGCCACAGCGGATCAGGCATGCCCGCCCAGAAGTAAACTGGCCGAAGACACAGATCTGTCATCGAGCTAGATAAACTGTGCCCGGTAAGAGCACTGCCAGGTCTGGGGCAGCTGTTCCCCAGTGGAGACCTACTGAGAAGATTAGTGCAAGTGTGGGCCGCAGAGTGTGTCGTTCATCAGGACTTCTGAAGTCCTGTAGCACCAGTAGCATGTTTACACTGCATTTTCTGAAGCACAAGACTGTCCACACCTGTCCACCACTCCATCCAGTGACAGCGGGCGGGGAACATCCACCCGTTCCCACTAATCTATCAAAATAAAGCCAAGCAGACACTAACCCTAACTCTTAAAGTAATTAGTTAATGAAAACTTATAAAAATAATGATTGAACAATGAATTTAATGTTAAGGTTATTGCATAGTAAGTCTCATATTCGGACAACAGCTGTCACTGTCAGATGGGTGACTTGTGTTCTCCTGCCTTTGTACAGACCACAAACAGAATAGAGTGAGTCCAAAATTGAAATGCTAGGATAAGACAAAATAATTCTCTGCTTAAATCGGTCAGTCTGCATAATTGTTGATTAAACGGACAATGAAATCTGCAAATGCCCCAAGTTCTATACGTACCTCTGTTTTTTGCTCACAATTTTTCATGTTTAAGCTGACCCTAGGACTGACGCTATAGGATTGTTTTAGAAGTTGGCGTTCTCATAAACAGTTAAACTGAATTATAACTAGCTGACAAAGAAGGCAGACCTATACGTAATTTTTTCAGACATACACACGCTGGTATTAACCCAAAATAATAGCATAGCTGCGGAGTCTGCAGAGCAATGGGGCAGAGCAGTGTTGCTCTGAAATGGCCATGGCTGGGATCCTGGAAAAATCCAGAAGAGCTATTGGTTGTCTTGAACCCATATCTCACAGCAACTAGATATTTGAGCACTCCCCTGCTTCTAGTGTTGTCAAAAATATTGATATTTTGATAAATATCGATACTGAAATATCTCAAACGATACGATACTCATTTCCCGAAGTTTCGATACCAGCTGAGCTTTGGATTTTACTTGAAAATACAAGTTTTTTTAATTTTTATTACTTGCACTATTGGTTTCTGAATGTATGACAATCTGAGAGGCCTTTGAACAATTGTACTACCTCAGGGGTCTTCAAAAGGCGGACTGCGATCTGTACCGCAAGACATTATTCATAATTACAAGCGCATTGTGTAAAACATATTTTTGAACCGGCACTTCTAGACGGCTACGTCTACACACGCGGGTCCTCAGGTTACTATGGTTACGGACAGAGCAGCGGGAAATTTCAACATGTTTAGCGTAGCCTGATAATGAGTTACGAATAAAGAGAAAATAATAAGAGAAACAAATAAAATGTAAAAGTTGAGCCTTGGCAAAACATAATAAAGATTCACTGACGTTATGGACGGAGAGGGAACGTTTATTTTAATCAGAAAATACAGCTCCGTGTCAGTGTCAAAGCTGAACAACAGCCCTTTATCCTCTAGTCCCGGCTGCTTTGATAATCAGAGAATGAATTCAGAACTGAACCAGGACAGTTTTCATGTCAGGATTAAAAAGACTCAGCTCAGAGGGAAGTGGGGACGTCTAGCTAATGTGGTGAGTTGTACATGTGTCTGTCAACTTCTTTATTCTGTCGTAGGTTATGTATTGACTCGTTTGTCGCATATTTGACCTCATTTACAAACAACGTGAGTAATTAGCTCACGCAATTTGCGTTCATTTGAACCAACACATGTTCATTTGGGTGTTAAAAAAACAGAAATGGTGTGAAAGGAGAGTTTGGAAATGAGTGACACACGTTAAGTCTTAAGTTGTGTCAGTTTCTGTGTGAATCCTAAATACTGTTACAGAACTAATCATAAGCATTTTAATTAAAATGTTACCCCACACGGGGAAAATACAGGAAATAAATATTTATATTTTAAATTTTGAAAATGTTTAAAGATGAACCTGCAAATTAAACGATAAACATTAATTATTGACAACAGATAATGCTAAAGAAAAGCTCAGTGCTTTTTCCCTTGTTCCTGTTGTTTTCAGTAGAACGACAATAGAAGGAGATCAATTATGACAGGCATCTTTGTCATATTTAACAAATATGTTTTGGCTTGAATTGATGATTTTGTATTTAAAATGTTCTCACACATGAAGGAGTATTAAGCATTATATGCAAGATTCCAGGCTATTGTTAATAAACCACCAGGTCCTGAGCTTTAGCCTCTTTTGATTTTGTAGTATTTTCCTTTTGTCTGTGAGCTGTGTTTAGTGAAAGCTAAACACTCAAACATCCTCCTCATGTAAACAAAGAATAAAATACAGAAAACAGTGGATTATCAACATTCATCTCCATATTGTTTAAAAGGTGTGGAATAAATGAGACTTTACTTTAAAGAATTATATTCAAACACATATCCTTTTATTAAAAATTTCCGGACCCCTCACGGTGAGGAAAGTTAACTAAGGCACTGGTTCCGAAAGTGGGGGTCGCGACCGAGTGGTGGGCGGGGGGTCGCGAGATGATTTCCAGATATTTTATTTTATTTTATTTTATTTATTTATTTTATTTATTTTTTATTATTATTTTTATATATTTTTAAAAAGGTTGTAATGATGCGAGTATAAATTTAGGATAATCAAAATAAACTGAAAGTAAAACTTTGTAAAACTTGCTCCGATTAATTATGACAGTTAGGTGACGGCGGGTTGCAAACTCCGCGGGCTACTTTTAAAGTCCATTTTGGGCAAAAAGCATAGTATAATAAAATCACCAAAACAAGTCTTCATGTTAAGAATGAATAGTACACAAACATTTCTAAAACTGTAAAAACTGTCTTTCTTTCTTTTTCTTTTTTTTAAATAAAACATTCATTAATTATTTTATGATAAACATACTGTCTTAAGTGCACCCCTTTATAATCATAAATTACACACGTGGACAGAATTGTTGGTACCCTTCGGTCAATGAAAGAAAAACTCACAATAGTCACAGAAAAAACTTTATTCTGACAAAAGTAATAATAAATAAAAATTATATGAATGTTAACCAATGAAAGTCAGACAGTGCTTTTCAACCATGCTTCAACGGAATTATTTTAAAAAAATAAACTCATGGAAAAGGTCTAGACAAAATTGTTGGTACCCCTAACTTAATATTTTGTTGCACAACCTTTTGAGGCTATCACTGCAATCAGACAATTCCTGTAACTGTCAATGAGACTTCTGCACCTCTCAGCAGGTATTTTGGCCCATTTCTCATGAGCAAACAGCTTCAGTTGTTTCCAGTTTGAAGTGTGTCTTTTCCAGACGGCATGTTTCAGCTCCTTCCAAAGATGCTCAATAGGATTGAGGTCAGGGCTCATAGAAGGCCACTTTAGAATAGTCCAATGTTTTCCTCTTAACCATTCTTGGGTGTTTTTAGCTGTGTTTTGGGTCATTGTCCTGTTGCAAGACCCATGACCTGCGACTGAGACCAAGCTGTCTGACACTGGCCAGCACATTTCTCTCTAGAATCCCTTGATAGTCTTCAGATTTCATTGTACCTTGCACAGATTCAAGACACCCTGTGCCAGATGCAGCAAAGCAGCCCCAGAACATAACAGAGCCTCCTCCATGTTTGACAGTAGGGACAGTGTTCTTTTCTTGATATGCTTCATTTTTCCGTCTGTGAACATAGAGCTCATGTGCCTCGGCAAAAAGTTCCATTTTTGTTTCATCTGTCCATAGGACATTCTCCCAGAAGCTTTGTGGATTGTCAACATGTATAACTGTGTGCAACTGTAGTCACAGGAACATCTAGCTGCTTGGAGATGGTTTTATAGCCTTTACCTTTATCGTGCTTGTCTATAATTTTCTTTCTATTCTCCTGCGACAACTCTTTCCTTCGCTTCCTCTGGTCCATGTTGAGTGTGGTACACACCATGTCACCAGACAACACAGTGACTACCTGAAGCCCTATAAATAGGCCCACTGACTGATTACAAGATTGTACACACCTGTGATGCTAATTAGTGCACACACCTTGAATTAACATGTCCATTTGGTCACATTATTTACAGTCTTTTCTAGGGGTACCAACAATTTTGTCCAGGCCTGTTCCATGAGTTTATTTTTTTAAATAATTCCGTTGAAGCATGGTTGAAAAGCAATGTCTGACTTTCATTGGTTAACATTCAATTTGCATGTAGGCTACATGCATTTAGAAGATTAAAAGAGGAACAAAGAAATGAAAAGTCAGTCATACCCCCTTGTATCGCGGATCGTCAGCAGTCTAATATTGGGGGTCGCGGTCTGAAAAGTTTGGGAACCCCTGAACTAAGGTCCAAGAGGACCGTAGCTGATTTTAATTGAAGACCCCTGCACTACCTCAAGACATTTTTGTTAATGTAAAATGACCTCATTGTCATGTTCTATCTAGACATGTTATATTTATCTTTAAATAAAAAAATAATAATATTGTGACAGTTGTTTTCCTTTTGGTATCAAAAATGGTATCGAATATCGATATTTTTGAAGGTATCGTATCGAAGTTAGAAATTCTAGTATTGTGACAACACTACCTGCTTCTCAAATGAATAGACATCACTGATACTTGATACTGTTGACAAAATGATGTTGCGTCATCTGTAGGGATGGGTACCGAAACCCGGTATTAAACTGGCCCCGGGGCTAAATTATGAAAGACCGTAGTATCAATAAGATCTGACGCTATCGGTTCTGCTATCGGTACTGGGGGGGAAAAAAATCCATGTACTATGTATTTTCGCTTAATAATATGTTATCGTGCACATTTTATCTCACCAAACATTTCTAAAGTGGATCATATTAAGACGTTTGTCTGTGAGATCTGCGAGATCTCTCATGCGCGCCGCGGAGGCTGTCTGTCACAGCGCTCTGTCACACACACAACACAACGAGCGCGGCGCTTAACCTCCGCTTAATACAAAGAGTGACTATGGCGGAGAGAGCATAACGTTCCAAAGTGTGGTTACACTTCTCTAGAGTTAATGTTATACTATCTATGGTTAATGCAGACAACGCTCGTTGTCACAAGAGCAACAAAATGTTTGCATGTAAGGGCGGAAACACAAGCAATCTGTCTAAGCACCTTTCAAAAGTGCATTATGTGCAGACAGAGAAATGCAAAGTTTTCGACTGCCTAGCTAGCTCGTCTCTGGTTGTTGCCCCATCTACGTCTGGTATGTTTGCTAAAATCATGTTGAATCAACGTTGTTCACGTCATTTAAAAAAAATTTAAAATCTCCCTGGCTTGTTAACCTCATGTAGAAATTCTGTTGATTTCTTTTGTTTTTAAAATTCCAAATAAAGAAAAATCAGTATGTAAATGTAAACATTTATTTGGCTAACTTAAATGCACAGCACTTAAATGCACAGCACAAACTCAAGTTAGTTTAATATATATATATATATATATATATATATATATATATATATTAATGTGTGCGTTTAATAGCTATTTGTTCAAACATGGCATTTTCTTGCACTACAAATAATTGTTTTATTAATTAAAAAAAATAAAGAAATGTTAATTCTGTTCTCAACTTGTTCTTAAAAAAAAAAACACAACACAAAGTACCGATAAGAATACCGTTAAAGTACCGGACCGTTAAGCAGTATCGGTAAGAGTAGTAATACCGTTAAAACCTTAACGATACCCATCCCTAGTCATCTGTAGCTTGTCTGTTGATTTATTTTTCTGTTTCTTCTTAAAATTGTTTGTCTGACATAACCTTTTAATAGCTGATGTAGCTGTTCATTGGTCTTGCTTTTAGGGCAGTGCAATATGGACAAAATAATATTGCAATCTTTTTAATTTTTATAATATATTACAATAGCAATTTTATTTGCAATTTTGGCCATGTTGACAGAAACTCTGAATTAAAATATAAACTAATAAAATTGCAGCCAAATGCCATTTAGAAATTGCATGTGTTTAAATTGTGATTGTTTTGCGATTAATTGCACAGCCCTACTTGCTATGTGCATTTTTGTTGATGTAAAACTTACTCAAATCTAAAGTTTGGATTGAAAAAAATCTGAATGTAGCATTTTTGTTCAGTTTTCACACAGCAAACTCCAAGAAAATGGAATTGCCCAGTTGTCCATGCTGTGTGCTCTGGGCCAGCAAGAAGGGATTTGGACCAGCCCCGTATTACAAGGCCTCTTGTCTGGAGAAAAAATACAGACAGAACAAAGTGAGTTCCACCTTGACACACACACAATATATATATATATATATATATATATATATATATATAATTACTGAAATGTTGTATTGAAACACAGACTAAAATGTAGAAATATCTCCTTTGGGTTTCAGTTGGAGAGTTCCTGGTTCAGGAGGGGCAGCGGCTGTTAGAGATGAGAGTAAAACAGCTGATAAAAGACAACCAGCTGGAGAAGGCTGCCTTGCTGGCAAAAACATGCTCAGAGAGTGCCTCCTTCGAGGGAAAGGGAAATTTCAGGCAAATGTATCTTGTCTGCCTTTGTGCTACCTCAGAACATGATCAACTAATGGGAGAGGCAAGACTAGATTGAAAACACATAAACAATGATTTGGCTTTGACACGTTTTTAGTTATTGTTCTGATGATATTGTGGATGTTTTTGCTACAGATTTCAACTGTGGACTGTCGTGAGGTTTTGGAGATGATCTGCAACCTAGAGTCTGATGGTGATGAAAAAGCAGCTTTTACTTTATGCTCAACTTTCTTGACCCGTCAGCTGCTGCAGGCTGACACTTACTGTGCATGGTAAGGAAGTACAAGGCACTACAATGGTGCTAATCTAGTCTACATTGCTGTTATTGGGTTGGATAGACCAACATGGGAGTTGATGCTAGCTCTGTTCCTCTGTTACCTTTCTTTGCTTTAAATAAAAAAAAAAAAAAAAAAATTCCAACAGCTATACCAGGTTATTTGATTTTATATTTACCATCAACCATTTCCTGTTGCAGTACTTCAAATGTAAATAATATTTTTTTACTGACTTTTATTATATATATATATATAAATGATATTGTATTTTTTTTTTCAAAGTTTGTGTAGAATTTTACATTAGTTAAAATTTAACAGCAGGCCAGCAGTAGCCAGGTCATCTAGGATTATTAGATCCTGGATTATTTCCAAAATGTTCAACTTAAATGATGGTATTTATTCAAAAAGTAATTTGGCTTTACATATCTTTCTTCTACCAGGGAGCTCACTTTGTTCTGGAGCAAGTTGCTGAAGCGACTTGAACCATCAGAGAAGGCCTTTCTGGACAAATGCTGTCAGATGTCTTTGCTTTCCAAAACAGTATACCACATCCTGTTCCTTATCAAGGTCATTCAGTCTGAGGTCAGTAACTGGAGCAGTTAACACTTTTCATTCATATGTAAGGTTAGGGCTGGGCGATGAATCAAATGAACTCTCTAACCCTGTGCTGGACTCTGTGTTGTGGCTAATGCTTCTGCATCTACAATACAACTGTGGTGACTCTGCAGACACTAAGAATCCCCAGAGAACGCAGTCATATTATCTCTGAAAGGCTTTGGTTTAGCAAAGGAAGGAAACTGATCAGCAGTAACAGCGTAGTGTCTCTGCAGCACAGCTGTACTTTATTGATTTATGCAAAAAAAAAAAATCATAAATACATTTGAATTACCTTTTAGAAAGACAACGTGTTTAATAAAATCTGAAAAATTAAGACAAAATCAAGATTTTCTTTTTTAGCCATATTGTCCAGCCCTATGTAAGGGTAGCCTGGCCAGCTGTGACTAACTCTTTTCTTATTCTATACAAAGAAGTTGTTGCTTGCATTCGATTTCAAGGGCAGGGTTTACGGGCGTAATGTTAACCAATCAGAGAAACGCCGGATGTGACTCAAAAAAAGCCGAAATCACACAGTCATTTGTCAACATGGATGCCTTGTTAGTGCTGCTAGTTAACATGGCCAGCAGTAGAGCGGACACCAGAGTGGTTTCATTGTTTTTATACTTTGCTGGTTATCCAAAACTGGGGCAAGAGCAGAAATAAACGGCCTCTTGGTAGCAGCGTTCTGCTTTTGAAAAATGGAAAAGGTCTGGTATACCAAGCTAATGTAAGAGTATGACAACCAAGTTTTTGTAACTATTGCATTATTTGAAAACCTTTTTTTTTTTATCAAGACTAGAAGCTGATTTTACACATTGGATGTATAAGTGTGTGTGAATCTGGGAATAGCAATGAAAGTGTTTGTAGTTTGAAAGAAGTTTGTAATGTGTATATGGAATTGGCTTTAATTGTTTGAACACGTTTAGCTTTGTTTGGTAGCTAAACTTGTCACTTTTCCTTTTCAGATCGACACAGCGGGCCTGCCAGTGTGCATTGAAATGTGCGTTAGGGCTCTCCGGATGCAATCAGAAGATAGAAATACAAAAGCCCCTGTGTGTAAAACTATTGCCTGTTTGCTTCCCAATGACCTGGAAGTGAAGCGGGCCTGCCAGCTAACGCAGTTTCTCCTGGAGCCCACCGTTGACTCGTACTATGCTGTGGAGACACTTTACAATGAACCAGATCAAAAAATGGAGGTGGAAAGCATGCCCGTTCCAAACTCGCTGCGCTGTGAACTTCTGCTCGTCTTCAAAACACAATGGCCTTTTGACCCTGAGTTCTGGGACTGGAGAACACTAAAGCGACACTGCCTAGCTCTTATGGGTGAGGAGGCTTCCATAGTTTCATCTATTGACTTACTTAATGATACTGATGAGGCAGAGGAAGAAGAGCTACGCATTGACGATGGGTTTTTAGAGAGTGCTGAGCGAATGGTTAGCGGCACATATGAACTCGCAGACATAACGGACAGGAAAAAGAAAAACAGAGAAATGAAGAAGCTTAGAGAAAAAGGATTTATATCTGCCAGGTTTCGAAACTGGCAGGCATACATGCAGTACTGTGTGCTCTGTGACAAGGAGTTTTTAGGCCATAGAATTATACGACATGCACAGACTCATTTTATCAGTGGGGTGTACAGTTGTCCAATATGTGCTGAATCCTTCACCTCAAAAGACACTTTGACTCCTCATGTTACGTCACATGTCAAACAGTCTTGTAAGGATAGGCTAACTGCAATGAAGACAAACAAGAAACTTGCCAATCCCAAAACTGCTGCCCCTGTTATAGCTGCGTTAATAGCCAAGACAGAAAATCAAGTATCAGAGAATGAGAGTTCAGCGAGGCATAATTCTGAGTCTGTTCAAAATGTTCAAGCAAGATTCAAGCAAGAGAACAGTGAAGAAAATGTGTGCCCAGTTGGAACATGCAAAAAGACCTTCAAGTTCTACAGAAACCTTATTGCCCATGTAAAAGCCCACGGTGACAACGAGGAAGCGAAGTCTTACCTTGAAATGCGAAGCAAAAAGGTGGTCTGTCAGTACTGCCGTCGCCACTTTGTTAACGTCAACCATCTTAACGATCATTTACAGGTACACTGTGGCGTAAAGCCGTACATCTGTATTCAGCTAAACTGCAAGGCTAGCTTTCTGGCTAACACTGAACTGCTTGTACACCGAAAAACACACACTTCTTTTAAGGCTAGATGCATGTTCCCTAACTGTGGCAAGATTTTTAATGAGGCTTTCAAGCTCTATGACCATGAGGCACATCATTATAAAACCTTTACATGTAAATTTGTGGACTGTGGAAAGGTTTTTCATACACAACAACAACTGGATTTGCATCATATGGGTCATACCACTAAAAATGAGCAAGAAGTTCCTCCTTCTGAGCAAATATTGCTAAATGTGCAAAGTAGTTCTTCAGTTGTGGCACAAACAATTCCTCATCAAGCTCCACTAAATGACCAAGAGTATACCAGAGTGAAGTGTGAACCTGAAAGTGTTAGTGTTGGTAAACCAGAGACCCTTGAAAGTTTGCTCAAAAGCTCCCAAACACCTATTGAAACTGTAGATTGTTATGAAGTCAGAGCTGTTAAAAAAGATGAAGGTTCCATCAGCCAGAACGGTCAGCTTATAAGTAACTCTGTCATTCAGCCAACTAATTTTCCGTCAACTGATCCACATGGTCACAAGAACTTTTCTTCCAGGCAGTTTCATTATTTAAAGCAATCTCAACAAAAACACCATCAGCATGTATCTCCATTTGAAGCTACTATAAACAAAATGCTGCACGATAAAACACTGTTACACGGTCAGTTACAGATACTCTCTAGCAGTATAAAAAGTGGCTCAAAGAGTTACAATGCAGAGCCAGTCTGTAGTGTAATTAGGTCTTTACCACCAATACCACAGACTGAAAACCTCCCCAAGCCAACAGGCACTCCATTAATTGCAAACCAGTCCGAAAAAACAACTAAACCCTCCACTTGCACAGTTCTGAGAGAGAGATATCATTGTGCCTATGAAACATGCACAAGAAATTATAGCTGTTACAAAAGTGTTGCCAAACATATGAAAACATCCCACCCAGAGTTTTACGCACAACGGAAAATACCACGTAATGAAATCAAGGTAACGTACGTTTCCGGTCAACCTTTGGTTTCAAAACCTAAAATGGCTGTGTCACAAGAAAATCAACAAAAAGTCACAATACAAGGCACAGTAAGGCCGAATGTTATTCAATCTCCTCCCTATACAAATTATAAGACCATAAGGTCTCCTTCACCCACTACTGTCAACCAGAATGCTTCACACTTAATGGAAAGTGTTTTGAATCGTATTGTGGTCTCTCAGTTAAAAAACCATCCAAACCAGGTAAATCCATCTGAAACCCAAGACCAACCAAACTGGTCATCGGCCTCTCATAATGAACAAATCCTCAAATGTGACCCTTGCCAAATACACCCAACAAGGCAAGTAGAATCTGCCAGTGCACCCCTGCCAACTGATGGTACACCTTGTATTGCTGCAGTGTCAAACCCAAACAACACTGTGGTAGAATCCTTTCAGGTGTCAAACATGCAAAGTGGTTCTCGACCTTTCTACAGGCCAGCCGCTTCAAATACTGACCAATTACAGTCAAGTCAGACAAAAACCCCAAAAGAAAGCCAGCCAAAGTGGTCTTTGACTGTCCAAAACAAGCAAATTGTACACAGCGCCACTTCCCAAATACATTCAACTGGTCATTTGAAAACTACTGAGGCACCCGTAAAATCTAAAGGTCTATCTTATATTCCTTTGGAATCAGACCACCACCCAAATCAGTCTATAGTAGATTCCCTAATGGCATCAAGCATGCAAAGTGGTTCTCAACCTATTTACAGAGCAGCTGCTACCAATGTTGACCAACCTAAAAGTCAGGCCTCTTCCCAAATACATTCAACAATGCGCGTAAAATCTAATAATGCACCCCTGGCACCTAATGGCCCATCTTGCATTCCTAAAAAGTCAAGCAACATTGCAACAGCATCCCTTCCAGCATTAAGTGTTCAAAGTTGTTTTCAACCTCTTTTACTTTCTAAGATTAAGACTGAAGAGAATAGCCAAGTCATTTCTTTCCCAGCTTTGCAAAATGTATCCAGAGAGTCAGAAAACACAAAGTCAGAGCAGCATAATCTTGCATTGTCAAATTTCCAATCAAGCCAACCTCAGCAGCGACCATCTACTTCAGAAGATACCTTTGAAAATACCAAACCAGTTCGAAAAAGTAGGACTAAATGGCCAGCTATTATTAGAGATGGGAAATTTATTTGTTCACGATGTTATAGAGAATTTAACAGTTCCAAATCCCTTGGAGGACATTTGTCTAAGCGTACATCCTGTAAACCATATGAAGAGACAGTACTGAACACAGACCTACCAACATCATTTCTTGATCTGCTCAATTCAGAGCAAACTGTTAACAATCCTCAATCCAATCTTTCTTTTAAACCATGTATGTCTTATTACAGCAAACCTCACACTTTCGAAAGCCATGGCCCAGTTGAACAAAAAAGCTACAGCTCTCAGAATTGCCAAGAAAATTTACCAGCATATATTAACGGTGAAACAAACCATGACATTCTCAAGCAAATTATGACTGCAACAAAAATGGACGATCTTTTTGTTCAGCCTCAGGTTTCCCAGTTTCAAAATTCTAATGCTTCCTACCGGCTGAGTATTCCAAGTAGCTCTGTCATTCAGCATATGGGAGGGGTTCGGCAAGAAGTTGGCTCATACAATACACATTTACTTCACTCAAGACTTAATACCTTGTCTGGTAATAGATGTCCAACCCCGCTACTTTCTCAAGTCCTAAAAAAAAAACAGCCAAATACGATTTTGGAGAAACCAACAAACAATCCAAGTGATATTTGCATTAAGATCTATCACACAGAGAGTCATACCACCAATATAAACCCTGTAACACAAACCTTGCTCTCTGAGAGTCAACCTTGTCCTGCCACAAGTGACTTAAAACAAACTGAGAAGAAAAACAATGAGCAAGACATTAAAAAGAAACTTAGGGAGCAAATTTTGGCTGGCGATTTTCAACGCAGAAGCAACTTGTGTAACTTTGCCAATGCTGACACTAACTTTGAATCTCAAAGTCCCTTATCCATCAGTACGGAGTCATGGCCCAGAAATAAGGACAATCAAAGGCGGAATGTCATGGGTTTATCAGCAGATGGAGAAAACTCTCCCATCATCCCTGGCACTTTAGAGGAAATTGAAGAACTTCTAAAAACCAAAAGCTTTACCAGTTTAAGACTGATTACCACCCCTAAAAAGACATCACAGAGCCCCGGTCAAACAGGCCCTAGTGATAATAGAGATACAGAGCCTAAACAGTTATCTTCCAGCCAACAGCAGTGGTTCACTGAAATCCAGACTGCATTTGAAAGGCTTAACATTGTCAGGGATACACCTGAACAAACCTTAGAGAATGTGAACCATTCAAGGGTAGGCAGTTCCCATGTGCCGCAAAAAGTTATACCACAAAGCCCACAAACTTTAACATCACCTAAAATATATACTTGTGAGGCTGAAAATTGTGAATACAACACCTGTTCAAGTGAGGCATTTTGGAGACACCTCTACAAAGTCCACAATTATACATTTGATCTGGTTAATGCTGTCAAAAAACGTTATGGACAGTATGCTCCATTTCAGTGTCAAAAATGCAATAAAACATTCACACGCAACCCAAATCTAAGAACTCATTATATCTCTGCACATCAGTTATCATCTGAAGAAATAAAAGAGTTAGACTTGAAGCGAAGAAAGGCTAGAGCTTCCACATCTCGCATTATTCAAATGCAGTCTGTTGATGTAACACAGACAGTGCAACGTGTAAACCAGGCATTACTAAACTTGAAAACAGCCAATCCGAGTTGTGCTTCAGTTATCCAGGCCCTGCCTGTATCCAACCTGCAAAATCAGCCTTGCACTGGGGGCCCACAAATAAATGTAGCCAGTAGGCTACCTAAAAGACTGTTAACCCCTGGCAAACAGGCTAATAACAGATCAACAACTGTGAAACCAAGCAGTAATTTGAATAAGAAAACAGACAAAAATCTTAAGTCGAGTGATGTGTTAAGTCAGTACAGACCCTACCGCTGCGTCCACCAAGGTTGTGAGGCAGCTTTTACCATCCAGCACAATCTCATTCTCCATTATCGAGCAGTTCATCAGTCTGCTCTGTCAGCCCTAGAGGTCAACAAAGAGCAGGACCAGAACGAGGCAACCGGCGAAGTCATAGATCAGGAAGAAGAGGAGGATGTCGATGTTCCCCACATTTCAGAATTCAGGTGCCAAGTCAAAGACTGCTCACGGGTTTTCCAACAAGTCCCTCTTCTAATGCTGCATTACCTTCGGTTACATGAGTTCAGTATTGATAAAGTTGGGGATCTCTTGTCTGGAATCAGCCTAGGTAGATTTACCTGTGGCCATCAAGGGTGCAGTGTATCCTTCACTGCTTTTTGGAAGTTTGTTGCACACATTAAAGAGCTGCACAAAGATTTTAAGCTGTCAAAACCAGAGAGCTTGTACAAGTGTAAAATTGAAGGTTGTGATCGTGCATATGCAACAAAGTCCAATATGCTTAGGCATTTTATGAAAAAGCATCAAGACCTTTACCAACCAAAACGGAAACATCCACCAAAAACAGAAGATGGGGTAAAACAGAACTCAAAGATGTTGCAATACCAATTGAACAAGACAAGTGATGGGAAGGAAAACATTGAGAGCAATAAAAAAATCTCCCAGAAAGACTGTAACTCAAAAAGATCACGAAAAATTAACAATTACTGGACTAAATATGAAAAACCTGTTTTGAAAACGAATGTGGAGGCATCTGCAATGTGCACGAAATCATATCCACTACAATACCCCTGCATGATAAAAGGATGTGAGTCAGTCATGAATTCAGAAAGGAGCATTTTAAAACATTACACAGTACATGGACTCAGTGAAAAATTCCTTGAACAACATAGAAGTCATTACATCTTCTGCAAAAAGTTTCCCAGGCAGAAAAGCAGTTCTCTCCGAAGCGATGATTCCAAATCTGACCACTCCTCTGATTCAGAACCTGAGCTCGCAGTTGAAGACACAGAGCAAGCACAATATGAAGATTCTAAGCCTTTCCTGCGCAAAAGGAGCAGCCCAGTCACTCCCTCTGCGCTGATTGATGGATTATCAAACGACGACAGTTCTGATGGCTCTGTGGTGATGAAACGTAAGCGAGGACGCCCAAAAAGAATCATTGAAAAAATTGTCAAACGCAAGAAACTGTCTTGTCCACCCAAAAGGGCTGATGTTGGATTAGACTGCATTTCTCCGGCTCTATTAGAGGTGTCTGAGCAGCCTGTGTCCTTGGCCACATTCAAACCCATGGGATTTGAAATGTCTTTTTTAAAGTTTCTTGAGCAGTCAAACAAGACTCAGCCTTCCTTTACATGCGACATACCGCTGGTAGGTCCATGGGTCCGACTGTCCCAACTGAACACCAAAGAAACCTGTGTCATATTCAGCAACCGACAGAATTTGAAATCTCTTAACAAGGTAAAAATAGTGGTGGACAAAGCATTTTTAGGCGTGACTGACCTTATGCTGAAACAATTGCAGGACATGCAACCAACTGTAGTACTGGAGAAAAAAAAATAATCTTTGGTTTTATTAGCTGTATCTCAGGTCAAATCTACTGCAGACCTTTTATTGAAGTGTTGTGACTGCTGTTTCATGATACTGTAAAATATCTGTAAATGTGTTTTTTTTTTATATAGAAAAGTGTAAAGCATGTTTTAACTGCAGAAATCGTCGGTGTCTTAACTATCCCCATGGGACTGACTATGGACTATGTATGGCTAGTATTGTGAGTAGATTGTGACTTCCAGTTGTTGTTGTGTGCATACTTTGAAACACCACCTACTGCCACCAGCAGTCTCGCTGTTATTAAATTAATTTTTTCATAGAACCACTTGCCTTTTCTTGTTGGTACCAGTATCATTTTCACTTAGGATGAGGGCCACAGCCAGGAATTGAGTGAGGTTCCGGTTTTGTGTTTGTGGCATTTCAGATTTTGTTTTAAATTTATTCCCAAGTGCCACACAAATAAAACGTGTGACCTATTTAAGTACAATATTAAGTCCCTGCCAGTGGCCGTATTATAAATACTTTTATTTATTTATTACAAAGCATGCAAAGTTTTGAGCAAAAATGTTAGTGGCTGAAACAAATGTATTTTTTTGCAAAAAAAATTTACTACATTATTTCATCCAGTTGTTTAATAATTCTTAATCTATTTGAATTGTTGTCTGTGAAGGTTCTCAGTCACCCAGCACATCTTGAAAAAAAGGTTGAAATAAAAGCATCTGGACTGGTAGGATCAGCTCTCTACCAGTTGATCTCAGAATTGATAAAGTATCTTGGAATTAGAGACAAAACGTCTTCACCTTGAAAGTCCAGATGCTTTTTATTTGAATTGTTGCATTGCAAAACTAGGGAATATTAGAATGTGGCACACATTACCAGTATAATGCAATTGGAAATAAAGACACATGACATCAGCACTATTCACAGAAATAAAGACAAGCTGAAGGAACAGTTGAAGTGAATCCAATAATTCTGTTGCCTGTAAATGTTATAAACACATCTAAAACATTTTAAGTAAGTTTAGTATTAAGGTTATCAAGTGTGATTGGGGTAGTTAATGCTGAACAACAGCATCTCATTTTGAGAGAATGAGGAAAACAAATCTGAATTCTGAAATGAAAGTTTGAAAGAGCATTATCCAAATGTATATGCTGAAGTCTGTTTTTATTTTATTTTACCCCCTCAGCTCATATTATATGATATTATATTTGGTAATAGAACAAACTTAATGTGTGCAACACTGGGCTGTGAGCCAAACTATTTTATTTAGCTCTGCCTGAAAAGTCTTGCATTTACAGTCTCAGACATCTGACAATAATCTCAAAATTCAGACTTAAACCTTAAAAGTTAAGTCCAAAATATATATTTTTTGCAGTGGTCCCAATTGTCTTTGTGGATGTCTAATTAGTAGCCTGTGGTATTTACAGGTGCTGGTCATATAATAGAATATCATCAAAAAGTTGATTTATTTCACTAATTCCATTCAAAAAGTGAAACCTTGAAAGTGAAATTATTACGGACAACTAAGGAAAATCCCAAATTTAGTATCTCAGAAAATTAGAATATTACTTAAGACCAATACAAAGAAAGGATTTTTAGAAATCCTGGACAACTGAAAAGTATGAGTATGTACAGCACTCAATACTTAGTTGTTTTTTTTTTTTGCCTGAATTACTGCAGCAATGCAGCGTGGCATCTAGTCGATCAGTGTGTGGCACTGCTCAGGTGTTATGAGAGCCCAGGTTACTCTGATAGTGGCCTTAAGCTCTTCTGCATTGTTGGGTCACAATACCCCATAGATTATCTCTGGGGTTAAGGTCAGGCGAGTTTGCTGGCCAATTAAGAACAAGGATACCATGGGCCTTAAACCAGGTACTGGGTGCTTTGGCCCTGTGTGCAGGAGCCAAGTCCTGTTGGAAAATGAAATCTGCATCTCCATTAAGTTGGTCAGCAGCAGGAAGCAGGAAGTGCTCTAAAACTTCCTGGTATACGGCTGCATTGACCTTGGACCTCAGAAAACACAGTGGAACAACACCAGCAGATGACATGGCACACCAAACCCTCACTGACTGTGAAAACTTTACACTGGACCTCAAGCAACGTTGATTGTGTGTCTCTCCTCTCTTCCTCCAGGACTCTAGGACCCTGATTTCAAAGGAAATTCAAAATTTACTTTCATCAGAGAACATAACTTTGGACCACTCGGCAGCAGTCCAGTCCTTTTTGTCTTTAGCCCAGACAAGACGCTTCTGACGCTGTTGTTGTTCAACAGTGGCTTGACACAAGGAATGCGAAGCTAAAACCCATGTCTTGCATACGTCTGTGCGTAGTGGTTCTTAAAGCACTGACTTTAGCTGCAGTCCACTCTTTCTGAATCTCCACCACATTTTTGAATGGGTTTTGTTTCAGTCCTCTCCAGGGTGCGGTTATCCCTGTTGCTTGTACACTTTTTTCCACCACATCTTTTCCTTCCCTTCGCCTCTATAAATGTGCTTGGACACAGAGCTCTGTGAACAACCAACACCTTTTGTTTCTTGCCCTCCTTATGTAAGGTGTCAATGGTCGTCTTTTGGACAACTGTCAAGTCAGCAGTCTTCTCCGTGATTGTGTAGCCGACAGAACTAGACTGAGAGACCATTTAAAGTTCTTTGCAGGTGTTTTGAGTTCATTAGCTGATTAGACTGTGGCACCAGGGGTCTTCAATATTGAACCTTTTCACAATATTCAAATTTTCTGAGACTGAATTTGGGATTTTCCTTAGTTGTCTGGTTATAATCATCAAAGTTAAAAGAAATAAACATTTGAAATATGTCAGTCTGTGTATAATGAATGAGTATAATTTACAAGTTTTACTTTTTGAATGGAATTAGTGAAATAAATCAACTTTTTGATGATATTCTATATATATATATATATATATATCTGACCAGCACCTGTTTATGAACTTTGACTAGTGCGCTAATGCCATGAACATACACCAGAGGTCACTGTTTCCTGCCCATTGACAAAAAAAAATGCGCAATAATACATAATTTTACATATATATAATACATAAGACTGAACCTGCCTGAATACAGACTAAATATTATCACATTTGTAAGTATATATTAAATAATATATTTTCATTTAAGTTCTTAATTGTAAATATTTATAATAATTATATTACAGGCATATATAGGCAGCATTTTGATTAAGTGAAGTCATATACATGTAAAGCTGCACACTGAGAATGCACCTATTTCCCATGAGCAGTGCTTTTCCTGTAAACAGCTTGTGGTTTCACTTTTCCTCTAAGACTGGTTCGACTGGTTTGTCATGTGTGTGTGTGGCCTGTGGTGTGTTTGATGTGGGTTCTGTGCACACAGAGCTGCTGACGACAGCGGCAGGTGGCTGACTGTAACTGAAGTACTTGTCCTCCACTGGGATGTAGCGTCTGGTGAAGCACTTCCAAAGGCGCTTCCACACAATATAAATGAACTCCACAAAGTTAAGAATGATGCAGAGAACAGAAGTGCTGCCCATGATGTACAGGAAGATCTTTTTTTCAGTGGCTTTGCCTATGTAACAGTCCACAGTGTTGGGACAGGGACTCTCACTGCAGCGGATCAAGATGGGCACATCAAAGCCATTGTAGATAAAGTAGAATGCCAACAGGAATCCCACCTGGAAACAGCAACAAACATATTAAAAACAACTAAAGGCCACCCAGAGTCCTGTTGATCCATGTGGTCACTTGATAAAACAATAGGCTTTATTTGTGTAGGCAACAGAGATGAACAGGAGGGGTGAACCAATGAGAAAAGGACAAAAGCAAACAGAGCTTAGAGACATAGTTGATATATATAGCCTTTAAGCCTATATTTTTTATGTCAACTGTCATTTGTTGTTGTTTTGGTGTCTAACACACTCCAGGACTTAGAGCTAAGCACAGTAAAGTCTGCACAGTTGTCTGCCTCTCATACAAACACATACAGTTGGCTGTTTTTGTAGTTTGGTGTGTATTGTCTTGTTACATGCATCAAGATATTATAAAGAGTTATAATACAGATTGGATTTTATTGCCTTGTGAATAAATCTCACTGTTTCCAAGATAGACTGAGTGGACACACATAGCACACTCTCCTATGCACCTGTCCCAAGAAATAGATGTGCAAAGTTATCTTTTTAGAATGAATGCATCTGATTGGATTCTATTCCAGTATCAAAATCACTGATTATTAGAGGTAGATTTTCTTAAACTTTAAAGACATAAATAGTCTTTGTAACTTGAAGGAGTTAGATTAACTTATTATTCATCTAATTGGAGAAAACATTATCTGATATTGTCTTACAGGAGACCTGTGAGGCTAATGTCTGATGTAGTTGTGTACACATGTAAAGACCCCACCTCAAAAGCAGTCTTGAAGATCAGGCTGAGAGTGTAGGTACAGAACAGCCCCCCATCGATGCTGCCCTTGTCAGCGTACAGCTTTCGCTTGAGCCGGATCTCGCGGTGCTCCCTGTAGGCCACATGCAATGCCACCAGCAGGGATGGGGTCGACACCATGATGAGCTGCAGGGCCCAGAGCCGCACCTGAGACACAGGGAAGGATCGGTCGAAGCAGACGTTCTCACAGCCGGGCTGCTGGGTGTTACACACAAAGTCTTTCTGCTCGTCCTTCCACACCTGCTCAGCGGCTGCCACATATACCAGGATCCGGAAGAGGAAGACCACCGAGAGCCAGACCCTCCCGATCACTGTGGAGTACTTATTCACTCCACTCAGGACATTCTCCAAAAAGCCCCAGTTCATTGTAGCCTGCCTAAAATGGAAAATACTGTTAGATGTTCCTTCCTTTAATTTTCACTGCCCCCCAGTAATTTAGCACTAATTTGATTTAGATCAGATCAGATTTATTGGCGTAAACAGGTCCAACCAAAAAGAATCTAATATTTTTGAAGAGTCAAATGCAGGTCACTTACATCGATTCACCTCTGAATTCAGATCTGATGATTTATGGCCAAGTCTGAATGGACCAATCTGAACTCAAGAGACTCTCATTTCTCTCATTGACACTGTCAATCTTTTCTGACCAGATTATTTAAAAAATAAAGAACTCAAACACAGTCATACATTTTTTGGCAGCTTTGGCCGCAGAGTTAACAGAGAAACAGACAGTAACAGACAACCATTCACTCTCACATTCATTCACTAGGGACACTTTAGAGTTCCCAGTGAACCTATACATGCATGTGTCTGGGCAGTGGGAGGAAGCTGGAGTACCCGGAGAGAACCCGGGTAAAACGGGGAGGACATGCAGACTCCTCGCTGAAAGGTTAGAGCTGGCCGAGGATGTTCGAGTCGGCCGGGGTTTGAACCCACAACCTTTCTTTCTGTGAGGCAGGAGCGCTAACCACTCTCTTTATAGTGTCATACAAAATTAAATTAAAATTTGTTTTAGTGTTGACATTCAGATCAGTGTTCTTTTGGTCTACAGCAACACTTCAGGACCAGCACTTGTTCAAATGTAGTGCCTGTTGTATAAACCGTCAGAAACAAAAACTGGTTGTGGTCACTTTTGCTGAAGTGGGAACGAGACCAAATTCAGAGTGTAATGCCTTTAGCTCTGATCCCAGCACAGGCTCACCGGGTTTTGATGACAGAAACCTCTGATTCCCAGGACTTGTGCGGCTCAAGGCTCAAGGCTCAAGGCAAGACTCTAATTCTGGGCCACAAAACCAGACACACTCAGACACACAAATCTGACACAGCATGTTTTGCTTTTAGCTTTAGTGCCTTTACAGATCATTTTACACACAAACATTAATAAGTGTACACAATTGTTTTGCTATAATAGCCCCATATAAGGTACTGCTTTATGAAAATACCAACAGAGATTTGAAGTAAAAGTAAAAGTACTGTTACTATATTAGGAAGTCAGGAGTCATCATAGCGATTAGGCTACTTAAGTAAATAGAATAGTGAAAATAATATTCAAGTACTCATTCACAGTTGAAAATTTTAGCAAAATAATTATATGTCAAATGCCACAAATGAAGGTGGCATCACCAAAAGGTGTGATTACCAGAAAGAACTGAAAATGTAAATCTATACATTTATAGTTTTTACACATGCATATATTGTTCAGCTAGGGCCAGAGGACGCAGACCATAGACATTTCCTTTTAGAATTTATGAACATAATTCAAAAAGGTGTTGATGTGCTCTCACTTTAATGAGCTGCTGAAGCAGAGAGCCAGCTGCTCTGTGAAATACACACGAACTGCATGTAGTTAAGAGTTTATTTCCTTCACAAATAAAATGTTTTTTTGTGGCAGCATTTATTAAATATTCACCAAGAGGATTGTCCTGCCACCCAGCATCACCGAGCAACACAAACAAGTACGTACCAACACACATGTCCAGATCACACACAGCTGCTGTTAGAGCACCGTCATGAGACCTACCTGTTTTTCCCTGGATGCCTTTCTTTTCCGTCCTTGTCTTTTCAGGTGAGTGTGCGTAGGTGAGTGTGTACAGGTGAGTGTGTACAGGTGAGTGTGCGTAGGTGAGTGTGTACAGGTGAGTGTGTACAGGTGAGTGTGTACAGGTGAGTGTGCGTAAGTGAGTGTGTACAGGTGAGTGTGTACAGGTGAGTGTGTACAGGTGAGTGCGCTCTGCTACAGGGAAGTGCTCTGCCACGCCCTGTCTTCCACATTTAAATAGCTCTTTATTTGACTGTTGAAACTGTGCTGTGGAGGACTGCTCACCTGTTGGGTTTGACCATAAAGGATAGAAAGTATAATAACATGTTTATTAAAATAATTTTAGCTAGTAAAGTCTAAGCTCAAGCTGGAAACAAGCCACTATGAAATGATGAAATAAGAAATGTCCGTATGAACACCTGACGTCTGTTAGACATAGAGCTTTGCCTGTTTGTGAGTATCCAGTGCCACTCTGAATGAAGGCTGTGATAATGCACACACGTCTCCATGGAGACGTCTAACTCTGAATTATTCATGACCCCAGTGAGTCCCACAGGCAGATGGAAATAACACATGTTTGCCAGCCTGACTGTCATGTGAAATTGCAAGGTCACTTTGGAGAAGAAAAGACAGGCCTCAGTCTGATTCACACAATAGCCCAACTACCTGTAGGCCTTCACATGATTTTACTGTGGTTGCCTGCAGTCAGAGCATCAGAGTTTTGTTGAATGACTGTGACAGGACCTGTTGTATATATGAGTCTACAATACGTGTGTGTGTGTGTGTGTGTGTGTATATATATATATATACATATGGAAAAAATTAAGAGACCACTGCAATTTTTTTCTAGCAGTCAGCATCTCTACAAGTATGGAAGCCATTCCATTCCAATGTCTGTTGAATCCCAACACAGGCACACCTCATTCTACAGAAGGAGGTGCTGATTAGGTAATCACCTGAACCAAATCTTATTTAATAAGGAAAATAATAAATAAAAACACTTCTGTGGTCATCACTATCCTCTTGCAAATAAATGCTCTAAATTACAATATTTTTATTTAGAATTTGGGATTTATTTATTTTTTTACCCAAACACATACCTATAAATAGTAAAACCAGAGAAACTGATCATTTTGAAGTGGTCTCTTAATTTTTTCCAAAGCTGTATATACAGCTTTATACACATGAGAAGTCCAAAAATTATGACAGATCTAAAGCCATTCTGCCAAGAAGAATGGGCTAAAATTCCTCCTCAACAATGTGCAGGTTATTTATGTTTTATACTGCCATTTTGAATGTTGAATGAGTGTAATCAATAAAAGACATGAAAGATCAGAATTTTTTGTGATTACTTTTATTTTTTTTATTTTTAGACACATTATTTTTGTCAATACATTTGACTAAAGATCAGATCACATTTTAAGACAAATTTATTCAGAAAATCATGAAATTCCAAAAGGTTCCCATACTTTTTCTTGCCACTGTACATACAGTGGGGATCGAAAGTTTGGGCACCCCAGGTAAAGATTTTTATTAATGTGCATAAAGGCGCCAAGAAAAGATGGAAAAATCTCCAAAAGGCATCAAATGACAGATTAGACATCCTTATAATAAGTCAAAAAAAGTTAGATTTTATTTCCACCATTTACACTTTCAAAATAACAGAAAACAAAAAAATGGTGTCTGCAAAAGTTTGGGCTCCCTGCAGAGTTAATACCTTGACAGCTATTTATGAACACGGTCCTTGTGTTACTATGGTTACAGACACAGCAGCAGATTCAACATGCTTTGTTTGTTTTTTTTATTATATTTTATTTTTTACACACAAGTAATTTTCATAAATAAATGCAATTGTTTATAACACAAGGAGTCATTTTACATATGAGCATATAATTGTCAGGGGAAAATAAGGAAAGTACATACTTTACATTCAGAGAGCATATGTTCTAAAATACAGATAATACAATAAGATTTCTATTAAATTATTATACTGTATGAGCTCTTGGTGAAAGTGGTTCCAGTTTAGGTTTAGCATCAGCCCATTTGACCATATGAATGTTATTATTAACTGTAACAGAAAAGTGAGGTCTTTACTCGAAAAGGGCTTTACAGGGAAAACAATGTCACTCTCCTGGAGGCTCATTGCGTACCTAGTTTTATTGTAGATACATAGTTGAATTTTGGACCAAACATTTAAAAAAAATATAAGAGAGAAATTGTTTCTGATTTATTATCACAGAAGTCACAGTTATAATTGATGTCCAATTTAAACCTATGTTTGGGGCGGCAGTAGCTCAGTGGGTAGAGCGGTCGTCTTTCAACCGGAAGGTAGGCGGTTCGATTCCCCCACAGTTCATACTGTTGTTGTGTCCTTGGGCAAGACACTTAACCCACCTTGCCTCCAGTGACTGTAACACTGGTAATTACATTAGAACAATGTAAGTCGCTTTGGATAAAAGCGTCAGATAAATGGAAATGTAGTGTTTGTTTTTTTTGCAGGGTAAATATTATGAAGACTTTGATTTTATTGTTTATACAGAACCTGTCGCCCACCAGTCATGTTAATGTTAATTTCACCGTATAAAATTCTTAATCAGTTTGTTTAGTTTTAGTAGTTATGTCTATTTTTCCTAAAAATAATATTTTTTCCATTTTGTGTGTCATATGACTTAATTTAGAGCCCATTATTAGTATTTTAGGGATTGCATTAGATACAGTTATATATTCTGATATATAACAGATGCACTAAGATCTGGTAGGTTGTGAGAAATTAATTATATTGTAACATCTGTCCTTGGCCATTGATAAGTTGATTTGCCCCCCATCACTACAGTATTTATAAAACACTGTTTTGGTCTTGTATTGTATATTTTTATTATTCCATATGTAACAGCTGGTCAGGGAGAGGTTGTGTTTGAAGAGCAGCCTCCAGGAGAGTAACGCTTGTTTATGAAAGTTTGAGAGGTATTTTTTCAATTTTGTAATTATACCTAAATAGGAAATTATTTCAACAAACAAGATTGAATATATTTTAAAAGTTTTTTTTTTCTTTCAAAGCTTAATATTTCAAGCCCGCCTCATCCTTTTGAGTTACAGATAATAATAATAATTAAAGCCGCAAGCGGCGATAAAGGCCCTCGCCTCTCTTGAGACACACACATGCACTCGGAGGAGTGCATTTCGTGCTTTAAAGCGTAAACTTCACGGTAAAAGGATTCTGAGGAGTTTTCTAAGACTCTAGCCTTGGCTCTGGAGGGGCCTCCTCTAAAGGAAGGATCCTGGCAATTGGGAAATGGCATTTATTTCCCAATAGTTGCCTCTTCACAGACTCATTACGACCACAGCCACAAATGTATCAAAAAACAAATTGATAACTTTTTTTTTTTTTGCACACGTGTCTAGATGATACTCACCAAATTTGGAGCTGTTTAGATGAAAAGCCTTTAGACAGAAGGGGTGCGATTTAGGTGGTCACGCATTCCACCCAACATAGATTTTCTGTTGAGTTTACGGTATGGCTGTAATAAACTTTTCTGTTTGCCCTGAGGTGTCCTATGGATGACATAGGAGATGTGTGTTTCACCCCACATGGCGGACTTCCTGTTAAGTTTAGGGTGTGGCTGTCATAGACTTTTCTGTTTGCCCTGAGGTGTCCTATTGATGTACTAAGTTTCATTTTTCTACGTTGGAAAAAAGTTACTTTCACTTTCCATAGGCCCAATGTATTTTGACTTTTCTAGGGTCACTGAGTCATTTTTCATTTTTTTTCGGGACTTCAAATACATATATTTTTCGCCGGGCTTGAAGTCTGGGACCAATAAAAATGACTTTTATTTGTTGGTTTACTGGGTCAAATTGAGAATCATTTTGCAGAAAAATTATAATAAAAAAATATATACCGAATTATAATAAAAAAAAATATAACTCGAGCAAAAAAGTCTAGAAAAACACTTGTCTCATTTACATACATGTGTTTAGCCTATTTTGCCCAAGTTTGGTGTCTGTGGAATGAAGCAGCTTTTTCTGTGTACTTTTAAAAAGAGGTGTATTTTAAGTCGGACCAAATTTTCAATTCAAAATGGCTGCCTTCCCGTGTGTGATAGGGTGTGGTCCCCATTGGCTTTTTTGTTCATAAGCCCATGATGGATATGTGTACCAAGTTTCATTTGCCTACAACAAACTAAAAATTTCACTTCCCATTGACTTTTTTCACATTTTTGGGACATTGCTATGGCAACACATTTATAGATAGGGGTGGTTGTCATTGGCTTTTATGCTCACATGACATAAGAGATGTGTGTACCAAATTTTATGTCTCTATGACAAACTAAATTCTTGGGTCCATTATAAGTTTGTAGGGGGCGCTGGAGAGCCATTTCTAAAGATAACCCTTTATTTACATATTTTTGTGTTCAGGTCATGAATGTGCACAAACGCCTTTTGGGTCCAACTCGATCCGAGAAGGCGTTTGAGAGTTAAGAGACGTTTATTTTCACAAAAATGGCCACCTCGTTACAGGCTTGCCACACCCATACCCGATAAGATATCAACAACAAAGTCACAACTTTGGTTGGCACACGTGTCTAGATGATACTCACCAAATTTGGGGCCATTTAGATTAAAACACAATGATTTGCATCTTTCTGCAAGTGCGATTTTAGTGGCGCGTTTCACCCCACATGGCGGACTTCCTGTTAAGTTTAGGTGTGACTGTCATTGACTTTTCTGTTTGTTCTGAGGTGTCCTATGGATATACCAAGTTTCATTTTTCTACGTTGGAAAAAGTTACTTTCACTTTCCATAGGCCAAAGAAGCAATACTTGACAGGTCCTCATTAACTACATTCTGAACTTACTTAGTTTAATTATTGGATCACACACACACACTTGTTTTTTGTTTTTTTACAATATTCACACACACACACACACACACACAGTTTCACACACAGGCATT